>WAAD01025059.1:106648-131180 GCA_013389945.1 Fregata magnificens
TGCGGGGACCTTCCCGTGCGTGGGTCGGGCGGCCGTGGGAGCCGCGCTGCCCGCTCGGCTGCGGGCTCGGCGCATAGGTGTTCATGCACTTAAGTCAAACGCATTCGTTTTGTGGTAGAAATCGCCCGAGGCGCGTCGGCTGCCTGCGAGAGCGGCCCCGGCGGTGCGCCCTGCCTCTTGCCGGGCAGAGGCACGGGGATGCTTAAAAATCCGCGTCTCCCTCTCTGTAAGGCAGCGTTTGACAGGGTCGGCAGAAATCTTTTAAGGTCTGTCTTCGGTTGCCGGGACTGCCTCTGCCTCAAAAACCGAAGCAGAAGCCCACCGCCCGTCTCTCTGTGCGCGGGTCTTGCGGCGGATTCCTGGAAACCAGGCGAAGGCAGCCGCTGGCGGCAGCGCGCTGGGCTGCTGGGCTGCCGGAGCGCCGGGCAGCAGCAGTTTCCCTTGCTGTCTGCCTTGTCCGTTACGTTTGCCGTTACTTCTAGTTTCTCCGCTTTTGGAAGCACGAACGTTTAGTTGCAGGAAAGATGTGTGTCTCTGAGAGGGTTTCATAAGCAACGGGGCTCGAAGCCTTATTAGTTCTGTCTTTGCTAATGTTACGCAAAAATACGGTGGCAAACGTTAGAGTTGTTATTTTTCAGCTGGCTACGATTCGGTTTATAACCATGAAATCAACCTTAAGAAAATACAGGAGGACAAAATACAAATACAAAGTGTTTCATGGTACTTTACAACACTTTTACGATACGTGATGCAAAGTATTTGTTGGTGCTTCCACAGTATCGCTTTTAGAAATAAAATGGGTTTTGTGCAGGATTGCCTCAGCTAATCTCTGCTAGTTACTGCTGCACTTTATTTTCTTAGAAGCATCACTGTGGTTTTGTTTTTTAAGAGCGAGATAACGTCTCACCTACGTTTCGTGGTTGGTCTTCGAGTTGTTCTGCTAAATTGCTGTAGCGATGAGATTTTAATAGCAGAAGTGTTAGACGGTATGTATATTTTATACAACAAAAGTATGAGACTGGCCAAGCTGAGGAATAATAGCAAATCTTCAGCTGAATATAACATTAAAGCACGAGCTTCAGAATTGTGTAGACTAATCTAAAACCTACTAGATTTAAACTTTTTATGCTAATACAATTTATTCACTTATTTCTAAACCTTGAATATTCCCTGCTCTTACTTTGTGAGGTTAGAAATCTGCAAGCTTAAGCACAATTACTTCTAATCAAACCTATTAAAAGGAAATGCGTAGAAATTCAGAATGGCAATCAGGGATGACACCATTTTTTTAAATGGTTTGTGGCTTTTGTAGGTAATAAAAAGTGTGATCATGAAAAGACAGAATGCTTGGAGCTGTGTAGTCTTGTTGAATAATTTTTTTTTTTTTTTAACGTGATCTAAAGGACTCGGTATTTGCAAACTTAAGCCCCCAATGCCATTCCTAAAACCCATCAGAAGTTTTTGTTAGCGGAACAGGTAATAGGCAAAGATGTTCTGGCTAGGTTCAGTTTTCTCAGAGGAGACATAACACGCGGACACGCAGATGGTAATAATATCTGATCTCTACCATTGCCTGTCCTTTAACTATGCAAAGGTCTGAGAAAGCTCCACGAGTTTGATGAATTTTCTTCAAGCTTTGGCAGCTAAGGCTCTCAGGAGATGTAAGATAATGGTGTCATGGATGCTTCGAGCAGAATTCTTGCTGAAAGAAGCTGTTTTGCCTTTCCATCTGCTCTCTTCCTTGCGCTAGCAGAAGGAAATGGGGCTGCACCTGGATGGGAAAACCTATCTTGGTGGAATTATTCTGCCCTTCTCCCCAAATGTTGGGGTGGGTTGAGCCTGGTTTCCTGGGGCGAGCAAGACCTGCAGCCTTAGTTGATATCAGTTTGAAGTGTTTGTGAAACTACTGTGTAACAAGAGTATTTTCTTTCCACAGACAAATAGGTGGTGGTGCCTCAGTGATGATACCTGTAGATACCCTTGAGAAGCAGTCTCATTTGGCCTTTTATTTAATTTCTCCTAATAGTACACATTGGAGTAGCCCTTTGAAAAAAACAAAATTCACTTTCATTTTCTTAGGGAATTACCAACTGGTAATTTTTTCTAGAATTGGAGTCTGTCACATCCTTTATTTTTTCCTGACAGTTTTCTGTTGTATTTCCGTTCTTTTTCTAATACGACCTTCAAGCTGTGTGACTGGATATTGAGTAGTCTGTGACTCAGCGCACAAGAGTAAGGAAGGGTCAATGCACAAATGGATTTATCCCAGCAACTATCTCTGAGTCATGGCTCTTCCTCTGCTTCTATCTTGCTTTTGGGGAGGTGAAAAAATGTACTGCTGAAGTGCGTCAGCAGTAAATTACTGTTTGTCCCTCATTGGTTTTGCTCACTGTGCCAGAACATAGCATTAAAAGTTTAATAGGTGAGTAATTGAAAAAGCATTGTGGTTTTTTTG
This sequence comes from Fregata magnificens, assembly GCA_013389945.1. Lineage (NCBI taxonomy): Eukaryota > Metazoa > Chordata > Aves > Suliformes > Fregatidae > Fregata > Fregata magnificens. The sequence goes on from WAAD01025059.1 coordinate 109,104, forward strand.
TTGTTTTTTAACGTTCTCGGTTTTGCTTGGATTGGGCTAAATTGTGGTTGTAACATACAGCTGTTGCCTGCAAGATGTAATCGCTTGTCTTTTTAAAGTTTTCTCTCTAAAACGGCATTGATGGATAATTTTGGCGTAGACTAAAATGTTAATTGCTCCACGAAATGTATATACTATTTCTACTAAGGATTCAGCATGCATGATGCAAATTCGCAAGCTGAAAAGACCTGGAAAATGAGACTCATCTTCCCTCCACGAGCATCAGTTTCACTACCACAGCCGCTGCATTGTTGCATGCTGCAATTTCTTAAAAATTACTTTTCAGTGATTTTGTGTGTGTGTGTGTGTGCGCGCACGTTTCTTAAAATTATTTAAATGATTGACGGACTGAGATAACAGGAATAGTAGAAAGAATTTAGTGGGCAGTAGCTTATCTGATAACAAATATGAGCTGACAAAGTTGAGAAGTCATTTGTGTTCTTTTCTGTTGGAGATTTAAAAAATCTGTCAGTATTACTAATGGTAAAATGTGGACCAACAGCATTGTTACGCTGGTAACTTCTTTCTTTTAGAAGCAAAAGTTCTTCCACCTCCATCCAATCTGGACTACTCATTTATCCAAATCTGCACCCTGAACTGGACGTGGAACTCCCCAGAGAATGTCAGCAGTAGCTGTGACCTGGAGTATTCCAGCGACATCGTGATTGATGAGGTCCCTCAGGACAAAAGAGTAAGTGGACTCTGCTATGCTCCGATAAACGTCTTATTGTGATAAATTTGTATGTGTGTAAGCACACATACATATGTATAAATACAGTTTTAATATAGCCTTTGATTCTTGCCATGGGATCAAAACCTCAAAAATGAGTCATACCAGCATGTGGGATCTTCAGATCAGAAAAATCTGTCTGTCGCTCTCTGATAATTGAGCTGCTACCAATTACACAGAAGTACCGTAATAATAATGTGAAAAGACTTGTTTCAGTCTTTGCTTATGCAGCTTTCTAGAAAAAATAAAATATATACAGGGCAGTCTACATCCTTAAGACTTAAATGGGAATTTGCAAAGGCTGATCTTCACTTTGAACTTAATTTAAGAAAGAGGCGTGCACGTTGACCTTGGTGTAGCTGTGATTTGACAGCATAGCGTCTTTTGGAGGTAATGTCAAGTATTAACACGTTCCCACATTTGCCCTGTCCCTGCACTTACAATTATTCATGAGGGTTGTGTTATGAAGATGACATGGAACCCATTTGTTCCCTGGAACAGAAATTGCAAAACTTACTTGTTTGGGGCTTTTATTTTTATGTCTGTGTTAGATGTTTTGCAGCCCGGACGTGATCCTTGGTGCGGATTAACAACTGTTTGGTCAGGACTGAGAGCAGCATTGCCATGGTTCTGAAGGGGCTGTAGGACAAATATTTTTACAATTTATTGCCAGTAAGATAACATGCTATCAGTCCATAATTCCAAACCATCAGAATTTGAAGCCTTGAATACGCACTGACTGTGGGGTTGGCAGCGCTGCTATTTCGGATACGGTTAAAATTGATACGATGCCTCTTGAAACAGTCCTTCATTGTCGAGCCCTGTTACCTTTTTATGGCCTGATACTTACAATGGCCTCTTGATGGTGACTGCGGTACTTTTCTGACAGCTCCGGGATATCCTGAACTTGAAGTAAGGCTGTGGTTTTGCAAACAGCTGAGCCGATTTAATGGCTTAACACTGCTAAAGGGGTGATATTTCATTCTGACACCCCTTTGTCTAATGATCCTCATCGGACCTTTAGATGAGCCAGTTGAACTGGCTCACTCAGCAGAAACCTGTTTACTTCTTCTGATGGGTTCATTAGCAAATTAACACATTGAAACTCTGCTTCCTTAATGAGCTGAATGAGTCTGTGGAAGGGTCTAACATGTTAAGGTCAGCAGCAGTGAAAGAGCTGTGGGACAGCAGTTTCACGTGACAGGATGAACCAGACTGCACACCATCTTGCTGCATCTTTTTGCATTACAGCTGGTAGAACCTAGTCTGTTCATTGCTGTTTGATTTCTCTGCCCTTTTTTTTAATGCCAATTTTTTTTTTTTTTTTTTTTTAATACACGAGTGGTTACACCATTCTTTGGTCATAACAAAGTTTTTTTGGGTTTGTTTTTTTTTCTGTATCCTGTTTCCAGTTAAGTAAAAGACATCCCCCTAGCCCAATAAAAGTTGCTCAAGAAAGCGTACGAGAAAAGGGTAAGCCTTTTTCTCACACAAACACATACTCTCTTCTGAAAATGGAAACTCATGGGCTGCTTGGGCCCGATGTGTCCACGCAAACTCTTCTCATTGCTTTTTGGTTACGTCTTCAAATGTTCTTTCTTCTGTTCATCGCATGCACACAGAAAGATGAAGATTAGATCTGTAAACTCCTGTTTATATAGCTGTGTTATAAACATGCTTATTTTGCATTATCCATGAAGACTTACTGTAGGACCATTTTCCCCCACATTATAGTTGTTCCTTGGTCTCTGTATGGCCATTGCTCGTGTCTGCAGGCCACTGGAGTAGAAGGAGTTTTCCTTCGGTGAGTTCTGAGTGAGCCTGATGAGGAAAAAGAAAAGCTCAATGATGCTGGGGCTTCCCATGTTGTCAGACACTTACTTCATTTGGCTTTGAGTTGCAGTCTTTCTGAGGGGTGTGATGTATTCTTACGTTAATAGTAATTTCCATGTGTCTGATATGCTATGCCAAATGTTCTGGTTTTCTCCCCCCCCCCCCCCCCCCCCCCATCCATCCAAACCCAGGAATGGAGTAAGAGTCGCTTCCGTGTGACGGATACGTTCTTGAATGAGGAAATGCGTTTCAAAGTGAGAAGTGAATGCAAGTATGATAACACCAGTGAGCCCAGCCGATGGGTGGAGACCTCTCTTCTGCCAAAAGGTAACACGTGCGGCAGCCAGACCTGAGACAGACGTGCCTCTCTTGGCCCGAGGAGACCCGGCCTTGTTTTCTGTCCCGTTTTAACAACATATCATAGAAATACGTCATAGAGAAATAGCGAGATACCAGACACAAGGGCTAGTTCAATCCATAGAGCTTAAACAGAACAATTATACTTGATCTCGTATATATCGTATACAGCGATTGAAACACAGCTGGAGTCTTCTGATGCTTAAAACCTTATGGCACGCTTGTAAAATTTAAATGCTCTTCCAAGGCAGTGATGTGATTCCTTTTATTTCTCTTGTCCCTGCCGCGCTGTGGTTGTGGGATAAGAGGTTGTATTAAGCCTGCTGACTTCATGACTAACATCTAAGTCAGTTTATTTTGTACGATTTTTCTGTACAAGCATAAGTCCCTAAAATAACCCTGCATTTGTAAATGTTAGAGGGATGAATCTAGCAAATTTAACAACTTGTTGAATAAATAAGTGACTTAATTGAATAATTATAGTAGGGTTCTCTCTTTTTCAAAAGAGATGACTAGGGTCTACAAAGCTGTGCATAGCAAAATGAATAGAGAAAAAATATTTTTTGTTTCTTGACATCCAGAAATAAGGGGTCCACAGCAAAATTGTTAGGAAGCAGACTTTAAAGAATAATGTATTCTGCTGGATGCTGGAAGTTGGGAGGTACAGCAAGGAAATAGAGCCTCTTGCCTTGAATAGTAAAAGTCTGTCTAACCCAGGACCGTGACTCGATGTGGATGAAAACTGCACATGGGCGGGAGAATCTGAGACCTTCTCAGGCTTGTCTGTGTGTCTGTCAAAAGGGTATTCTGGAAAATCAGGGAAGCAGATCATTAGGACAGCATGTACTGAACAGGTTGGGGCTTTTAAAAGTCTCCTTGCAGATAAAATATTTTTAAATACTTCTTGGAACAGGAAAGCCATTTTCATTTTCATATACTCTTAGGTAGTTGCTACTTCAGGGAAACGCAAGCTCGGGAGTAGGAGGTAGTTTGGAGTTTGCTATCAATAAAAGTCTGGACTGTTGATAAAATTAACATGTTTTTTTTATTTCTTAGTTCTTGGAGATGTTGTGACTTGTTAAAAGGAAAAAAAAATCTAATGTGCTGTAATATGATAATACAGTATAAAGAACTTGTACCATACAAAAATGGAAGATTGAATATGAAACACTTTATTCCGTAATTGCTGTGCCTGGGAGATACATTGACATCTCTATTCACAATTGCTATGTACTCATTTGTATTTATGTTCTGTAATTCGGGGTTTCAGTATGTTGAAGGAGTTGAATGTCTGGAGGTATGTGGGTCTTAATTAAAAATTCAACTTACCCCAGTGTTGCCTTTGTCCATATTTAAGATCTGCAGGTATTTCCATATTCAGAATACTAAGAAACTAATATTGTAGCTGGAGAAGATACTACAATTAAATGCCACCTATTTTTAATGTTGATGGCTGTAATAACTATACCAAAGCTAAGTGCTACCCCTATAATTGCCTATAAATTTAGCTCCTTTTTGAAGTATCTGTAGTTTAATAGCACAAAATATTTTCCTGACTCAACACCTTGTCCTTAGCATCAGGTAACTCTAAGTAGTAATTCAGACGTGGTGGAAACCGAGATTCCCTGTTCTGATTAGCTTGCATGTAGAAGTTGCCCTGCTGAGATTTCAGCTATTGCAAGCAATAAACAACTGGAATTAATCACCGGCTGTGCTGAGACAGGCAGTGCAGGCTGAGAGGTAACCCATCTTTGCCTTCTAGATGGCTTCAGTTATGTAAAAAGGGATGTTTTACTTCTGGAAATTGGGGAGAAGACTTTGCTGGCAGAATAAATCTTAAGAGACCTTTCCAACTTGCCTTGCAGGTATTCCAGGTACTGCTGCTGTTGACTTGAGCTGTGTTTGGCACAATTTGGAGTACATGGTTTGTACGTGGCGTCCTGGGGCGAATGCAAGCAGTGTTACCAATTATACGTTGTTCTACTGGTTCGTATGAACTTTTTATTCCCAACTCTAACGTGCTTTAGTGCTAATCTTTAGTTTTACATTACACGTTTTACTTGTCTGCTGCCTGTTGCTTTGAAAGATCCCAGGGCATTGCATACTAGTTATTGCTGGGTCCTGTCCAACAGAAGACTTCACTGCTGAAGTGTCAAGAGGTTGCTGTCGCTGAGTCTTTTCACGAGGCTGATGGTTGTTGATACACTGGCTGCTTCGGTAGCCCATTTTAAAATAAATGCTATCGCTTTCTAATTTTTTCTAGTTGTGGATTCAAAGAGGGAAGAATTATGAACTGAGCTAGCCCAATATATTAATTGTGTTCTTTGCAGCCCAACAAACATGGGTCGTTTAAGTCGGAATCACTCACTAATGTATGTGTCAGTTCTTGAATGATTGGAAAACGATATGACAGCGTTAATAACACTTAACAGTAGTTTTGTTTGTATCTTCTATGTCATACATAACCAATTCACCTTGAAAGTTATGGAGAACATCTTTTTATCATCATCCATGCTTGCCAGCTGACTGCCATAAATAGACTCTTGTTCCAAAGGAACAGAGTTGCGGTGTGAGCAAAAACTTGGCAGCAAAATCTGCGCATGCTAATCTATGCATACTTCTGCATGTTGATGGGGCTTGTGAAATGCCAGATTGCATTAGCTTCTGTAGAAATATTGAAGTTTTGTTTCTGAAAGCCCCTTGTTATAGTTTTAAATCAGCTTTCTGTCTTCTCTGAACTAACTAACTAAACTTTTTTCTCTTCCTCTCCGGTGGCAGTCTGGCAGGCTAACTGTTCGATTTAAGGCATTTTGACAGCAAACGGCAGAAAACTTGCTGCTTTACTTAAATGCGGGGAGGACTGTTCTCTCTCTAAACTGCTACTCAAAGAAATATTTTCTTTATTACAAGAACAGTACCAATGAGACATTGAAGATCTGAATTTCTGGGTATATGGATACTTGCTGGAATAATGCTTTAATTAGAGCTATATATATTTTCAACTTACCCCTTAGTTGTAATGAAAGATGTAGCTGCAGTGACAGCAAAGTGTTTAGATTCATGCTGCTTAGAAAGGAAAAGACTTTTTTTTTTCTAGTTTTAAAGCTGAAAGCTAAGGAAACACTTGACTTTTGGACTGAAAGATAAATTTTCCGTAATGCAGGTGAGGGTTTGGTTTTGGTTGTGTGTTTGAGGTTTTTCATCTTCATTTTGGTGGGGTTTTTTTCCCAGAAATGACTGAACAATGATGTGAAAAGTTATTGCTTCATTCCATTTTATATTCTTCGTTGGTATTTTCCTCTAAAACCCTATCTTTTCGTCCAAAGTGGACATCAATATGACATTAGCTTAGAACAAACGAATCCAGTCAGTGCACGGTAATACTTGCTGAAACGGAGGCTTGCGAGAGAAGGTTGATGCATCGGCAGGGTGCTGTCTGCTCTGAATGCCTCCCATCTTCATCAGCCCCAGGGCTGGGAGGTGAGAAGGGTGGATAAAAAAGGGGTCTGTCCTGGAAACAGGACAGACAGTTTTGGCTTCCCCAGCCCCTATGTATTGCGGTGTGAAGTAGGGGAACATCACTCCTATTGTGCTCCTAAATAAAGCTCTAATTTACTCTATATCACTTTAAAAAATAATCAGTTTTCTCAGGAGGAAAAGCTACTGGCTTATTTTGATTGAGACTTGGGGAACAAAGAGAAGCAAGGAAGAAGGTTGTCATAGCTTCTCTGTTATTAGAAGTGAATACTGAATATTGAAAAGCAAATGCAGCCACTAGGTGAAACTTGACAGTCTCAAGCAAGAGCTGCGATACCTGAGGTGTAGCTAAAGATCGATCAGCTCATTCTATCACAGAAGTGAAACTCTGTTGACAGGAAGTGATCCAAATTAGTTTGCTTTCCAAATTTTTTTTTTCCTTCCTTGAAATTGTTTTCCCATGTGGAATATGTGAACCAAAGCGGAAAGCAGCTGTTATATCTGGTCCTTGGATGTAAAGCAAACCTGCCTCTCTTTCTGCTGCTTGACACTCTTTACAAAAATAATATTCTTTCTAAAGCTTGAGATAAATGAGAAGCTTCTTACTTTGCCTAGCTTTACTTTTATATATGCCATAGCACAACTTTAATGCAAGATCAGTCTTTAGAATTTGTAACAGCTTTAAAAGCAAGCTTGCCCCTTGCTGTCCTATTCTTTTGAAGTTCAAAAAAATATTTTTATTCCTGTAGGTTTGATGGTTTGACAAGCCATGAGAAGTGCAGCAACTATTCTATGCACCAAGGAATCTTTGGATGCATTTTCAATCTTAGCTTCCCAAAAGTCACCAATACTTACCCAGCTATAAGTATTTTGATTAGAGATGATTCTGAAGAAATTAGGCCTGTTTGTGCAAGTAAAAATCCTACCACCCTTGGTAAGTTTAACAGCACATTATAAAAAATAATAAAAAAAAATAAGTTTGCTAGTATATCGTTGTGTTTGAGAAGCTTGCACCTCGTAAGCTGTGGATGAGACAACGTGATTAGATGCTCCCTTCTTCTACTGATCTTTGATTTGGGAATTATGTAGACAGGGTTTGGGGTTTTTGGGGGTGGGGGGGTCATTTTCCACTCACTTTTATTCTTTAGCTGTTCTTATTCTTTCTTCACTTTTTGGTGCTAACTTTTTCTTCTTTCTGTTCCTAAACTGGTATAAGTGTAATATTGCGCAATACAGGACTTGAACAATTTTTGTAAGCAGTGAAATATGCTTTTTAACTAATTCTTCCATTTTGCATTTCAGTAAAACCTGCTACACCAAGACGAGTTACACTGTCAAAGACTAATGATGAAATATATATAGGATGGAGTGAATCAGACACCTTTCCAGAAAATTGTTTGTTTTATGAAGTTAAATATCACAATGGTGATTTGGACACCACTCAGATAATCAAAGTAATTTTTCATTACTTACAGATAACTGATTTTTTTTTCTATGTGTCTTTTATAATTTGTGTTGATATTCACAGTACATCAATTATTTGCTGTTTAAAAATGAAAAATTATATATCCTGCATGTGAATGGGTCTGATGCACTAGCTTCAAGTGTTGTGTGGACGTAAGATTTTTCTCCCATACAGTAGGTTTCTGGTAGTAATATCTATACAACGCAATTCATGCGAGTCTTCCGAATCCTTGCCATCATTTGTTATGGCAAAGCAGTAATGTGTAAGAACAGTCCGATAAAGAAGTATACACTAAACTAAACAACACTTATCAGGAAATACACTGCGGTGCATGTACCTGTTTGCTTCTCAGTGATATGGGACTTTGCTCTGCTGGTGTTGGGTTTTCCTGCCGTTGGTCTGCGCTCAGTCTGATGACTGCCTTGTTCTTGAATGATGTGACTTGATTACTGTAAAGCAAAATCAATTGTGTGTGCACACAAGAACACAGAATGTTATACAGAAAAGCAAGGGGATAAAAAGACTNTATATGCGTAAAAAGCATTGACTTCAGTGTCTGGATGTACTCGTGCCTGTATCTGCATAGCCAAACTGACTGTACTGTTTGATCAGAATGGTAAACACCATGATAAATTTAAAAGTAAGGTGGCAGTCTTCTCCTGCGGAGCATATTTAGTTGTTTGTCCTACCCCAAATTTAGCAAACTCAAATAATATCAGAATTCCTCAGGAAACTGGCATTTTGGATGAAAAATAAGTGAAGTTTGATCCTAGCTAGTGTGTTTGCGTGTCTCTGTAGAGGCATCACAGAAGACTTGCGTGGTCAAAGTTGGATCAGCGTTGCTGCCCTGACAGAGAGGGGAAGGCAGCGTAAATCACAGATGTTTCTCCAAAACAACAACAAAAAAAAGGCACTGTTCCAGACACTGAGTCTTAGTTTAATCATAGGTGCCAAATGCTGTGTGATAGATGTAGCAGTGTAGCAGTGAATAAGTAAATCTTAGCTTTGGAATCTCTATTTAGGCAGTCTGTGCTGGTTAAATGCTACTATGTCCTTTTTTATGAAGTTCAGTATTCACAAAGAGATCTTCCATCAAAACCTTCAGAATACATTAACTGCACAATGAAAATAGGCTTGTAAACGACTGAAAATACGTTGGTAATTGAGCAAGGCAAATTACCTTTTCTTGTCACCTTAGGTTGAAAGTAATTATACATCAATTCCTAGTGTTGATCCTAATAGCAAGTACATCTTCAAAGTGAGAGCAAAACCAAAGCCCGAGTGTTACAGCAGCAAGCTCTATAGTGACTGGAGTGAAGAAAAGAGTATCGGTGAGAACTATTGTTTCTGCAATTTGTTGCACTTTATTCTTCATCTGTAAGGCGTCTAATACCTTTTGTCTGCTAAGTGAATGGGAGTTGAAGATCATCTTCCTATGTATCTATTTAATTTTAGGTTAAAAGAGGGCGAGAGAGTTCTAGTCCTTCAGCAGTGCCATCAATTACTGCCTGACTGCTATACATGTTGACGGGGTTACCATACGTGTAGCTGTGCAATAACCCCTTTCCAGTGCCGTCAGTTTTTCAGCCCTGAGCCTCGCTGCTTTTCATTTTCTTGCCAAATGTATCCACGTTATAGTATCACACTTTGAAAAATTAGTCCTTGCCTCCAAAAGTGCTAGTATATTTGAAAAACATTCAGTCTGTGAATTAATTAGAGAATTAATTAATTTGTTGTCATTATTCCTAAAAAGCCTCCCAAAACATCCCTAAGTTTCTACAATTTTTGTTTTCCAGGTGAGAAGACAGACTCTACGTTCTATTTCATTTTAATAATCACCATTCCATTAATAGTAGCAGTTTCTACAATAATTCTACTAGTTTACCTAAAAAGGTAAATAATGATCTCCCTTTATTTACAATCCACTAATTCTGATTGATCTTTGGGTTACAATTCATCTCTCTTCCAGGTAACTGTCTGTGAATGTGGCATGTTTCAGTAGCAGCTGTTTTATCCGTAACATGCATTGCATAACAAAAATGGCAGCACCGCTGTGCCTCAGTCATTAGAATTAGGTTTATAGACCATATACATGCTCTGGTTGCACTTGGGTAACGTTGCTTATGTATGCTTACAGTTAGATTCTTGTTGCACAGCTATTGCGTCCCCTCTCTTTAAGCAATGAAGTCCAAATTCAAAATCAAGCTTATATAGTATATTTTACCAGATATTTTAAAAAGTCTACTTTTGCTGCTGTGAAAGTTATTTAGAATCTGTCTGTGTGAATATTCCCATTTCTTTTTGGTTTGGGGAGTAAAAATGAGAATTGGGCTACAGTTGCAGAGAATGAGAGCTGGCCAGTGATGCCAAAGCTGACTCCACAAATTTTCTTGACCGCACCCAAGTATGACATTGAAAAGGTGATTTTTAAATTAATATGTCTTTCATCTAAAGCTTTTCTTTTTAATTTTCTGAAGGCTGAAGATATTAATTCTTCCACCAATTCCAGACCCTAGAGAAATTCTTAAGCGCATGTTTGGAGAGCAGAATGAGGATTCCCAGGTTAGTAAGAAGCTGTTGGGCCAAACTAATCTATTGAACCGGAATCTGTAGGCTTCCAATTTTCTTTTTCCTAATACCTGTGTCTATCTTAAAACCAACTGTATGTAAGTATGTATGTCGTATGAAGATTAAGTATTTACAATAGTAAGAGTTGTTCAGCAACAATCACCCAAAGCTGAGAGGGATTTTTTTTTTCCCCTCAAATTGCGTATACTTTTCTAAATACATTAGCAGAATTGCATTATTCTGTTATTTCACAGACTGCTAATCCCTTAAATGTGTTTTGGGTTGGTTTGGATGGGGGTTTTCTGGTGGGGGGGGGCACGTTTGTTGGGGTTTTGTTGGGGTTTTTTGTTTGGTTTTGGGGGTTTTTTTGCAACTCCATTAAACTACTTCTCATGAACATTCAGGTCTTTCTCTGCTAGTTGCTCATATTGATGATGCTGAATAAAGCTATTAATATTTGACTTCCAGAAACTTATATTTTTAGCACTTTCACATTTATCACAGTTAGCTATGAATTAAATCAGGACACTTAGCTTCTCATTGGCAAAAGAACAAAACTAACTGTAGCTGCTTCAGGCTTTGATTCATGAAAGACTTGCTATGGGCCCTTATTTCAGGAACAATAAACATAATACTGATTATGGAAACTCTTACTTCTAAACAAATCTAGCTCAGTAGCTCTTTATAAAAATCCTAAGGGAAGTACACTGACAAGCCCTAATTCAGACCTGGACATGAGGCAATGTATGTTGTTCTCTGAACACAGTCCTCTCATGGAAGAGACCTTCTGACTCACTGTGGCATCTCAAAATTGATGCCACCTGTGAAACGTTTGTAGAGGATAATGACTATCTGGGAGTCTGGTGCTGCATGTGCATCGGATGTTCTCAGTTGAACAGGAGTTGCAGGAATCGCCGACTTTTTGAAAATAAGTCTCCTTTTGTGGCCTCCCAATTGCAAATGGAGTCAGAGTCCAAAATCCAGTATTCCCTTTTTCCACAGGGGTATTCAGCTAATAATAAACCAGAACTATGTGGAAAGCATGGATCTGGCCTCCTAGTTTACTACCTTTTGGATAAATATTTCAGCATGTATTGGTCATTATGGGACTAAGATGGGACTCTTGGCCATGAGGATCCAAAGTATGGTAGCTGTTACACTTTGTCGCGCTTTGACAAGTGCTTTGTTACTGCCCCAAGTAACGCTATGTTCTTGCCTCTGAGGATTATCTTGATCTTCTCTATGTGCTCAGGGTCTCAGTGAAAACTCTACTAAGCGTGCATATCCTCACTTCTCCATCCTCCTGCCTGAGCTTCGCCCATTAGCTGTAGTTGGAAGCACTCTTAAGATGGGGGCCAACCTTCAGTTCTTCCTTGTCTCCAGAGAGGACAACTCTTCTGTCAACCAGGCCTAAGCCATGTCCCTGATAAGCACAATTTGTTGCCCAACTACCTGGGCTTTTTCACCATAATATAGGCTATATGTTGTGAAACGGGTTTGTCTTATTGGGCTGAAAAAACAATGCTCGCCATGAAGAAGCGCTGTTAAACACGTTGTTGTTCTCTTTCAGAGCTGTGCAAAGGATGATTCTGTGAATGCTTATGACAGATTAATTAAGGAAGAAGAAATTCATTCTTTAATTTTAACAGAAGCTCCAGAGTGCACTAATTCTGAAAAAGAAAACCGATAAACTCTGCTTTACCAGTGAAAGATGAGGAAACTTTCATTCCTGGTCCCATACCTCAGGTGACAGTGTAGATGTGAAGAGGCCTGCAAGACATTCACCGACTTTCACCTTACTGAGTCCTTTCTGAGCCTTACTTCTCTGATGCTCAGAAGATCCATCACTAAGTGGCCATTCCTCCATCTCTGCTAGAAATACTCATTTTGGATCATTTGAGAAGAGCGTGTACATAACTTTCATCTGACTGCATTGCAGCATCTCTCTGCCCTATTACTTGTCATTTGCACTTGTGTTTGTGCCTCACATTAGACTGTAACTGAGTTTTTTGGAGCAAGCACTGTGACTTCTCTGAAGTATTTGGCTCGATTTTGCAGCAGGTGAGATGAGGCTCGTTTACAGTAGATAGCTCGTTAGTGCTACTACGTGGAACTGCTGCTAGAGCATGGACCGTTCGTGGATGGCCTGTTTCGTGTGCTCCAGGGCAGGGCACTTTCTAGAGGGCATTTATGGACTGACCTTCTTATGCTTCTGGTTGATGTGCATCAGCTGTGGCCTGGTCAAACCCCATAAAAGAGGGTTGTTTTTTCTTTAAAAATGTGTATGAAAAGCCTCTCCACTTTCCAGCTGGTATTCAGACTATTCATAGAAAAGGCTTAGTTTTTTGTCCTTTCAAGTGCCTGTCCTCAGATGCCTTGCCTTCATAGACTTCTTGGGTTAATTATACTTTGTTTAAAATGATAAATAGAATTTTTTACCTGTGTTGTGCAGTGGCAGATAACTGTACCGAGTCTCACCAGACTGTGATTCTACTTTGGCCATATTGGCCTGAAAACACCTGATTTTTGGAAGCGAAGTCATCCTGAGTCTGTCCAGCAAAATTACCAGGATGGATTAGCAAGTGCTAAACCACTGAAACCGAATTAATTCAAAGACTTCAAGACCCATCCTTACTGCTGAGCTGGTGGATTTGTGGGAAGAGGGGATGACAACCTTGACCCGCTTTCTAAGGGATAAGCTTTGTTGTTCTTATAGCGATGAGGCTGTGATTTGAGCTTCCCCTCTAGGAGCTTAGCAGTTTAAAACAAGGTGCTGATTTGACTTAAAAAAAAAAAAAAAATTTTCTTCTATATTTTACTGCAGCAGCTTGATGACTTTTTTTTTTGTAAGTCGTGAATCGATTTGTTCATTTTTTGATGGTTTTGTTTTGAGGTTGCTTTACCCAGGAAAGCTCAACAGACACTTTCTGGCACAGCTGTGACACTTCTCTACTGTGAGTTCTGAGCATGAGTTTCTGCCCTGTGCTGCAAGGGTGTTAACAGCAGTACCTCGACTGTGCTGGAGGCAGAAAGCAATCTAATGGGGAGAAAGGGATCCATGCAAGCTGGTTATGGTTAGTGTTCAGGAATTTCTTGCTCCTCCCAGCTAAGTGCAGACTCATTAGTCGTTGATACAGACAATCTTAGCAGACTGGGAAGAGAGGTACTCAGAAGCTTGTTAGGAACAACCTCTAGAGTCACTAACCTTTTAAAGTTCAGCCCTGTCCTCAAACTCAATTCAATCAAATACCTGAAATGAAATGCTACATTTCTAGAACATACTGTGCTGTGAGAAGTAGAACTAATGGAGCTTGCTTTTTAGCTACAAATTTACATCCTTTACCCTCTTATGTATTCCCTCCCTCTCTTAATAAATCCAATTCTTTCCCCAGTCTCCACTGAGCCTCTCAAATATACAGTTTCCTCCACATCTCTTATCTACCTCTCATTACCGGTGGTAGAAAGGGGAGGAGAAATGTAGCAGAACTAGCAGACCCTGTATTAGCTTAAATCTTTTGCTTACAATCAGGCTAAAAAAGACATTATAAAAATTGGTTAATGAGGCAAAATGAGAATAAAGCCTCAGGGATTTCAGTGAGAGAAAACAAAACTCAGGTTACACAAAGTTAGCTAGCAGCACTGATATTCCAGAGGTAAAGGAATAGAGTGGTGGAAAGGGCAACTAAATTCCTGTGCCAACTTCACTCCCTCTCCCCTGCAACATTCATATCACTGTAGTGATATAAATCATTCTCAAGTCTACCTCATCTAGAATGTTGCTCATCAGAGACCACCAAACAAACAGAAATGTGTGATTTCAAGATAAGTAAGCATAAGAGTATAATATAAAGTTTTGTGGCTTTCAGTATAGCAATCTAGGAAGATGATCCTCATTACTTTACCCTAAATTCTTTTGACTTTTGTTTTGGTGTTTATGATACAACCAAAGCTTATTTGTTTGGAAAACAACAACAACAAAAAAACCCCCAAATTTATAAAGCCAAAGGAGTGGAAAAAACACGGAAGGTGTGAGGCCAAAAGGAACACTTAAATGCAGAGGGTGATTTAGGTCACTATATAGAAATGTTTTGGTAATTCTTTGTTTCCCAAATAATAGTAATTGACACACTTCCTAATGGATGGATTTCTTGAGCCTGTGTTTTGGCATGTAAATAAGTATCTGAGTATATTTTCATCTTTAATGTGTCTTGTTTATGGTTAGGGTTATTTTAGCTTGAAATTTTCAAAGTTTTGCTATCATTTGTTTGTTCTTCATTGCAGTTATTTGATCTGTAAGCTTGTTTAAAGAATGAATAAATATGTATGAATGTGTTTTAATATGATTGCGTGGCATCTCGTTCTTGGGTTGAGAAGATAAACTGAGACAGAAGAGGTGGCAATGGTTTCATGAGAAACTTGTTTGAGGCATGCAGAACCCAGAGCAGAAAAACTGAGTGTTGCTTTGCCCTCTTCCCTTTCAAAAGTGAACTCAGCCTATGCCATCAGTGAGGAATGGTACAACTGTAATTTTTTTGGCTGGGGTAATGAAACTGAGATGGAGATGTGCACAAGACTTGTACTCTCACCCCATGTGTACTCAATGCCACACTATTTTCTTACATTGGCGTAAGAAATCAGTTTTTCATAACACTGTAGAGAGTTAATAAATTCTCAGACTGGAATTTGACTGAGGTTGCTGTAGCCTTACCAAACGTAGCTCCAATATCTCATGTCTGTTAGCTGCTGAAGTCATTGAAAATGCCAGGTTGCTAAACTGATGAACGCCATGACCTAGTTGCTTAGACCCAAATGTGTTCAAGTGCCAAATAAACACATTAGCAATGGCTTCTTTGAAAGATTTGGAGAAAGCATACTTTGTTCCCTTCAGTTCAGTGAGCAGATCATTCATAACTGAAGAATAAACTGTGGAGTTAAAAAGCAAGTCTATTTGGATTTTTGTTTTCCAGTTCTACAGTTTTTGTGGCAATAATGATTTTAGTTACTCCCCATAAGTGACCTTTTCCTATTTTAATACATTATGTTAAATAATTCAAGTTTTCTGTATTTGGCATGCTAGAAAAAATTAAACACTTTATTTCTTTTTTTTTGTGAATTTTAATTTATTTCAATTAATGAATCCCATGATATAGTTGGATAGCTTTAAAGGAGTCAATAGATGAACACACCGAACTGTAAACCATGGTGTTTCAATGCTTACTAGGTAGAACTATTCACAGAGTGGGTATTTCCATTCACTGGAAAGTATTCAGTAAACTTAGTTCTGAGTTGGAACTTCAAATATTCAGAATTTCCACTGGAAGGGAAATGTTGATTTATTTTTTCATTAAAAAAAAAAAAAAAAGAAACTTTCAGTTCTGGAGGGTTTTTCCCTCACCCAAGTAAGAGGGGGAGGTAGGTGAGTGGAAGTCCAGGTATGGCCAGGGCAGTGCAGAAACCTCCCTCCCTTCTTCTCACCCCAGCACCATGGTCAGGCAGCAGCTGAGATCTTCAGGTCCAGGAATGGGCATGGTGGAGCTGGGAGGAGCAGATCTGCCAGGGTTATTGAAGGTTCATCAAGATGATTCTCAAATACTTCAATTTTACTTGATATTTGCAAAAAATGTTTTATGGGAGCAACCCCCCTCGGTTGCGTTGCCAGCTGTAGAAATGTGGCTTCTAGATAATACTTAAAATCCAAATTGCAAAACCAGATTAAAATATCTCTATTAGGATGAGCTTCCTGCTAGCTATGTTGAATCACCGTGAAAGTAGGAGACTTGAGATCACTTTGTAACTAAATCCACGCTATCACCACAGCAAAGCAATACGGGTTTGGGTGGGAGGCACAGGAGAGAAACAAACTTTCTTTCAGGTACGGAAACTCTGCCTCATGTTTGTAGCGTGTAAGAGCCTGAAAGCTTACTGATGACTTTTGGGGGGGGGGTTTTGCCTCTGTTCTCCAACTGTGTTAGTTAGGTTAATGAAATCATTCCTCTTTGCTTGTAAACCTTGTGTTGTTTATCAGTAAAGTACCCCTGCTACAGCTGTACTCTGATTATTGCCAAGTAGTCTTCTGAAGGTAATAACTCAGTGGGGAAAGGTGATTGCTGCTGTCACCGCAGAGCTGTAAAACAGCCAGTGTATTCTAGTAATACTCTCTGTTCCTTGTTTTGCTTTTGCCAAAGTACTGCAATTATTTTGATGACTCTTGCACAAAGCATCTACAAAGAGATGCTTTCCAGCTAACCAGTACTTCCAGTAATCATGCTCTTAGCTTATTACATTGCAGTTTTCCTCTATTTAATTTGGCTCAAACTGCTAAAATGGACTTGGCTAAGAGCATGATGAGATTGAAAGCTTAGTGAGAATGAGGTTTTGTTAAGCTCAGGTGCTGTCACCTTTTTGGAACCTGGACAAAATTTACTAAGCTAGATCGAAAGTTAGGAGCAGCTTGAACCAGGAGTTAAACTAATGTCTTGCTTTAAAAGTAGAGCTGGCCCTATATCTTCTGTGTTAAAAAAAAAAAAAAAAAAAAAAAAAAAAAAACCAAACAACTGAATATCTGCTTCATGCTAGGAACAAATTGGTGTGTGCAATGGGCATCGTTTCCTACTGATCTGACAAAAGATCGATTAGATCCCACGCTATCAGCAATTGCTGTCTCTGGGCTCTCTGCACATGTACAGTATAATTCTATAAAGTCTGAAATACCAGAAATGAGGTGTTTTTAAGGCACTTAGCTATGTCATTGCCACTTCTCCTGAACCTGTTTTAATGTAGCAAGTTGAAACGAAATCCATTGATTTTTTTTTTTTTTTTGACAATGGCAGTGAGAGCACCAAAATTGGCTTGTGTCTATCTGTTTTGCCTGTTGGAGCCTTTCTCCCTCCTGCACTTCAAAGCCTCTTAGCCTCACTAGTTTCCTTCCTTCACACAAAATGTCAGTGTAGACACTTCAAAAATGCCAGGTAGGTACTCTTAAAAGGTGTGAAACTGCTCAGTCCTTCAAATGTCAAAGTCGGCTTCAGGAAGAGTTATTCAGGGTATGGCTATTTAGTTTTAATTTCACATCCCATCATGTTCTAGGAGAATATTCAACTGTAGATAACCCTGACTAGACTGGCAGGTACTAAGGCAGAGCCATTAGTTGATGTTTTTCCACAGCTGATTTTCGTAGAGCTTTTATTGCCTACAAGACTTTGTCTCTTGTTTTCTTAGGGGGAATAAAAGGTAGAAAAGCTGGTAACATACCAGTCAGGGAGAAGGGCATCTGCCTTTCTGTATGTGGGACTTTAAAGGCTGTGTTTGAGCTTGGCTTGGAGCAAAAATCCTGCAGCCTTGGAAACACTGGGCCATTTTTATTAGGTGTGTAACTTTAATTTTTTTTGTTTCTGGGATGTATGTAAAATGGTATTGATCATCCGTTTATTAAAGCTTAGGTAGGGCTGGAAGGGTACCACCTGCCCTGTGCTCTTCTGCTGAGCAGTGCCAGGACAGAGCACTCTTGGTGGAGGTTTGTCCAACTTGTAAAAAAATGTCCCACTGCTGTATTCTTCTTAATTAGAAAACTCCCGCAGCGACTGACCTAAATTGATTTTGCTGCAAATTAAGTTGCCTCCTCCTCCTTCCTCCCCTCGCCAGGGACCATGGTTGTTTAGCATCTGGTTTGCACTCTGATCTTGCTGCCTTGAGTTCTGTCTCTGCTCTTTTCTGCTTTGAAAAAAAAGCCTGAGCCTTTCAACCTCATGTCCTAAGTTATGTTTTCTAAATTATTCATTGTTCCTGTTGGTCTTCACTAGAGCTGAGTGTGTTGCTAAGCCAGACTGCATCATCCCCAAACCGGCAGAACTATTACCTTATTTGTGTCTCAGTCCTCTTTCCCCTAGTTCATCCAGAATGAGTAGCTTCTCCTTCTTTCTGTGGCAATGGATTGTTGTACAGCTGCTCCTCAGTTTGTGGTTTTCTATGATTTCTGAGCTTTTTAGCAACGTTGCTGCCCTGTCAGTCACTCCTTACTGCCAAATTGATTTCTCCTGCCTAAGAAGAATGCTTTTAACAATTTTATCGGATTGCATTTTTGTCGCTTGTGTTGCTGTGCCATTTGGAACACTGCTGCAATTTTTTTTATACTCTAATTGTGTCCCTGAACATCTTTCTAACCATTCCTCCTTTGATATAATCCATGAAGTGCCTTCTTTCACATGATCAAATTGTTTAAAACGCTGAATAAACCTGCTAACCTGACAGATTCCTGCAAAATAGCAGCATTTGCTGTCCTGCTGGGCGGTCAAGTGCTCTTTAAGAGGGTTTTTTTCAGCTAGCTGCATATCCATCTCAGTGATTAACTGTTGTATTTCCTCAGGCTGATTAGAAGGATGTTGCCTCATATGTTAGGCCTGTCAAAAAGGGAAACCAGTTTGGTTTGGCACAAACTGTTCTTAATGGATGGTAAACAACGCAAAGAAGGGGTAAAAAAAAATTGTTTACTTTGTTCCAGAATTACTCTAGGGATAAAAGTCGGACAAATGGACCAATAATTTATTGGATGCTTGCTTTCTGAAGACAAACATGATGTTTGTCCTTCAGCTTGGAAAGACTTCTGTTTTCTACAGGCCTCAAAGAAAACTGCCTGCGTTTCAGGTTGCATCAGTGTTTAGATTGTTACGTGCTGCAGGATTAATAAGGCCCTGCCCACCTGAAGACATCCACTTATCTGAATGTTCTCCAGCCTGTTCATCTGGATGCATGTTCATTTGCTTGTTAATTTGTTCTGGTTATAGATAATCCTTTTTGTAAAGACTAAAACAAAAAATTGGCTGGACCAAACTTCACTGCAGCTCCTTCTGATCTTTCCTATCTGATCATGAGCCTGTGCTTCATCTTTCTTTAGCTTGTAGGGTATCCAAAGGCTCTTTTCTTGTCTGTTTTGTGCCCTGTTAATCAGGACTCATTTTAGCCTGTTGCTTTCATGCCCTCAGTCATGCTGGAAGCTGTGGTTCAGACCCCCTTCGTCGGTGGGGTGAGGGCTGGAGGGCAGAGGAAGGGCATGCTCGTTGCAAATGAAAGGCATCAGTGCTCACCGAGATAGTGACCACAAATTACAGCATATACAAAACAGGCTTTATTGTCAACTGCCTGCCAAACCAGGCTTTTCCTTCTGGTCTTCTGTCCTCATTACTCTACCAAATATGGTACAAGGGCCTGATGGGAATGCGGGGAGGCAGAGCCCTGCCAGCGTGCACGTCAACCCGTTCTGACGTGGAGCTTTTCCCTGCTCAGAGTGCTCTCAAAGGTGGTTCAATGTCACTCCTAAATAGTTTGCTGGCTTGTTTTCTTTACACGCCATGTCTTTTTGCACACACGTTAACGGTAATTTTAAAAAAGTTTGGAAAAAATATTTGAAAGTGCATGTAGTGCAAATTTTTTTCTCTGTTGCTGTGCTCCTGAAGTAGAACAAAAATGGGAAGTGTACTCAAAAAAACAGCAGCCAGAGGGTTCAGGGCTCTGTTGTGCTCATATAAGATACACTGTAAGTAGTAAGAGGTTTTCAACTTGCTAGGGCCCAGCTGCATGATACTGGTCTTTAAATGGTCTGATTTACACCCGCAACCTTTTATTTTATCTGTAAGTGGGGAAGCTGTATAGCAACTTCTTAATGCACATGGGTTTTGTAGTGTTCATTTCATTTACACGAAGACTTCCACAGCTGTGAATTTACCATAACAATGGGGTGGTCCCTGTGGATTTGTGGATGTTAGTAACACTGGGATTAGAGTGGATATCTCTCCCTGGGTGATGGAGGTGTAGTTTACAGAACCCAGAGCTGATTCAGCTGTGGTACAGCATTGCTTCCTCTTGAAGAAACGTAACACCCTGCCTGGGATTGGGAAATTATTAATTTTTGTTTTTTTGTTTTTTTTTTTAAGCAACTAGCAAGAGGAAGCAGCCGAGAGCTTTGTGGCTAGTGCAGAGCAGACCTTCGCCGAGCTATTTTCCCTCCCTCAGGTACCGGTAGGCAGCCCAGAAAGGGGGATGATGCCAGCTGGTTCAGAGCAGAGGTAGCTATAGCGTTCCCAGCCCCTTCACCTGAGAAGCGGCTGAGGAGCCAGCATGCATCCCACTCCACTCAGCCTGCGGCATGGGCCAGCCAGGGCAGGGAGCTGGAGGCAGCTGGTCTCTGCTTGCTGCAGCCTTGCCATTACTCCCCGGGCGTCTATCTCCCTGGGCACGGCTGCTCCCATCTGTACTGACCCAGGTCTTGAACACCAGTGTGCAAGGGAGAAATTTTCCTCCTGTAATGGGCATGAAGTGTCTTTCTGGATGATCTGGAATATGACCATGATTCTTCATATTTAACTAACAGACATGACAAAGCAAAGGCATTTTCTGAATAATTTTATAAATGTGCTTCTGCTTGTATTTTCCTTCCATTACATTTATCTCCTGACTTGTCAGTTGTGTTTCCACTTTTATTCCTTGCTAGGTCAGATAAGTGAAATAAGCTTGCAAAAGAAGCATTTTCTTCAGCATGCATAGCTCACGATACAAGGACAGACTTGTTAGCAAATCATCCTACCGAGGCCCCTGCCGCTATTATAAATGGGTTTTGTGCGGCCTCTACAGGAATTGGTACACAATTAATGCTTTTATTATACTGCTTAATAGTTATGAGATGCCTCTGAATGAGTGATAGAGAAACAATTAAGGAAACTCGCTGCTGTGTGTAAGCTAAAACAAGACATTTTATTTTGTAGTCCTGTTTTCAATCCTGAGTAGCAGGAGTAAAACCTTCTACTTTGCCAGGGGAAAAAAAGAAAAAAGGAAAAAAAAAAAAAAAAAGCCTCCATTTTTAAAGCTAAATCCAGATAAAATTGAAAGCTTTAGCACATTGTATCTCCAGAAGCGCAGAATCCGAACTGACTGATCAGGACTGATGCAACACAGATACAGATGGAGCGCATCATACTGATTTTTTTTTTCTTTCCTGGCTTCTTTGCTTTTTTGGTGCAACCAGGTCAGTTCCTGGCTCTCCCTTAATAATAAGGAAGGTAAAAGCTTTGCTTTCTAGGTGGAAGCTGTAGCCATTTGCCTCCAGGACATGGAGCTCTGGGAAAATGTCAGACACTGCGAGATTGATGGCAGGCCGTGGTGTTACTTGCACCTCGTTTACAGATACTCTGAGGCAATGCTATTGCCAACTGCAACTTGGACATATATGTCTGTGGTTACTAACGCTGGAGGATAACCAGCTCCTTGGGAGAGCTTGGGCTCCTGTTATATATATTTTTTATATATATATATAAAAATATAATATATATATATTTTATATTCGTAGCTCAGAGGGTGGACGGGGGAAAGGTGTCATACTTTCCATGCCAAAGAAAAAGCCTGTGAGCACTGAAAAATGAAGCCTTGATTCCCGCAGGATCGTGCTGTGCGCTCCCTGACAGCCCCTTGGCAGGTAGATGTGCTGTCATCCCTTGCCTAGGACACATTCACAGGGCATTCATCCCTCTCCCGTCTTCACAAGCTGGTAGGAGCCGATCCATGGAGAAGCCCTTTCAGCCCTTTAACAAAGTCAGCTGAAAGTAGCCAGAAGGTCCCAAAG
>WAAD01025059.1:131248-145253 GCA_013389945.1 Fregata magnificens
GGAAGCGCTCGGCCCCTCCCCTGCACCTCCAAAAAGTCAGGTTTACACAAGAAGTGGAAATGTAAAATTTGAGTGCAAAGGTGACTAATGAGGAGAGAGCAGCAGGACAGGCCTGGGGATGCCACTGTCACCAGCCATGAGACCAGAAAGCGTGGCCAGCATGGGGGGACAGAGCTCGTGTCATCCACGAGGAGTTTGTCCCCGTCACGCACGCCTTCGGGATGAGCACCCCCTGTGCAAGTCCAGGACCCCACACACATATGCCCGGCCACCCTCGTGCGTAGCCAGGACACCCCCCCCCCCCCCCCCCCCCCCCCNCCCCACCCCATGCGCGTCCAGGCGCCCAGCAGACTCGCAGCCGGTCGCACCGCCAGGGCTGGGTGTGCAGGTGTGCTCATGGGTGTGCAAGAGTGCTCAGGGCGTGCCAGAACGCTCAGGGGGATGCGGGTGTGCTCCGAGGTGTACGTGTATATTCCAGGGCATGGCCAGCACTGGGACCGATGCTGGATGCCTGGCTTGGTGGGTGACCAGAGGGAGCACATCCTTCCAGCTGTTTGAATAAACTGGGGGATGTCTGGCCATGAGGCATTAACAGCTCCAAGAACTTCTCAAAGCACAGGGACCTTGCTTCTGGGAATGTCCCTGGTCTACAGCCTCCCACCAACCTCCTGCTCATGTGTGAGAGTCCTCTGCTCTTCCCACTTCTCCACTCACGCGCAGCTCTCATCCCAGGCGCTGAGCAGCACCCAGAGAGACCAGAAGGGGCTTTGGTCGAGGTGCAAAATGCAGCCCAAGGGTGAGAGGGGACCAGATGGATGGATGGGACCCTCATGGTGTGTACCTGCCAGGAGCTGCCTACAGATCCATCTCTTGAAATTTAATGGTTTTTTCAAGTGAGTGCGGTGGATGAGAGCTGCCCATGGCTGCATTACGCAAGAGTTACCCAGTGTCAGCAGCAGGTCTCACGTTCCCTTTTGCAGAGAGGGCTCTAGCAGCCACCTTCGACCCCTACTACTGGCAACAGCCAGTCCCTGATACTTCAACAAAATCTGTTTTCTTTGCTTTAACTGAATCTGTGCTTTCTATCAAGCAGGACCGAGCAGCCTGTGACCTGTGACCAGCCACTCTTAGATGTTTGACAATATGCTACACCCTGCTTTAGGGCTCCCAGTAGCAGAAGATGGGTGCTGTGGTCGTGCAGCATGAGGCACTGATGAAGCCACCTCTGCCACTACACATCTCTCCGTGGTTGGCAGGTTGCCTCTGCACCACGGGCTTCCCGTGGGATTGTGGACGTCCAGCACTGGCGCCTGGAGGAACATCTGTCAACAGAATACAAACATGATTTCTGCTCCTGCCGGATCAAGAGAAATTGGTGCAATGGGACAAATAAATAGGAAAGGAACCGGGGCTGCTCTGCCAGGACAGCCTGAAATAGTAAAGGTAAAATACACTTGGGAAGTCCCTCAGAGGCAGAGGGCAGAGTGGGGTGCCCAGGCCCTGTTCGAAAGCCTGAGATGACAGGGAAGGGTGACATTTTATTAATAAGCCACTAATGACCATCTCTTCGGCATTTCCTGAAAACGTCGTATGTTGGCTTTGCCTTGCGGTCTGTTGAGAAGCACTCTGATGTCAGCAGCCAGAAATCCCGCTGAACCGGCCTGACTTGCAAATGAATGAAAGTCAGCTAATCTGCTGTCTTATCTCTCCTCCCCCCCAAATCGCCATCCACTTCAGGCATCAGAGGGAAGCTAATTGACTATTGAGCTTCCTTTTCGTGCTCAGACACCTCGGGTGACTTGGTTATTTTCTCTCATTTTTGTTTCCTAAACAAATCGGCTTCAAAGGTGGTGGTGGTGCAGGTGTCGGTGTTATGTGATAAGTATCTACCAAATAACTGGGGGAGAGGCCTTGCTTCACCAGGTGCTCGCTGCCTCTTTGAGACATCTGTTTTGCTGCCTCTCCCAGCTAACCAGGGCGAGAGTTAACGCTGGGGAAGGACATTGGTTGCTGCTTGCCTTCCCGCTTTTCCCTTATCCCCCAAAGTGGGGACTTTTGGGTGGAGAGGGCTGGTGTGGAGTGGCTTTCCAGGGAATGGGACCTTTGCAGGGACGCAGCATCATTCCTCAGAGTGGCTTTTGTAATGAGAAGGGCAGATGTCCGTGGGAACGGTCCCCTGGTTGGGGGCTGGCCCGGAGAGGGAGACTCCCATCTCCACCTTACCTGACCCAATAAGGTCTGACTCTGACCCTCGTTCTCCTCCACCCTGCACAGTGCTGGACCAACCATGCTGCCAGGCTGGGTTTTCCTTTCCCAGGCTGGAGACACAGTGGAAACTCGGAGGGAGGTGGGAGATGCTGAGCTCTTGCCCTGGCATCAACTGGCGCAAACTACTCCCCCATCCCTTCCATCTTGCTGGAGTGAGAAAATAGGAGCAGGTTGCAGAGAGCTCCTCACAAGGGTCCCACTCTCCTTAATGCCCAGGGAGCCCTGCAGGGAAGGAAGCCATAGTCCTCCCCGTTGATATGTGCCAGGGGCATGCACCGAGCCAAGGGCCAGCTGGGTTTCACTGCTGTCCCCGGCAGGGAGAGGTGCACCCACGTCTGCACCAGCCACCCGTGGAGGCAGGTCTCAAAAGCCAGCCCGGGGCAAAGGGTCACCTACGTTGGACCCCAGGGAACCACACAGCGTCTTTCTGTGGCATGGCCCACTCTTCAGGTCCCTCCCTGGGAACAAAGCCCGGGCTGGGGGAATAACTGGGACAAAACCGAAAGGCTGACGAAGCTGTGCTGTAGGATGTCAGGGTGTTTATTGTGGTGATGGAAAGCAGGGGCTGCAGGCCGTGCATACAAATATTTGCATACGTGTGTGTGAGCTTTGGTGTTTCATTTTGACAGAGTACCAGCAGCGATATCCAGCTGGCATGAATTGCTCCAAAATTCAGGCACTTGCGTACCACAGGATGGGTACACCGCGGATGGAAGGAGGCGAGGTGCTAGAGCTGATAGCAGAAGCACGTTAATCAAAGTGGGTTAAATGGGATCCACCTATACAGGCACCTCTGGAGCACAGCAAAGCACCTACAGAAACCACCGTGCAGAGCAATGGGGAAATCCAGGGGAAGCGCTGCAGCTGCAGGTGAGGTTCAGCGCAGCGTGCTGCAGTGTGACAGCACTGGATCGTCAGGGCTGTGCAGAGCCATGGTGGGGGCAGGGAGGTGGATGGGAAGCAGGATACACTGCCAGGCCCATACCTGCCCACCAAAATGTGCCACGCCAGATGGGGAAGCACCAGGAGAGGCTTCAATCTACTCTAGCTATAATTAGCTGGGAGGTGAATGCAACCGTGCAGGCAAGGCTGCAGGAGCACCGTGTCTGTCTAGCCTGGACGTGACGAGTTCATGGTGACACTGCCTGTGCCAGGAACAGGAGGGGCAGGAGGGACACGGGCACAGGGGCCACCAGGACTTGGCATGGGGAATCCCAGTGTTCTGGCGAGTGCAAACCCACAGGTCCTGCACTACTGTGTCACGGTGTGCATCTCTGCCAGGGTGATCCACTAGTGCTGGCCATGTCCCTGCTCCCTCTACAGCCCTACAACAGAGAAAAGGAGGCTTCCACCCCCTTTGCCCACCACGTCAGGGAGAAGTGAAAGAAAAGCACTACAGATCAGAACATAGCCACAGTGGTTGTTCGTCCGTGTGGTAGTATGACCTTGCCAACAGCAGGCAGTTCAAAATTTGCTCGTCGGGTTGGGACAAGCCACCCAGCAGCCAGCAATGCATCCATCAGAGCAGCCATAAATCACCAAACTGCAGCATGGGAAGACGTGCCAGGGAAGACGTGCCAGAGAAGACATCTAGGACAATAAACAGGCCAGGTGGGACCTACCTAATCCATGGGGGCAGCAGACCAAATATCTGATGGCTGGGCCTGATTCTCAGGGCTTGGTGCTGCCTCCGAGCGGCTCACGGGCTGTGGGAAGCAGCTGAAGCATAAACCTCCACAGACTTGTCCTTTCTGACCTTACACTTGCAGATTGGCGACCCATATTCCCCCAGGAGCTGGCAGGGGAAGGAGAACACTTTGCAGGGTTTCCCCTCCTTGGCAGTGGGACGTGGGGCAGGGACGACGTTCGAAGGCATCTGCTCACCCTGCCCGGCAGCACCTGCACCAGTCCCTCATTCCCATGTCAGTGGCATGGGTGCAGGCAGCGTGGGCCGACAGCGGTGACAGAGCTGAGATGCCACGTGCACCTCGTTCCGCTCTCTGGGCCCCATGGCCCAGGCTAGTACCTCCTGCCACTGCAACGTTTTTCCTGTTATTTAGCCTGCTTCTGAAAAATCACTTCATTTATTTGTTTGGTTGGTTTTGTTACACATGCCTGTATGGCCTAGGGCTAACAGTTCATCCTTTTGGCTTGTGCAAACCCTTTCAGGAGGCTGGCTTGTTCCTCTTATCTGTGAGTTGATGTTTAACCAAGTCAAGCATTATTTTGTTATAATCTTTCTGCATTGGCACTGTTGCCCTTGAGCCTTCCCTCTTCTCCTCCCCTGATTTTTCAGTCTGTCAGCATCTTCCTTGACTAGCCCTGCCACGAGCACAGGCTTTTCAAGGTGACGCTGTGCTTCGCATGCGTCCTGTTTGGCTTGCAAAAACTCCCAGATCATCTCTGGTCTTCTGGCCACGTTGTGCTATGGGCAGAAAGTGGAAAGTTCTGTGCAATCCTATACATTTTCCACGTGATCCATAAGCTGCCATTGAAACTGTAGGATGGTATGGTCTTGCTCTCCTTTGAGTGCAAAGAGGAGAGGACAGGTGCCGGAGAGAGGAAATGGAAAAAGAAGAGATGCCCTGTTGAGCTGCACTGGAGCAATCAGACCGGCACAGCACAAAACTAGAGCACGTCAAATTTTCTTTCTTTAAATTGCAAAAAGTACAGTTCTTTTTGCAAGAACACACAGCTCTGCTGGGTTCATTTCCTCCCAGGGGTTACAAAATCTGCTTCCAGGCCTCCACGCGACGGTCTCAGCTGCAAAGGCAAAGCCTTGCTCTGGTGGACCACTCTCATGGCAGGAGAGCTTTCAGGGAGTTCACTATAACCTTACGAAGGAAGGGTGAGCCCACCTTTTCACAGCTTTGTTGTGCATTTTGTCCTGCATACCGTAAATGGAATTTTGGTCCATAAAATCGGTGTGTGAAATAAGGTTAGTCACAGGACTTCCTGGCAAAGCCGCTCATAAACAAGCTTTCCTCACTTCCCTCTTATGAAAGTTCAGCTCTCCTCTGCGGCGCTGACTTCTTTGCTTCCCTCTTCTCCCACTTATCCCCTGACTCCCATTAGTATCTGAGTCAGTCTAGTAAACATTTCGCCCTGTGGCAGCCTCTCCAAACATAGCAGGAAGATCAGGCTGTGGAGTGCACTCTTGACACATCTCCCGGGGATCCTTTTGCACTTGCTGGCAGGTTATTTTGCTGTTGTTCCTCATTCACACATTGAGAAAGGGGGAACCAATGGCCCGTGTATTCAGCAGCTCGTTAGCAGTGAATGGTAATAGGGTCTGTGATGCTTCCTCTTCCCTTCTTCCCTTTCTGGCTCATATCCTCCCCATATTTTAACCTTTGTAGTGGCAGTTTCCTGGACTGAGTGTGCTCTGCAACATCTGCTGGTGGAAGGTGGTACTTAACTAGGTCTCACCATTATTTATGTTTTGCTGAAAAATACACCCGCTTTCCTGGATGCAAAGGTGGTCAAGCACTAGCACACACGAAGGACGCACCAACCACAGGGCATTTTATAGATGCAGCCTTCTAGCACACAGGTCACACTGTCACCGTCATGGCATTTACAGTAGCCTTGCTGGCCTTGATCCACATATTTATGTCTGACTTCCTCATCAGCACAAGGCATAAGTGTACGTAGCAGTTGGACCAGATAGAGGAGAGCTCCCAAAGCAGCCAGGAGACGTGTACTTATGAGTCATCTGCTCTTTGGTTGCTCCTAGTTGGCAGAAAAATGACTCCATACGCACAGGGTTGTACTGGAAATTTCCCTTCCTTGCTGCAGCCTCTGTCATTGAACCCGCTTAGACCCACACAGCTCACCACGCTGGTGCCTTGGACTCACCCATTCACCCAGAGAGACCCTGGCCCTTGCATGGAGTTATATTTTACCTACCAGTCTCTGCCTGTACCAGTCTGATTGCAGAACTGGGACCGAGAATTGTCAACCCTGTCGCCACCCTGTTTGCCCCCCAGCTAGTCGCAGCCGCGCTGGCAGCTGGGTTGGTTTGCAGCATTGCTTGAGGGCTCATTTCCTGGAAACAAGAATTGTGAAGGCAGGAAATTTTCCAGATCACCCTACTTACATATTCAAATGGAGATGGAAACCTAGCAGGATTTTCTGGTAGCACTGTGTTTCCTTTTCATTTCTGTTATCCTTTTACTCTGTCTTGCTGTAAAACTAGCAAAACTCTAGACTGTCCTCACCTCAGCTTCCCAGTGCCGTCCCTTTCCCTCTTACTGTCCTTTTTGAAGTCTTGAGCATCTTCTGATTTTCTCTACACAGGAGCCACCATCTGTGATGTCTAGCAGTGCACCCAAAGCCGGGCGCTTACTGTTCTTGTCGAGTGACAGCCCAACTGGGACACAGATGTTGAGCCTCATTTCCCACAATCCAGTGGCTTTTGGACATTTTTCCAAAAGATTTGTTCCATTCGCTCCTCTTGCTCAAGTTCCCTTTTAACAACCAACTCAACTTAGTATGTCTCTTATGCAAACAGCAATTTTCTTTTGAAGCTCTCAGTGAAGGCCGTGTTTGTCACTTAGTGCTCTGGGAGGAATTTGGTAAATTGGACTGGGGACAAAAGTCTCTCTGTTCCCTCTCCCAGGAAGGTATCCGATTCCTGCATTTCACGTGCATTTCTGCTCTGAGAAGGAGCTCAGTAACAGTGGTATTATCAGGCTGCCCCTTCGCATTGATTCCTGGCAACCACATCCAGTTCACTCGTTAAAAAGGCTTGTTGCCGTCCTACTAAGTTCTAGCTGGAGGCTCAGGTGGGTGTCCGTGAGCCGAACTGTGGTCCTCCGCCTACTAAGGCATCATCATTGATAGCGAAGGGTATGCATGACAAGTACAGCACTTGGGTCCACTGCCTGTGATAGTAATACTGTCCTGAGGGTTAGAGCTCACTGCCCTGTTTGTGTCACAGTGCTGCCTCTGCAGGGATATGGGAATGCAAAGCTAGAAACAGGGAGCCGAGAGGTTTGCATTTAATGTCCCAGTTTGGCTTTGCAGAAGCTGTAGGCAGAGGCAAAGCCAACAGGTCTCTGCCTACCCTGACCTCTCCTCAGGGAATTTCATGTTAACTGAGAGCCACCAAACACACATCTCTCCTTGCATGGGCTCCAGGGGCAAGTGCTTTTCCACAGCGGCATCCCGTTGCTTTCTTCCTCTGCCTGCATTGGGGCGACTGGGAAGAAACTGTCTGTGGACTGGGATGCTGAGCACACGCCCCAGCCACACGGAAGGAACCGCGGTGCCACTGTCTCTTCCTATCTGCCAGCATCGCTGCAGGGGCGGTGGATTTCTAAGCCATATTCCTCCAAGGGAACTATGAAGTTATTTCTAGCTTTGACCAAAGTTTTCTCTTCTGAGCGTCCCCGTCTGTGCTCCCCACCGTGCCGTGACCGCTCCGCCAGCCTGTTTTCAGCAGGTACTGATAGCTGTGATGTGCCAGGAGCCCTTGGAGGGTTGCCCGTGCATTTTGTGAGCCCTGTTGCCACGATACTGAACGCAGAGCAGATGTTTATTTCAACAGAGATGGCTTTGATTCCTTTTCAACTTTTCTCTCGAGCTGCCATCATGTGTGAATACTTCTTCCCAGGAGCCAAGCGCTGTCAGGGCCCAACAGGCAGGCGTTGTCGCTGCAGCCAGCATGGAGGGGAACGGGATTGAGAGGCATGTGGCAGAGCAGCACAAAGCAAGCTGATGGCCCTGGCCTCTCAGGAGGGGTGGTCGAAGCTCTGGGGAGACTGGCTGAAAATGGATGTGCACGTGTGTGCATGTGTCTATGCGCATGCATGTGTGCGTGTGCACGTATGTGCGTTTCTGTGGCTTCGTTTTGGTGCTGAAAGCCTGGCAAGGCTGGGGAAAAGCTGTCTCCTGCTCACAGCGAGTGCTCCCAGCACTTCATTTTTCTGTTTCCTCCCAGTTGCCTTCATCAAATCATCGCTGCCTTGCTGAAGACTTGGACCAGCGTGGCTGGGGGCTGAGCCGATGAGACCACCCTCTTCTTCAGAGCGTGAGAAACCAGGCACCAAAAAATACTGTAGTTGTGGTAGAAAAGGTAAGGAGATCCCTTTCTCTAGGACTAATTCCAGATGAGAACTACTGAGAAGAGATACCACCTCTTCCTGGATTTATTTTTTTCCTTTTCGTTTCCCATTTCCTTTAATTTCTTCCCTAGTTTTCCTGTTGGGATCTTTTAAAAATTATCTCTTTCTTTTCTGTTTTCTCTCTCTCCTTTAACCCATCTTGTGTCTTTCTTTCTCCCCACCCTTTTCTTGGTGCTGGCAGAAGTGGGTGCTAGGAGCAGCCTGCCCCCATGAGCATCCTGCCCAGACCCTGCCTGGGGCTATCAGCCTCGCACCCCTTTGGAGTGGGTACTTTGTTAGTACAGGAATTCCACCAGAACCAGCTTCTTGTTGCTGTTGCCTTATATAGAAATGTTTTTAATTCTATAAACACTGTATGTATTTTACTAAAAAAAAATTAAAAAAAAATGGTTGGACTGGCTATGCAAAGACACTGTGCTGATGGGGCTGGCATTTTGTTTGCCAACTGGCAGGGCTTCTCACTCACTTCCTTCACCCCTTCCACTGTTGTGGCCAAACTATTTTTGGAATTCCAAGAGCGCAAGCTTTGCTGAAATTTCGGTTTCCTGCTAAGGGGGAAATCAGAGCAGGGGAGAGTTATTTAAAAGAATAAAATATATTTGCAAGCAGGGAGGAAAATATATGAGGACATTAATTTGAGAAGATCAATGTTCTGTGATGTTAAACTACTGAATTGGATATCATTACCTATAAATATATGTGTGTGTGTGTGTGGGGGGGGTTATGTTACAGATGGAAGTGTAAGTAGAGTATATTTGTAATAAAGAGGTCAGACACACAACACTAACCCCATCTCACTTACGTTGCAATCTTGGAAGCTCAGGACCATCCTACATAAGACTGGCTTCTTTAAGACAAATACTATATTGAAATAAAAAGTTCGCCTGTACAAGGATCTTTTTGTGACAAAGGTGGAAAGTTTGCCTTTGAACTTGTGAACGGTCCATTCAATTTATCATAATCCTTAGTCACGTAGTGACTCAACAATCACCACACTGGTACAATACACATTCACTATTAGCTTAGTACCTGCGTAAAGACAACTTACTGATTTTTTTTTCCTGCTATGGAAAATTAAAGATTATGTCAATGAAGAACTCCCAGGAAAGAAATGAAACTGTGCTACAGACTCATCTAGTACCATGGGCACCATGTCTACTTGTTCTGCTAGCAAGTAGCTTTGCCTGCCATCACAGGACTGTTCCTCCCATCTCAGCTGGGTACTGTCTGGCCAAACGTTAACCCTCCAGGTTGAAACTTCAACATGGGAACAGGCCGATTGTGCCAGAACAAAGACCATCTACCACAGCAGCTCGTCTCTGGCTAGAGCCAGTGGCAGGGGTTTAGGGAAGCGCACGAGAATGGAGTGAGAAGGGGCAATGCTTGCACTCGCCTGCAGGGATTTGCAGCTCACATACTTCCTCAACCAGAGGTGCTAGTTTTATAAATAGTATTTCCCAATGTTGTTTTTTTTCTTCCATTAAATTGTCCAGTCACTTTTGGCCTGTAGCAAGGAGTTCGCCAGCTTAACTATACCCTGTGCGAAGAAGTGCCTGCTTTTGTTTGTTTTGAACTTGGCACCTGCTTGTTTGATTTAATGATCCTTAGTCCTCACATTGAAGGAGATGGTGAACCAGCATCCCTCACCCACTTTTTCCATCCTAGGCATTTACCTCAGCCTGATTATTTTCCTTAAAAGTACAGGAAGCGTCAATTAAAAAATAGTTCAGCTATTTCTAAGAAGAAGATTGCAGGAAGATGTGTCATTTTGCCCTGCTAAGAAATATCATATTGCCCCCTTGCTTTTGAGGGAGAGCGTGGAATGTGGTAAAGCCATCATCCTTGTGCCAAGGATATGCCATTGTTGTCTCCTGGAGAAAATGCACAAGTTGGCCATGTTATATGAAAATCTCCATTTATGAGCACTTAGTTGACACTGGCAGACTTTGGCAGCTGAATTTGCTAAATAATCCATTTGTGCTGAAGGAGCTCCTTGCACCCACTGTCCCGCAGAATGACTGAGCTGGCTCCTCTGGGGGAACCCAGAGCTGGAGAAGGCTTTTGCCAGCCAGTTCTCCTGGTGGCATGGGGCTGCTGTCACCGTGCTGGGAACAAGGGGAACCTCTGCTTTATGTCCTGGCACTCGCCTGTGTGCACCCAGGCTGCAGGAGGCTGGAAACAGCCATGCCAGGCTGCAGAGACAACAGGGAAGGTGGGATGCTGCAGGAGCTGGAGAATGAGGGGAGGCAAACAGGATGGATACAGGGTGTGGGAAGGAAAGTGCTGGGCAGAAGTGCATGTACTATGGTACTGTTTCTAGTCCAGCTGCAAGGCTTTATAATTTTAAATTATTAACTTGATACAGAAATATCAAAGTTGTAGTATGGGGCTGAAGAGCGCTACATCTATCTCCCATGTTAGTGAGTATCAACAGTTTCTAGCGGCAGTGCTGGAAATTCTGCAGCTGGTGAATAACTTGCCTCTAAGACGAAGTGATTTCCCTAATGCCCCTGAATTAGAGATTGATTTATATCAAAGAACAGAGAAATTATATCCTTGCAAAAACATTTTAATTCTTTCTTTTACATCTCTGCTGTTCTCATTAATAAAATAAATATGCAGCCCTTTTTTCCACGATCCCAGTCAACTTTTAACCTCCACAACATCTTTGGCAGGGTGTTTCAAATGTAAAAGCATGAAAGGCATTGAATTTTACCAGTTTGGGATGCTGTATTCCACTTTCATGTGATGACCCATTAGCTGCGCTGCTTGTATTGAAATAAAGGCGTGAGGAGGACGCATCACACGGGATCATCACCACAGCCCGGGTCAGTGCTGCACCGGCCAGCTGAACTTTGCAAAGGCACTAAAGCGTTTCAAATACCCAGATCCCCCCTGACACATAAAAACTGGGCATCACATTTCCTAGACAAATGTGTGAGTCTGATGGGGTCTTTCCTAATAGTGAGTTTGCATCAGCTCTGCTGGAACCAGGTCAGACACCCGCTCCCTCCCTCACCCCAGCAAATCACTGTGAGGAGTCCCTGGAGTCCACAGCTATAAGATGCAGGATTTTTCTATTTAGCAGTGTAAGTGATTTCATTTTATTCATTTACATTTGGAAGTTTGAGAGAAATTTCTACTACTTTTTGTGGTAGGTCTAAACCATCTAACATGGTGCAGGCACTCTCAAAGAGCCCAGTGTTTTTACTAGCTCCCTGCAGTCTTCTGATGTAAAAATAATTATATTTTCACACCAGCAACACAAAAATAGTAGTTAAACACACAAAACAGTAGAAGGTCTGACTTGGGTCACATCACTACTGCAAGGCCCTGCGAGCTGTCCTAAGTGAATTATAGACACCTTTTAAGTCTTGGAAAACAGCAGCAACAGGTATTTACAGGGCGGGCTGGGAGGGCGCAGGGAAGGTCTTTCATATGGCAATATCAGCAACTGACCATCTGACTTTCTTAATGCACAAATTAGAACTTGTTAATTACAGAGTGGCATACAATATTACAACCCTTTTCTTAGATGTTACGGTGCCAGCCTACCTCATTTCACAGCCTGGCTCGATGATTCAGTCATTACATGACTGGCTGATTACTTAAGATTCTCTGACAAATTTTCCTCCCTGGCTTCACTCACTGTATCATCCCAGGGCTTTCTGAGCAAGTATGGCATAAACAAGGGTTGCCTTTTTGCTGAATATTTTGCTTTGTGTTGTCACTGCAGTTTCCTTGGCCAATCTGCCATAGCTGGGAGATAACTACAGATATAATTACCGGGGAGAATACCTTATCACATGCATAGCAATTGTCCTGCTCGTGCTCTATTAAATACATTTGTTACAGTCCCTTTCATGTTATATTAAGCTGCATGCAAGTCAGAAATGCATAAAAGGCCGAAAATCTCAGTATATGGCCCCAAAACAGGAAGTATGGATTGGCAATTAGTACTCTCTCTGATACAAAGTAAACATGTGTCTTCAAGAGGAAATATGTGAGGGCGAGTATACAATCCAGGCAAGGCTGAGATAACCAGTTAGCGGGATTCTGGAGAGAAAAATCAAGGTAACGAATGGATAGAAAAAGAAAAGCAGAGCCTCAGAGCCAGAAGAGGAACAGAGGGACGGTAATGCATCAGCAGCGTGAAACAAAAACCCTCATATTTCATTTGTCAGGATTTTTTCAGGGGTCATGTTCTAAAGATCATTAAAAGGTAAGAGGAGAAGTGATTTAAGTAAGTTTGAGCAGAATGAACCGGGCAGGATTCAGAAGTTTTGTCAGTAGAAATCCCCCTTTCTTCCCAAAGG
Source organism: Fregata magnificens (assembly GCA_013389945.1). Taxonomy (NCBI): domain Eukaryota; kingdom Metazoa; phylum Chordata; class Aves; order Suliformes; family Fregatidae; genus Fregata; species Fregata magnificens. The sequence goes on from WAAD01025059.1 coordinate 143,961, forward strand.
TTTATTAATCAAAAACATTTTTTAATTTCAGTATATAGCATAAACTTTCAGAAAATACTTACCTTAAATATTCCACCCATTAAAATGAACTCCTTATAGGCTCCTAGGTAACTTGCACATATAACTATCACGTAGAAGCCTTTTAAAGCTATGCTATTTTTTTAAAAGGTGCAGAAGAAAGTAAATATTTTAATAACAGTAAAGGCTCAACAGACTGGCAAGTTGGAAGAAAAAATATTCTAGCATGAGCCACGAGCCTGTCCTTAACTAACATCACTGTGAGTTTGTTTTTTGGTTCAAACCACAGTGAGTTAAGGATGGAAAGACTGCCTAACTTTGAAATTCTTGGCTTTAGCCTGTCTTAACACAACCTTACCTTAAACAGAGGTGTTTTGTGTTCCTTGCCACAGTGCAATATTCTCTAAGTCGTAAGGGAGGGAGACTGCTTTCCATCACATCCTTTCTGAAGGACCCACTCTCTGAACAGGGTAGCTCCGGTGTGGCCAACAATCCAACATCTCCAGCTTACCTTAGGTTTTCTTGGCTTTTAGACCCATAAACCTGTGAATTTGAGGGAAGTTCTCGCATACCCACGAGGATATTTGTGACCGGTCCATGTGATTTCTATATTCTCGCTCAGAGGGGTGAGGGGAAGACCAGTGTCATAAAAGATGTCATTTTTAGCTTTGCTTGAGTAACTGGCAAAACTTTCATGTATAGGAATGTGAATCACACGCACGAATAGGTGACTCATGTATAAATGGGAAAAGTGTCGCCCGAAAACACTGTTATTTTCTCCTCCCCAGGCCCTGGCAGAACGTGGGGGGCAGCCGACCCCACCGGGGAAGAAGGTGGCAGCGAGGGGCCCAAGGGTTCCGCAGCAGCTGGGGCAGGGCTGGCGGAGAGCTGGCCGGGGTGGGTGGGAAATCCTGCTGGGGAGGCAAGGAAGCCAACCACCCCAAGCGGGGACCTGGACCTCCACAGCTGCATCGGACTTGCCCACACTACCTTTGCCACTGCTGGCTGCCGGGAGCACCCCGCAGCCGAGAAGACGCCGCCTCTTTGTGTCACAAAAGCGAATAAACCCCGTAAGATATCCGCTCAAGTATTTGCACCTATGTGTCTGTGGGGCGCAGGAGCCGGGGGGACAGGCGTGGTGCTGACAGGGTGTTTGGGGGCACCAGGGGGCTGAGGCCATGCGTCCGGGGGTACCGGCGCTGGGACAGTGCGTGTGGGAGGACAGGACGCCCGGGGGGCCCAGGCCGGTGCGACAGCGCCCGAGGGGCCCAGGGC
>WAAD01025060.1:0-19971 GCA_013389945.1 Fregata magnificens
TCTTTTCCAACCTTAATGATTCTATGATTCTAGCAATGCAAGCTAGAGTAATATATTTATACCACACTATCTGCAGGGCCCTGGCCATGGAAATAATCTCTGTCCTCCTCACCTCTTGCCTACACCCGACTTTTCCCCACTCTTCCTTTTAGCTAGACCCTTCTGCCAACTTTCTCTTCTATCAAACCTTGTGCCATTTCCCTGTCCTTTAATATTACAGTAAATCAGACACCAACTTGTATCTCAAAACCCTGCAAAATTTGTGAGGAGTTTCAGACCGTTAGAAAATTGCTGGGATACTTGCAGTGAATCAGACTGGAGTTGGCCGAGCAATACCTGTAGTCATGCTACCATCATCTCACCGCTATTGCTGCTTCTGCAAGTTTGTAGCTTTTGGGGTATTAAATTCGTGCTTGTTCCACCGCAGTGCCCAGGGGCCCCATTTTCCAGCAGGGGTGGTGCTGCCATTTTGGGATCGTATAGCACAACCGTGAGGATGGGGAGCAAAGCGGTTCTCCTGATGGTGCAACACGCACCCGGGGTCCGGGTGCTTGTTCCTACGGTGCTTGTGCTTTCTCTCCTCCAGGCTGTTAGACCTAACATACCTCGTATCTGTATAGAAACTAAAGCAATTCAATGCTGATTTTTGCCAGGAGCCTTGGTACTGCTTCAACATAAAAATTCAATAGGAATTTGCTTGTTTCCATGAGACCTGTCATCAGGCACTACCAGAAAGGAGCGGATTCAGACCAGAGCTGCCTTTGGGCTCTGACAGCCCAACGCTGCATCACCAAGCTGCTCCCTCCCCACCCTGGGCATCCCTGTGCCCCGCTGCCAGCTATTGCTGTCAGCAAAGCTCCTCTCATAAACCAGCTTCTGCACTGCGGTGCTTTGCACCCTGATGGTAAACCAGGTGGGAAATCGGTAGGAAAGAGCGGGCTGGAAAGGTCAGGGTTTGGGACCTGGCTCCCCAGTGTGCTCAGCTGGCTCCGCAGCAGCGACGGTCTCAGCTGCCTGATGACGAGGAACTGTCCCAAAGCCCCCTGACCTTTGTAGCCATTATTTTCAGCGCTGTAAGGAAAAGGAAATAGGGGGTAGAGCCGCTGTAATGCATTTTTGTACGCTGCTGGGTTCTGGTATGCTCCAATGTGTTGCTGTTAACCTCGAGAGGTTTTTTTTGTTTCCATTTGCATTTGAATGTTGTAATCAGCAGCTGCAGCCCTTCATCGGAGCTCTCTGCCTACTCTGGGTTTTCCGTGGGGCAGTTTAGCCAGGGGCATGTCTCGGTAGCTGCATCCTGCTATCAGCAAGGGCTTTGCAGTGGTGTTATTTAGGACAGGGAGGAAGGAAAGGAGCCAGTAGGTCCATTTATCTGAAAGCAGGTCTCCTGGGGCAGCAGGGCCAGCTCTACAAAGCCCTGGCTGCCGGCTGAGCAGGGTCTGCCCCTGCAGTGATGTGCGGCAGAGCCAGGCTGGGAGCCTGCATCACATCAGCTCCTCTTTGCACCAGGTACTCTGATATTGTTTGAAATTTTTATTGCTTGTTACCTAAGGATACAAGTGGTTGAGAGAAACTGGGAGTGCAGTCCCGGTGGTGGGGATGCACTGGTTTGCTGCTATGCTGGGGTTAGAGAGGACACCCCAAGCTAATTTACTGGGACACCGGGTTGAGAAATAAGGACAGGTAAACTGCAGGGTCTGGGTTTTAATAACTCTTGATCTGGGGTTTCTAATGCCTGTTAGAGAAATACATCTAAGGAAGTTTGCATCTTGTTGTTTGAACTACGTGTGGCTTAAAACTGCTGCAGTCATTCTTGGCTCTAATTCCATTTTACCCTCAGAAGGTTGGTAAATAAACGTAATCGTTTCCATGCAGCGGGTCCTGTGGGCTATCATTGATTGGCATGAATGAAAATGATTGAAAAGCATTACTGAGTCCTGAGAACGAGAGGAAAACATTACTGGTGGAGCTGCCTGCACAGATGGGTCTCTAGCACGTTAAGAGTGTTGCATTTTAAGACAGTATGAAACCGTTTCTTCCTTTTTTTTTTCTTCTCTTCATTCATAGACAGAAGCCAAACTCCTACTGGCTCTAGGCTTTCTTTTTCTGATTTTTTCTCAATACTTCTGGTTTTTCCTCTCTTCCTTTCACTGTACCTGTTCTTTTCTTTGTTTCCACTTTACAGGACACTTCTGCACGCATTTCTCTTGTCCTCCTGTTGCAATGCTCTGGATGGGGGCCAAGCCTGAGGGCAGGTAATGACTGCCCCTGTGTGAATGGGAATATCATGCAAACAAGTAAAGAACTTCTAAGACACCGAATGCTTCTTCTTAATCTGTCTGTGCCAATTGCCCTCTGCTCCTGTATACTTCAGTAAGAAATGAGGAATCGTCTACTATGCCTTATTCTAGTAATAATGTGCGTTAAAAGTGCTTTCAGAGGAGCTTCCCACATTGTATAGAGGGCAAGGGATCTCTTGTGCTTTAGTTTTCTGCACCTAGATTATTTTGTTTGAGAGGCTTCCTGAGAAATTAAAAGCACTTGTGAGCACAGCTGCAATACCACCAAACCCCGGGGCAGGCAGGGCTTCTCAAGACTTTGCAGAACTGCTGGTTGTGCTCTCTTCGATGTCCCCCTGGAGACAGAAGCAGGTGAGCAGATGGACCTCTGCATCTTCCAGCAGCAGCCCCAGCCTGGGAATGTTATTCCCCCCCGCCTTCCAATTCAGTGAAAGCTTTTGGTCTGATATTTCTTGGTTGGGGGGTGGAGGGTTTCTTGTTATTGATGATTAGCTTTCCTCAGGTAGTAAGTTTAGAGTCCTTTTTTTGGGGTTTGATAAAGCAAATATTAAGGCAGCACCTCAGTGCATAGAATGCCTTAGCTAGTGTGAAAGACTTGGGTAGAAATGCCATGTAAAGCGTGGTTGGGATTCGCCTCTGCTGATGAAGCTGAGATAGATGGTTTCACCTAGGAGCTTTATGCTGCTGCACTTCTGTGCAGCAGAGAAACATCATAAAACAAGGGAGGGAACAGCCACTGATAGCTGTATTTCTATGGTTGTGAGGTGTGGAAGAACAGGAGACTTACTACCAGACCTTAACTGAAACATAATCAAACCTTAACAACAAAAGAGCTCTTCTGAAAGCGTGGTCTGGAAGCCAGCTGCTGATTAAAGAAAGATGAGAAACAGATGGTAAATCAGTGCACTAAGCAGGAGGAGAAAGCAAAGAGCTTCTTGTGAACTGCACCACCTGCAATGATCTGCTTGCTGTTGGAAGAACATAGCAGAGTAGTCTTGGAGGATAATTCACGTGGGAAGGGACCTCGGGAGGAGTTTAGTCCAACGTCCTGCTCAAGCAGGGTGAGTCACAAGGTCAGACCAAGTTGCCCAGGGCTGTTTCCAGTCAGCTCTTGGAAACCTCCAAGGATGGAATCCTTCCTGGGTGACCTGTCCCACGACTGAACTGTCCTTGCAGGAAGAAACGTCCCCTGACATCCAGGCTGAACCTGTCATTTCAGCTTTTCCCCCTTGTCTCTCATGCTCCTACCATGCACCCTTGGAAGAGCCTGGCTCCGCTTTCTCAATAAGCCCCTACCAGGAGGGTGCTATAAGCCCCCCCCAAAGCCTCTCCTCCAGCAGAACAAGCCCCCTTTGCCCCCTCCTCTTACAACAAGGGCTCTGTGCCCCTGGCTGGGCTGGTGGCTGCAAGCTTTTGGGGCTTATTGCTCCAGTCTGTCAATGTCTTTCTTGTACCGGGGGGACTCAAAACTGGATGCAGTATTCTAGGTGCGATCTACTGAGTGCTGGGTGGAGGGGATAATCCCTTCATTCGATCTACTGGGTATGCTTCTGTTTGTATATATTGGTGTGGAGGTCTGAATAGACACGCCTGTGCGAACTGGGGACCCGAGCAGGAGGTGACCTGGTGCTCTGAGGTGGAGTGCAGAGCAGGGGAAGTGCTGAACTGGGGCATGAATCATGGACACGCTGAATTCAGTGTTCCCGTGACTGCAGCAGATAGGGCCGGAGCTGCCCCCGTGCCCCCACGGCACTAACTCTCCTGTGCTGATGACCGACACCAGCAACCAGCCTGTCTTCTGTGCTTCTTGCAAGTGCTGTGAATAATGTTGGTGAAGCATATTTATTTTTAAGTGACAGTATATAACGTGTGGCTTTTGCACGGGAGACCTCCCAGGAGCTCCTGCGGGTAGGGGGTTATCATGCAAAGCCAATGGTCTCCAAGCATGGAGGTCCATCTTCTCCTCTTCACTGCACGTGGCTTGGTGGCCCCAGGCAACGGTGTCTGCTGGACACTTGTTGGGTATGGACTTGGTAGGATAGTCAATGAGTGCCTGGAGGGATAAGAGCAAAAATAAATGCTTATGCAATGATCAGACTGCGATGGGTAGTGGTTGAGTCACTACTCACCCTGTTGGTGAGATGTGGAGTGGAAGGAAAGGATAAAACCATATTCGCTGTGGGAAAGAGAGGATATCCGAGGAAGCAAGTTCTTGGTTTTTCAGGTGTGGCCTTACTTCATGCCCACAGGCACTTCTAGCAACACTCCTGCTGTAGTAACATTAGACTGCACACTCCGGTTAGGCATGCTATTGAAATACTTCAACAGAAAGTGGTTTAGACTAAATCTACATTGGCCATACAGGCATTTTTACTGCCACCTCCCCAGGCAAGACTGGGAGTTTTCAATTACAGAATCACAAACAGCCACAAAGGACGCACCCTGATTTATGCATCAAATACCAGGAAAGGCTGAAGTTCTGTTTGTCACTGAGCAGATGGTGACGGTTGCTCCAGCATGTGAAATACTTCATGCCTGACACCTCAATTCAGGAAATAGTGGTTTGCTCAGCGGAGGTGCAGGAGGCAGCAAGTTGTTATCGAGTATAACATTGGCCTTTCTCATAGTTTTTCTCGATTTACTGAGTTTGTTTTCCAGAGCAGAAAGCCGTACTGGGCTCTGCACAGAGGGCAGTGGTGTACCCCAGGTGGCACGTGCAGGATCGGGGCGCCCGCAGCAGGGGACATGTCCCAAGTGCCAAGCTCTCGAGTGTTTTGTTGGGTTTTTGACACCATAGCGAGTTCGTTTTCCTGCAGGGCTGGGCTTGCGTCCTGCAGACCTTGGTCGCTGAGGTTCCTGTTCCTCAGACGCAAGGTGCCTGAGGTTTGCTGAACCGCAGCGAGTTCATTGTGAAACTGTGCCACCGAGGTGGCTCCAGCCGCCCCTGGGTTGTTTGTTATTCTGTAAAGCGGGGTGAAGCCAGTCCCTTCCAGGCCCTTACCAAGAAGTCAGGAGGTAAGCGCAGGGCTGTGCTGGGCAGCTGCTGTGCCCAGCCCGTGGGTGGGAGGGCAGCAGTGGGTTTCCTTCGAGGAGAGAGCCGTGGTAGGGACAACACCAGAGTCCTCTGTCTCACAGCTTGCCGGGTCCTGCACTGGAAGCAAAAAGAAACAAGCTGGAAGACCGGTGTCTTCCTCCTCACCTTTACAAGGGCCATGGGAAAAGGTCATGGAAATGATGGAGTGGCTCCTTCCAGCCGAGGGCCCCCGGGAGGCTGGAGTGCAGATCCCTGCTGCCTGCCGGCACAGCTGCTCCCACCGTTTCTGCGGTTGCAGAGACCCTCTAATTTGTAGAGCAGTCGGTGTGGGTTTGGCGAGCGCTGATAACCCTGGAAGAGTTGTGGGGCTGGAGCACCGCAGGCAAGCCAGGGCTATCCGCCGGTGGCCTTCAGCCAGCCCCTTCGAGATGGCCAGGGATGCAGAGTCCCTGCAGCAGCCAAGCAGTGAAAAGGAGCTGGTTGCTGTAAGCCGAGCGTAGCCCACCCATGCCCCTCCTGCAGAGTACAGGATGGTGCTCAGCAGTTCCCAGGGTCGACAGGGAAACACCTCTGCTGCGATGTGATCCCCACAGCCTTTAAACATGGCTCAGGGTGCAAGTTATTCTTGTTCATGGCAAGAACCTTCCCCAGGGCAGTTAGCAGGTTTCCCTGAAGTACAGGAATTTTGCCGTTACTTGGATCTGACGGTAAGGTACTGTGCAATGTGTTTACGTGGCGCAGTGTCAACGCACCAGCCTTGGCACTGGGAACAGTCGAGCGTCAGCCGTGGGGTGCCTTGTGCTGCTCCCCTGACCCAGGCAGGGTCCTGCCGCCGTCCCGCTCCGGGGTTCCTGCTGTGAGGTCTGTAGTCCCTGCAAAAGGGGCAAAAGCAAAGTCATTCCTGATCCTGGGAAGACTGCCTCGAAAGGCCACCCGCTCAGCCTGGCTGTGCTCGACAAGGCAGCGGGAGATGTCACCCTGACATGGAACATAGAAAAAGGCTTCCTCATACCTATGCACAGTTCGAGGGCTGCCCACACTCCCTAACCCCTGGATGCTCGTGTTACGTCAAGGTGCATGCGGTGTAACGAACACCTCAATGAGTTGCTTCTCTCGAAATGCTAATGAGGTAGAAGATTTGCTACCTGTTTATCACAAGTAAGATACTGGAGGGAAGGGAGCTGGGGTCTTTCTCCTCCTGAGCCGTTCATCGGGGATGGGGATGAGGGGCTCAGCCTGTGCTTCCAGCAAAGCTCTCCACGCTTCCCCACGAGGAATTGCTGTTTTGAGGGAGGGGAATTTTCCTGACGATAGGAATTACATTCAAGCTTTGCCTTGGCTTTGCTGCCAGCGCATGCACATGGCTTTTGTGTGCCGCTGCCTGTCTCGGAGCGGGGGCGCGGGAGGTGTTCAGCTGCAGGGATGAGGCCCTTGGGTTCTGAACTGTTGGGATGAACCCAGCAGCAAACAGGATCCAGGAATTAAGGCCCAAAAATTAGTCAGCTTTGCGTACAGCCGGGCAAGGGTATAATCTAGGCAGGCCCAAGCCTTTTAAAATCAATGGAAGAAGCTTCTGTTGTCTTTAGCTCTGAGGGAAGGTAACATTAAATCAGCTAAGAAAGGGCAGTTTCAGTAATAAAGCCTTAATTAAACACACCACCAATCTGAAATCTACACGAGATGTAAATTAAAAATAGGTCCAACTACATACCTGTTAGTTGTTGTGGGCTTTTTAAATCCTCTTCACCTTCTTGATGATAGCTTTCCTCTCCCTGCATCATGGAGAAAAAGCCAGTCAATGAGACAGGCTGATCACCCGTGCATGGAAACTGTGCGTGTAGCAACGGTGAGCTGTGCTGGTTTGGACCATTCCTCTTGACTAGCCTGGTGGCGTTTTGCATCGCGGCTGGGAAGCAGCACATTTCTGATGCAGTCGGTGGTTGTAAAGTGTTTACAACCCTCATGGTTCAGATAATATTCTGTAGGCAACATCTAAGATGCTTTTGGTATGGCTCAGATGCAGTTGTTGATTGTTGGTGGGAGCTTGATGGATGTTACACTACATGAGATTTCTTGATGTGATGCAGCTTGTGCTGGGATTTTGGCACGCAGCCTGAGATGATACAGCCATCACGTGAACATCAGGCAAATGAAGCACAGCTTTGCCATGCCCCCAGCCTGCACCAGGGGAGCCGAGACCTCGCCGCGGGGTGAGGACGGGAGGCATGTGGAGCTGCAGGGAAGAGCAAACAGTGGCATGAATCACTTGCACGGAGGCAGGTCACCCTGGCACACACCCGGAAAAGTCCATCTGTGGTCTTCCAGAAGCGTGCGGTGCGGCACGCAGAGCCGGAGGAAGCCCGGTGAGGCTCTTCCAAAGTTGATGGCAAGGGATTGCTCTGGGCAGGAATGGCAGCTGCTGGATATAATACTGAATTATTATTTCCGTGTGAAATGTATATGTGCTAACGTGGCTCACTTGCTGATTTTAAATAATGCCACTGGTAATCTATGCCATTTCCTTCCAGAATTTTTTAAAAATATCCTAAAAACCAGTTTACCAGCCACAAGGCTGGGCATAGGCCAGCATAGTCCACACTCCGCTCTGTGCTCCCTCGGCTTTCTTCAGCAATAAAGTTGGGGAAAACAAAGTTGTACCTGTCTGGACTTGGCTTCTCAATTAATTTTTTTCTGCCTGAAGACTGTTGGTGAAAACTTGAGTATTTAGCTCATGACATAGTATTTAGTTCATGACAGAACAAACTCAGTGAAATGTATTCTTGCAATGTAGACATTAAAACTGGGCATATTCAGTGTTTATGCCTGTGGTTAGCCTGGGTCTTGTTATTTAATAGCCCAGCTTGCAAACAGCTAATATGCGTAATGCTTGTGCTGAATTCGTTTTGAACTAGGGCCAGCATCCTTATGCTGTTTTCTGTGCTTCATTCTCCGTGCTATCGCTGCTAAACCACTGCATGCTTTGAAAGGAGCAAAACCTCCGTCTACCCAGAGCTCCTCAGACCATTACCCCATCCTCCTCCCTATGAAACCTACCTTTTAACCACTCCCTTGCTCTTGTATTTTTAACCATAGCTCCATGAAAACAGAGAAAGCAAAGTCCTTCCCTTTGCCAGTGGCTGGCGAGGCAGCCGTTTCTGCTAAGGCAGTCGTGTGAAGCTGGCGAGGTTGAATTCCCCTGGAAGATCCCCAGAAGCTGCTGCATGCATCTCGGCTTGCCCCAGCGTTTCTGTGCTTTGATGCTGTGGCCACGTGCCCGCAGCGTAGCGTGTCACGGCTGTGCAATGGGGAACAATGCACAATAGGCAGGAGCGCTTATTTGAAGTGTGAAATTTCCTATACCGAAATAGGTCATGAGTTCATCTGCAATGGCTGAGCATCCTCTGTGCAGGCATCGGCAGTCGTCGTTCTTCAGGATGCTCACGTCGTGTAAGTAACGCGCGTTGCTGCGGCTCTGGCCCAGGAGCTGGGTGCTGCTTGCCAGGGAAGAGCCACCGGCAACCTGACATGCCACCAGCTCAGCCTTCTCCTCCCTGCAGTCTTTTGGCAGCTGAGGAGACAACGGTGAGCTGCGAGAGGCAGGTCTGTGCCGTGCGGGCTGAGACAGCATCTCACCCCTAACCCCGCCTGACGTCCCTTGCAGGCGGCTCTGCTGGCAGGTGGCAGCGGCTGCACCCAGCCGTGCCCGGGCCAGCCGGGTACTGACTGTCAGGCTCTTCAAAGGCTTCACAGTGAAGTTTCTGTATGAATCATGAGCAAAATGAAAGAGGTGGATCATCCTGAAGATGAAGAGGCTGAAGAGAGCCCAACCACTTGTGTCAGCTGTCAGAGGGCAGGGAGAGAGGCTGGGTCAGCTGTCCTGTTTGCTCCCTGCAGACTGGATTCCTTATTCCTGGAAATCTCCTGATAACTGTTGTCCAATGCCTGTTCCATCCATGCATTTGTCCTGACTTCGTTTACCAGCCTTATATACCAGAAGGGATGATTAGCTGCCTTTGTATTCATGCGGAGGCAGACCCTGGTAACTTCTGGCACCCGGGTCCCAACCCGCAGTGGTTTTGGATGGGTGGGTGCTGAGATCTGCCCCCCTCCCCCACTCGCTGGCCCTCATCGTCTCCCAGCCCTGTGGCTACAGATCCTCCTGGCTATCCCATCCTCCTTGTTACTCCTGTGTGCCGCTCTTCACCTTGGTCAGCAAGGCAGTTAGTGGAATGAGCATAGGATTGTCTGCGCCTGGCAGCCCTGAGTCCTTCATACTGTGGTTTGACACCTCTGCTTACATCCGGCTGGTGACCAAATACCTCTGCCAGCGGGATGAGCAGGTTTTCTAGGGTTTTAGGTGTTTTATGGCTTCTGCTGGCTTGGGTTCATGTGGTCTTTGAGCGTTCAGCTCGGTGGCAGTGCATGCCATGCTCTTGTTCAAGCTCTGAAAAGGGCCATGGGAAGCTTTCCCTGACCCTTCCCAGCTGCTGGGACGGGGTGGCCACCTGCAGCCCAGCGTGGCAGGGAGCCACACCGGCTGAATTTGCATCCTGACATTATCAGAACAGGTAAGACCAAAGGTTAGAGGAGCGGGACATGGCATGCAGATAGCTTGAGCTACACGCGCTGTGCTGCCCGCACAGACATGCTTTTATCATTGCTTTGTTTCTTTTGCGCATGGGAGGGCTGGGGAGGGACAAGGGTGAGTTTAACAGTGAGAGAAATATTGAAGGGGATGGAAAAATGTGGGAGGGAAAGGAGCTATGAAGTGTGGCGCTGCGGTGGAAGAGGGTATGGAGTGGACTGAAGCACTTGGTGTAGGAGAAAACACAACTTAGGTAAAATTCGTCCATGAAAATGTGATTTTCCTCCCTTTCTCCCTTTCTAGGGAAGCTTTTTCTTCATCTAAGCTCTAAAACCACCTTCTCTACGGACAACACTTCTTCCGTTGGCCCTTGTGAGCCTCTGGGAGAGGTTTCTGTCCTGCAGAAGCTTCTGTCCTCCTTGTGTTGCGTGTACAAACATGGGGGGGAAACTGGACCCTTGGGGAACCAGAGAGGAGGAATGATCCAGCACAACAGCGCAGAAATAATGTTTGCAGTCCAAGACACTCAGTTGCTATCTAAGCAATAGTTTGCCTTTGCACCACAAACAAATATTCCACTATTTTTTGCAGTTATAAATTCATACCTTTGGCCTGAAGCACTGCTATCTTGTATAGGTATGATATCGTAAATCATATGACTGCCTGGAAATGTGTCCACTTATCAGGATTCAATCACCATGGCAAATAAAGGTGAAACAATAATTGCATGCTCTGTTGCCTGTTGGGCAAAGCTCATGCAAGGTGCTACCGCTCTGGGCAACCAAGAGCAAAAGGCTCCTTTAGACAGCGTGGTGCTGGGCTGCTCACAGGTTGCTCCTAATGAGCGATTAAATTATGAGCAATGAGCTCAACAAACCACAGGGGAGAAAGTCATGTTCCCCTCTAATTATGGAAAGGCATTTTAACACGCCGTTTGGACAAAGGTTGGGGGGCAAGCAACAACACTTTATTTATAGAACAAGGGTTTTCACTAGGAAAAGCTGCAGTTAGCAGGTGTGTGATATCCTTGCCTCTGCAGCACTGAAAATCCCTGTTGGCATGAACCAAAGTCTGCTGCCTTGATGCAGGATGCTGCAGCAGCAAAATCTGTGCCTGAGTCGCTGTAGGGCTTTCCCAGGTTCAGGTTCTGGGACTGTTTCTGAGACTGTCGTGTTACGTTTCAGGACGTTTTGTCCTGTTGACATCCCAAAGCTCTAAAACTAAATAAGGAGAATTTTGGGTTTGTTTTTAAATGGTTTCAAGGTTTGCAAGTGAGCTGCAGCCAGTGATGGTTTAAGTGTGGTGTAAGTGATGAGGAGCCTCTGCTCAAGCAGCCAGCCAAGCCTGCAGCATTAGCTCCATTCATTTCCCAAATGACCACTGATTATATAATGACTACTTTTTGTTTTCCACCACAGAGGGGTGATCTCTCTTTATTTTTAAAACAGTTGCATTGCCTATAGATCTTTCTCGCTGTCATACAAGGTTCATAGCACAAGAAAGAGCCGCTTGCCCTTCGAGCCCTGCCCGTAAAAACTTTCCTTTTATTGCTCTGTCTGGGTTTGGCAGGGGTGAGCTCTCTCCAATGATCTGGTCTGGAACGTAATTACTTCCCAGCTGAATGTAGCTGTGTGCATATTAAAGGTGAAAACAACTCTTATTCCAACACGGGAAAGCCAGCTGAAGTGTACCTGATTAGGATAGGCAAGTTCAGAAGAATCCAGTGTCAAGGTTTTAAAACTGTTTTCATCGCACAGCCTATGCAGGAGGTTTATCCTGAAGAGCTCATGATGCTCCTCTGGGTACAAGCAGCCTAAAGGTCTCCTTAGTTTGCACTGGGAGAAGAAACGCCGCTTCTACAAATCCCACCTGCCCTGGAGGTGACGGAGGAGCCAGTCAGGCATCGACACAGCACGGCAGCCTCTGAGGCTCAGCTGGGGTTCGGCAAGTCACACCCCTCCTGAGCTGGAGAGCTCAGCTCTGCTCCCCGCCCCCCCCCCAAAGAGCTCAAAACAACAAAAACAACAACAAAATCCTTTGAATTTGGCAGTTATTCTCCCAGTGACGCAACTGGATGGATAAATTCCACCCCGTCATGGGACTTCACCACTTTTCACTGGCAAAATACCTAATGTGCAGTCGGTCACGCAGGTACCTTGGCAGGTAACGAAGGAAAGCATCTCCTCTGTCCCGGTAAAAACACACTTGGAGCGTGTCTGTGGTCCCTGTGTGTGAGGCACTAGCTGCTGTTTTCTTCTGTCCTCAAATCTTGGTTGAACCTTTTACCTGTGAAAATTTTAAGTTCTGTTTTTTTGTATCGGAGCATAACTGAAAAACTTGCTGCTTTTAATGCATGAATGGGCAAATTAATCTCTGCCTTATTTTTGGCACTGTTTGCATCATAGAAAGTTTCCCTTCTCTCTCCCGCTCCCTCCCCCCGTGTGTAACAAACTTGCAGCGGTTCCTAAACACAACCGATTTCCTCTGCTTATGTCGATGACACTGAGGTGGTGTCCCTTCCTGGGCGTACAAAGGTGGCTCTAGATCCAGCAGCCCCACGCTCTCTCCCTGGCCGTAGCTGCTGCTGCAGCTGGCCAGGGCACAAATCTGATCCGGTGGGTGATTTCTTTGTTCGTGCACAAAACATTCCTGCTCTAGAACTGCATCCGGTAGTTGTGCAGGATTTTAGGCGGGTGCGATCCGAGGCAGCCGTGGCGTCTGCTCTGGCAGCCCTGGTACCCAGCGGGTTCCCGGCTGGATGGATCCCTTCCCGGGAGGTGGACCCTTGGGCCAGATACCCTGCCAGGGAGTGTGACCGCTGCGGGGGGGACAACGAGGTCACGGTCCCCCAGGCTGCCACCCACGCAAAGCCAGGATGAGGCCGTAGGAAGCTGCTCTCTGCCCGGTGCCGCCTGGAAGGGTGCTGCCTGCGGCTGCCCGCTTTGGGTTGGCTCAGAGATAGGGCCGGTTAATGACTAACAGGCACTGCAGTAACCCTGCCCAGCCTCTCCCTCCCCAGGCTGCCCATCCACCTTGCTGTGCCGTATCCAAACCTTTCGGCTGTGCTGGAGTTGAGACCCACCACCACCTGCTTCCTACGGCACTTATTTTTTTCCCTCTTCCCTTGGTAAACCCCACATCTGTCCCTGCACGTCTGCAGGTCGAGTCGGAGCAGAGCCTGTGCCAAAAGCAGTAGGAAATGTCCGCTTTGTTCCAGCCCTTTGGGTTGGGTCTTCCTCTCCTGCAGCCCGATATTCTCCTCGGTCCGCCCTCGTTCTTGCTCAGTGCATGAAGTTATTCCCCGAAGGCCATCACGGCACAGCTTTGCTCAGTACAGGGGTTTTCCAGGCAGTGTCAGATGCCAGTGGCTGCAGCTGGAGACACATTGCATCAGCCACACTTGTCTCTTGTCTCCCACCCCAGACGGTGCAATGACATGTCAGACCTTTCCAGCCTGAAAGTATGGCAAATGAATAAAATATACAGGGAAAACCAGCTTGCTTTCCCCTTGCCTTCTGAATTGTGCATGTGCTTTCTTTTTAGGCAGACCTGAGTTGTTTAGCTAGGTCTTCACTGCTGATCTTCTTATCACTGAAGCTGACAGTGCTGCTGATAGGGACATCCATAGCAGGGACTTGGTGCATAGGGGTTTTTTAATAGCATAGCCTGTAACTCTGCTCTAAGGTAGGTCTGACTGTTGCAGATGATGGCAGATACAAACCAACTACCTGACACGTGCGCAGGACCTGGACAAGCAGGATGCCACCCATCAGCTGCACTGGGAAGCGGGGGGGGGGCTGAAAAACAGGAGCAAACTGTACTAAATTCCCTGTGCTTTCATGACTCATGACAAAAAACCCTCCAACTGTCTCTGTCAACAGCACGTCTGTTTGGGTATTTTCAAGGAATCTGGAATGCCTTCTCAGAGCTCTCCCATGAGAAAAAGTAAACATGTCATATATAAAACATTTTTATTAAAACAAATATACAACACTTTATATACAAAATGTACAAGAAAATAGTCTATTACAGCTTAGTGATTTAATTTCTATGTATTACACCAAACTACAATCTCTTCCATCCTGCACATGCTGGCCCAGGGTGGGTCTGCAGGGTGATACAGCTCACTGCGTACAGTACTGTAGGTATCCTGGCAGAGTGCTAGAAGAGATCTTGGAAAGGCATGGTATAAATCAAGAGTTCTGCCCCTATCAGTGCAAAAATTGTTTCATGCGGCAGCTCTTCAACTATTATGTGGAAGTACATATAGCATGCCTACGAGCGGATAACATCCTATGAGTGGACCAGGGTAACTGTACTAAGTGGAAGCAAAGCCTAAACTGAATTTTCACATTTTATTGGTCTAAACTATTTACAGAGTTTAAAGTTGAAAGATCTGAAAGATGAACTATATGATGGAACAAATCAAAGAGAGGGCCAATTAGTGCAATTTTTCTGACTAAGTGTAATGACAGTCATTAAGCTCAATGTCACCAGTGTTGCACAAGTAAGCAGCAACCAAAACTAATAGGCAAGAGACCCATCTGCAGTGTCTCTCCCAAGCACTCCGTGGGTAAAGTGCTCATCGGGTCTCACGTGGGGAGGACGGGAACCTTCTCCCCAGGCCTCCGGCACACGACGCCGTTCAGCGGTACCCCACCAGGTCAGACCCCACAGCACATCGGCAACCTTCCAGCAAAAGCTTCACCTCCAAAGCAATGACAAGGTGCGTACTGCAGCCGAGCATCTTCGGTGCCAGGAGTCCGGCTAGTGAGACGGGAGTCTTTTTTTTTTTTTTATAATGGAGTTTTTCTTCCTAACCTTTTCAGTCCTAGAAGTTAAACGGAATATAAAAGCTACTTTCTTCTTTCAGTCAGTAACAAATAATTTCTTCCATTCTCCTCAGGCTTCTCAAAGATTTAACCCAAGAACAGTTCACGATCGGAGGAAGCCAGGGGTTTACAAGCCACAGGGAATGACTTGCATGGTAGGTCTCACTGTCTCCAGCCAGGAGAAGTCTAGGCTACTCTTCTGGTCAAAGAACCTGAACTCCAGGTCTCCTAGAGAAAATAAACCAAGAATGAGTACTGAATCACATGCAGCAAGAGCAGAATAATTAATATATATTAAAAGAAAGATTTCTCAGATGTGAGCAAATACCTTAGACTAATATTTTACTAAAATACTCCAAACACTCTCTATTAAACTGTCCCATTTAAGCTATTGCTAGTGCAAATTCTTCAGTTACGTTGCAAGAAGTTCCTGAAAGCTGATGTAACTTACATCTGTACAACCCTAAGACAAATCTGTAGTATACTCTTACTGGAGGCATTTTTCGCCTTTTCCTTTTTATCAACAAATTCCTTCCAACCTTCCGACAGGCTGCTTGGCAATCTCAGAACACAGGGATGCGCAAATTCCTCCATTTGCTTTGCTCCCTCCCAATTAGTGTCTGGCATGAAAACCGTCGTCTGCATCATCCTGTGGCCTTGCCTGTCAGTGATAACCGAGGATTCTGTACCTGAAGTCGTGTCGATCTCCCCATCCTGCTCCTTGTAGCTGTAAGTGCTGCACATGGTCTGCGTGCCTGGCTCGTTGGTGAGAAAGCCTTTCCCCCCAACGCTGGTGGTGTGCCAGTCTTGGGCTGGTTCAAGCAGCTGTAGGAGAATAAGAAGACGGTAAAAACTGCTCCTTCTTTCTGTGGGTGCAATATTTTATTCCTTTCTCTTAATTAGAAGACAAAGATAAGCAAAAAAGATGAAAATATATCTTCTCATGCTAAATTACATAAAACTCGGTTTACTCCCAGTTAAAAAAAAAAAAAAGTTAATGCAAAACAGGGCGGGCCAGAGCACCTTCGGTGATGAAACCCCCATCTTATCAGTGGGATGAGCGCGACATGTCTGGAAACACAGATTAAGCGCCATACATGTCAGAGGTGGAGGGAAGGGCAAAATAAAAAAAGTCTAGAGAAGCTTTGCAGACTCTAATACAGCAACCTCTACTTCTAGCAGTCCTCAAGAGCTTTCTCTGACTTTCACATGAAGAGTAAATATTTCCACGGATGTGTCCTCTGCAGCTCATGTTTGTGAAGTAGCCTTCTTTTTATATTTAATTTTTCAGGCTTCCTCATTAAACAAGGGTCTTGGATTGCATAAGCGTACGTTCAGCTCATATAGGACTGGATCAGATAGCTGCTTCCCTTCCTCTCTTGGCGCAAACAGCAACTTTGGCCAATTTTATTCTGACCAGAAGGGCTGGTTTTACCTTAAAAATCTCCGAATTCATTTCCTCTTCATCTTCATCCGTGACTGTTTTGTAAGCACATAAGAAAAAAAGAGAAGAAAACGGACATAGAGATCAACTTTTCACATGTTAGCCCTCACACTTCTGCTTCTTCGCCACACAACCCACTTCATATTCTCTTGTCACACAACAGCACTACCTTTGACTTTCCCCTCCTCATGGATAACACAAGGAGGGGCTCATGGGTTTGAGGCAGGGAGGCCCATCAGCAGCTCCGTGCCCCAAACCCCCCACAGCCCTTCATCTCGGATGCTCTTCAACAACTGCACGTTGGGGTGCGTGGCTCCGGCCAGCTCTTACGCCTCCCCGGGAGTCACCAAAGCAGAGCCCACTTGGTCTGCAGGAGGAAGATGATTTGCACCCCGAGTGAAGAACCACTCTGATACATCCACGTTAATTACTTTTTTCTCCCATTGGGAAGCGTGCTTATCTCCACTGTCACTATTGTACCTATCTCTGTCCTGCTTCTGGCATCGCCTCCTTCCAGCTGCCTCGGGAACCCCCAGTCCCACCCTCCCGGCTCAGAAATCTCTCGTCTTCTTTACGGGCTGACCTGTCCGTGCCATCGCGTTGAGCCTGCGAGATGAAGGCGGCCCCTTTGCCCCCACGTGCAAAGTCAATGGCGTTTTGGAGCCTTTTACCCATGAGCAACTACTTCTGCAGGTGGCACGTGCCTGTCTGTAACCTGGCCAGTTTGGTAGCTCCAGTAACCCAAATCCATCAGGTGGAGGTTGGGGTTTTTTTTTTCCTACAAGACAACTCTTGTTTCTCCTGATGCCCCAGGCACTTCTTCATCCCGCTGCCTTGCCTCCAACCTGCCTCCAGTAGACCGATGAAAGACCAGGGTAGGAAAAAAGAAATACCCACCTTCCGAGGACGAAGCCAGGGGAGACACCTGGAGCTGGTAGAGGTCGTTGGTGCTGTCGGCCATGGTGATTTCCATCGACGGCTTCCAGTCAGTCAGGGAGCCGCTCACTTCGCACGGGGAGAGGTCTGCGGGATGCACCGGGAGGAGTTGGCACTCACAGGAGAGACACAACCACCTCTATTTCCTCCCTGCCCGTCTGAAGGCGCAGCCAGGCCCAGCCCCAAGAGTCATCTTTGTCTTTTGGTGCAGAGACTGTGGGTTTAGCACAAACAGTACTTTCCACTCTGCTCAGAGAGCTAAAAACTGAGTCTCACCTATGGTGATGGACGTGCTCTCAACCTCCACTTCCTGCCCCGCGTAGTCGTGAACGGTGTAGCCACTGTGGTCATCTGGCAGAGGAGTGTTGGTTAGTCTTTCTGCTGACTCCTCTGTCCTCATGTCTTCATATGACTACAAAAATAAGGGCAAAGAATGAAAGACCTGTCTAAGAATGCATGAGTTCCCATATGAAAAAAAATTAAGCATGAAAACCACCAAAACCTCTAGCTTCTTCAGCTGCCTCTACAGACACATACATACCTTTCTCTTGCTCCTGTTTCTTGCTTCTCTTGAAGACTTTGACTTCCTTTCTGTTAATTAAAAATAAGATGAATGTGAGAAAGGGCTGCACGGCTGACATTTCAGGTGAGCGTGAGCTCTTGCAGCTTTGAGCCCTGCTCAGCAAGCTCTGCTACCACTGCCCCGGTAGCAGCGAGTCCCCGTCACTTCCTGATGATGCCTTTAGGCACATTCAAAGAATCTGGGATAAAAAGTGAACTGTTTGTACAAACCGTCACCAGTGGCAATAACCAGTGACTAACCCCAGTAGCACCGGTGCTACCAGCAGGTCTGTTATACCCCTGCCTACGCGGAGCAGGAAATTTAAGCGGCGTTTAAGCGCAGTAGTGGAAGCTGCGTAACCCCAGCTGGATTGCTGAGGGCTCACCTTTCTTCTGATCCTTTGTCAAGGGCGGCAGCATCCTGTAAACCCTGACAGCACTGGAGCCTTTGTTGACGCTTTTATCCTTCACTTCTTCGATGTCAGGCAGTGAATTCATAGCACAGCGGAAGTTTGCCTTCCAGGTTTTCGGGTCAGGGTCCTTCTCACCTACTTTATATCTTCCTATAAAGAAGAGATGGGGTGAGTGTTTAGACGTTTCAGTGCTAGTTCTTCCCACCAAAAAAACCCCAAAATTATTTTTCTATTTTCTCTGACATATATACTAGTAGTTAATATAACTACCTGAGGTGTAAGTCAAGACAAAAAAACCACCTTGTTTGAGATATTGATATGACTGATGGAAATGTAAAGCCAGCACACACCTGTATGAATGGCCCAGCTCCGGAAAAGGCAGGCGTCTTTCTCCATGTCCCAGCCATGCTTAGCTGCGTGTTTCCACGGGATTTGAAACATCATCTTATCCTGAAGTTAAACCAATGAGAGATTTGAATTGAAAAAGAAGCATTACATGCCAGTTTGGAATGATGGATTTAATCGAAGAATTCTCAGTAGCAGCTCAGAAATTTTATAAACCCTCTGGTCCGTCTCTTAACTAACCATCCATTGTTCCATCTATTTTGCTCAATGGATACAAGGTTTTTTATGAGTTCTGAAACTGGAAAAGCCACATGTGGTACGGTACAGTAGAAGTAAGCAATATTGCCAATTTCATCCCAGAATCATTTAAATACATTGCATCTAATCTATTAATGTATCCTTAACTACAGTGTATTTTCCAGGTACGCTTTGGTAGAGAATCCCTTTTTACAGTTGCCCACAAGATCTTCCGTGAATCCTAAGAAAACCATGTCCTAGCTTAAATATCACCTTGGGATGGATATGGAAACTTCAGAGAAAGAGACCTGGTTCAATAAGCCTAGCGATCTCATCCTGCGGTACAGGTACAGGGATGTGCCTTCCAGACCAAGGTGAGGCAAATCCAGAGTTTCTTTCAGGCCAAATCTTAAAACTGGGAGCAACTGGGAGTGTAGCAGTAGCTACTTAACTGGGACGGGAGGTGACGTGGCTCAAGTGGGCAGCAGGAGTTAAAAGAGATCTTGGAGTTTTCTTGGTTCTCCATCATGTTCAGATTGCTTTTATTTTAATTTGTCATTTCCCTCCTAGGAATTTTCCCAGGAAAAAAAAAAAATGGAACTACTACATTGTGTACCAACCCGAGCTAGCTTTTCTGAAAACAAAAATAGTTGTTTTTTAAACATAACGCTTGCAAGTTTTCTCCATGTCCTTCTTTCCCTTATGATCTTCACTTATGTTTAGTGTCATCTAAGAACAGGGATGGTTAATGATACAGAAGTAATAATAATAATGACAATAGTAGTAATAAACAACCCTCACCTTGTTGATCCATATCAGTCCTGGTATTTGATTGGAATTAATCTGCATTTCCAACCAGGGCCTCATGCGCATTCTTGACACGGGCATGTCGTCTATGAAAGAAATAACAGGTCAGCAAAAAACTCATCGCTGTTTTAACCATTCTGCAACGTCACCCCTCCCTTCCCTTCTGTACTGTGAGCGTTACCACTAACGCTATCGATGCGACCAAAACTACTTTTCCAGCATCTTAACTCTTCTTCGCTATCTCCCACCTGCTTCTCGATGGCCGTGCTTCCCGCTCTGCCTGGCGGGCACCGAAAACACGCCCGAAGGTTTGAATTCTGGAAAGGGGCTGATTGCAGCGGCGGGTGCTGCGGGAAGCGGGGCGGGGGGGAAGCTTTGCGTGGGACAGGGCAGCCCGGGAGGGAGCCCGGCCCCGACCCCCGACCCTGGCAGGGAGCCCACCGCCACCACCGGGCCGGTCTTCCCGGGTGCGGGGCC
>WAAD01025060.1:30382-57859 GCA_013389945.1 Fregata magnificens
GGCTCGCCCGGGGGGGGGGGCACCGGCTCCATCCACCGCCCCCCCGGCGAACCGAAAAAGCCCCCAAACGAGCCAAAAAAGCCCCAAAACAACCCCAAAACCCCAACAACCAACACCCCCCCCCCCCCCCCCCCCCCCCCCCCCCCNGGCGTGGGGCGCCCACCCTGCCCCTGGGATCCATCGCCACCACGGCCCTCCGCTCTGGAGCGCGTCCGTTTGTTACCTCGCGTCTCTAATTTATCTCACAAATCTCCGTGTTTATTTCACGGAGATGAAATTATAGGTTGAACCGGAGCAAAGCCGCTGGTGGGTGCCCGCTCGGCGGGGGCCCAGGGGTGGGCAGCTGCGGTGGCCCCAGCCAGTGTCCGGCCAGGAGACGCGCTAAGAAAACGCCAAGAAAACGTTGGAACGTTTTTAGTTGTTTCTCTGCATGGAGCTTCCCGGCCAGAGCGACACCGGGGGGGTTATTGCGAGTTCCCCAAAATAAAGGTGCTGGTAAAAAGCTCTGCAGACCGAGCCTGCGTGTGCGGGCTGCACGCCTTCGACTCAACACGCCGGTCCCGTGGGACCCCTCTCCAGCTCCGCACCCTCCTCCTCCAAATCAGCAGCGCCCTGACGCACTGTGGTACCTGCTGTGCTCCATCTTCCCCCTCCTGGCAGCTTGAGGCTAATTTTGCCCGTCCGCTATCCAGAGATGGCAGCTCTCAGCCGGAGTCTGGGATACCTGAGGATCCCTATGCCCAGATGAGCCCGTGGCCAGGGACGCTGGCAGCCTCTTCCAGCCTGTTCCCTGAGGTGCCAGGTGATTGCATCCATATGACAGGTACTGCTGGAAAGCAAAATCTTTACCTACTGGATAACGCTCACACCTGGCATTGCCCCAGAGATACCCCAGCTGCCAGGGAATGACATTTATCCACCGTATCCCGAGGATATCATGGGTTGCCAGGTGCCTTCCAGCACCCTGGGGCTGGTTCACTGCTCTGGGCCCCTGGGAAGGGGCTCCACACCTCCCAGCAAACCCCATGTGGGGGTGAGTGCTGGGGCCAGCACTGTCTCCCCCGTCATATGGGGGGCACAGCGGCCCAGGGGGGAGCACAGCAGTGAAGCGGGTGAAGCCCAAGCCAGACCTGGGAGAGGGGAGAGCTTTGGATTCAGTCTGCAGGGCAGGAGATGTCGAGCGGAAGGCATGCTGCGGCAACAGGAGAAGCAGTTAAAGACAGCGGCATTCGCTCGCAGGTGCTGGTGTCCCCGGGTTGCACGGCGATGCGCTGACCCAGGGCAGAGCCTGCGGCGGGGCACAGGCATTGCCAGGGCAGGAGGAGAGGCAGCGTTGCAGGGTCTGGTTCGGGGTCTTCTGTACCCTCAGTAGCTGGCTTGTAGTTCAAAGCCTGTCTCAGGAAAAAGGCTGGCTTCTGAGAGGCAGCGTGGGAGAGGGAGGTGTGTTTTGGAGTGTGGCTCACGCAGAAAGCCCGGGAAGGGGTGACCTGACGGGCAGCCGGCGCTGCTTCACCCCGGCAGGGACTCAGCCTGGCAGGAGGGGTTCACCCTGGGGTGCAGCCGGGCAGAGGGTCCCCGCCGAGGACGGGCAGCGGGTGCCCCGTGATGCTTTGAGCCGCACAAAGCTTCGCCCCAGGGACAGATTGAGCCTCGTCCCCCGGCCCCGGCCTTACCGGAGGGCAGCCAGGCATCGTCATGCGTTTGCTGTAAACAGCCCTGACTCTGTGCACATGAGAAGGAAATCCTTGTCTGTGATTTTTGCTGCTCAAAAGCTTACCCGGCAAGGACTGTGCATCTTGCATTTCTGGTCTTCTGTTGCCACCTGCCGTCAGCTGCCCGGACGCTTTTCTCCTGCTCCTTTATGGGAGGCTGCTCTTTCTGCTGAGTTTTGGAGACTGGATTGCAGGCAGGGAGAGTAAAAAGCCTCATAGATCAATGTCTGCACAAATAATTTATAAATAATTTTGCTGATTAATCCTTGTTTCACCAGCAAGTGTGCCTGCTCCCCCCATCTTATGGAGCTGTACTGTGAAAAACTGTATTTTTCCTTCATAAAAGTTGGATGATAACACTTGAAAACACTGGGAAAATCAGTATTGGTGTGACAAGAGCGTGTTTTACTTCTGTGTATTTGTTCTGGTATCACAGGATTCTCGCCCATGCTTCAACAAGGGTCTCCGGGGATGCACTCGAAAAAGGAGTTGTAACAGTGACATGTTGTATCAGGACATGTCAGATCCAGGAAATTCAGAACAAACAATATCAAACACTTGGAAACACTGTGCCTGGAAGTGCCTTGCCCAGTCGCTCAGCTTCTTTATTTATGGTGTCAAAATTGGTAAGTTTTGCAAGATGCTTCTTCTGTGATTAGAAGGACACCGGAGGAACCTACCTCTCTTTCTCACCAAAAATCTCTTATCAATCTGCTTTTCATTTCTTTCTCCTGTATTTAAAACTTTTTTTAAAGAATTAATTTACGCTGGGATATTTATAGGAAAAAATGCAAGCATCATCCAGGGAGCTAGAGGAAACGCCTTGATAAGGCAGCCCAAACATTTCTCTAGAGCTCTCCTTTTGTGTTCTCCAGCTGAAATCAGAGCCTTTCTTGCGGTGATGAATGAAATTTGGGATGAAGATAGACCGATACCAGTGCAATATCGGGATTTTAAATATACCTAGCACCAGTGTTACGGAGTGATGGTATTATCGGTGTCCTGCCTCCTCCACGCTCTGCTGGAGTCGGGCCGTGTACCAGATCACCATATTTCAGGCTATTTTGCAAACCATCCTGCAGCAGCAGATGGGATTGCCCCCGTGAGTACCTGCCCTTTTCTGCTGCCCCAAACTCAGAAATAGCTTGCGAGAATTAGGGGGTCTGCACTGAAAATGAAAACTAGATTTCAGGTTCGCAGAAAGTTGATTTTTTTTTTTAATATATTACACGATCTGGTTTTATTCTGATTGAGAAGCAGAAACAAACACAAGAGGCAGGTTCATTTGAGGCACCTGACACGGGTTTTCCGGGATGAGATGCATCGCCCACGACTGTAATAGCTGCTAACCAGGCTTGTAGCTGCTCTCACAGGGGTGAAATTGCTAGTTCTGCTAACCTGAGCTGGCAGCTAAGAGAGATTTTAGGGCTGTGGTTAAGGACAGTCCCACCCTGCAAGCCACAAGCCTGCAGGTGTGTTCCCTGGGAAAGCTGCTTTGGCTGGAAATTTTGGAGTGGCTTTGTGCTGCCTGCAGAGCTGAAGGAGGATGAACATGCCAAAGACTCCCCTGATTTCAGGTTTTCTGTAAAGCCTGTTTTGATATTTAAGGTTCTCCAACCTATTGTGCTTTCTAGGAGCTGATACTTCTAATACAAGTATCAGAAACACTTCTTTCATCTGTTTGTGCCCACATTTTTGCAGGCAGTCAGGAAGATGTTTAACAACATACATTTCGAAGTCAGTACACAAGTGCATATCACCTATCAATATATCTTGAGAAAATGTGAAAGAAATCCAGAAAAACTCTGCAGCAGGGCAGGGGAGAGCATTCAAAGCTAGAAAGCATCTTCAGAAGGCTGAAACTGTCTCCAAATGGCATCCAGGCAGTCACCTGGCAGATAAAAGGCAGAATCACCATTGTGCAAGCTAAAAGAGACTATGGAACGATTTGCAAAAAGAAGTAAAAAAAAAAAAAAGGATAAATTATTTTTCAGCACCCGCAACCTCTGCAGGGACAGCCGGCAATGGGAGCTCATGCTCCAGGCTGGACACAGCCCAAAATGAAGGAAATAAATGCAGATTCGTGTACCGTGGGCATCCCAGCCGTAACGCTGGAAGGCACAGCGAGCCTGTGGTGCCGGCTGCCTGCCCCGGGCTCCCCCGCTGCCTGCCCCGGACCCCGCTGCCTGCCGGGCTGCCTGCTCCGGAGAGGGGGCAAAGGGGGAAAAACAGGAGCAGGGCACAGGAGGTGATAAAATGCTGATGGAGGGTCCTCTCTGGTCTGGTGGGAGTCATTGTTCAGGAGACTGGAGCTCAGCCTGCAAGGAAAGATGCTGATTCTTTGAATCAGGTCTTTCCTTAGTTTTCGTTCATGTAAAATATTTAGATATTTTATCTTATCACAATTCAGGCTGAAATGCTGGAAAATCTCTTTTGCTTCTTTTTTTTTTTTTTCTCCTCTAATTATTTCTAATTCGTATTAATTTTCCCTGCCTGCTTGGAGTGCTGATTGTAGCTGGGTATCTAAAACCCTCTGTAAGCCCGGAGGACTCTCCACATGTTCTGGGTGACGTACAGTTAGCACAGGAGGAACCTACGGCCAGCATCCAGCTTCTGTGTTCCCTGCTTTATTACGTATTCTTTATTACAACATCCTATTTCTAGTATTTTTAATAGTCAGACTGCAAAGTGCAGAGCTATCATCTGGGGGTTATGCAGATTGGGATTTCGGTTTGAGCTACGAGAGCAATAGAGGTCAGCTGTGGCGTTTTGGCCTTGGTGGGGGTTCTACGTAGCCGGGGGCTCCACTTAGCCGGGGGCTCCACTTAGCCGGGGGCTCCAGAGGTGTGGATTGGGACAGCTCTGGGGATGCTTTTGGTGTGGCAGCCTCCAGCTTCCAGGAGGAGAGTGAAAACATTTTCCGCCAAAGGTACTTTCTTTGCAAATGTTTATTTGTGAATGGCAAGGGCTGTAATTTCTGTTGCAGGTCTGAGGAGATGCTTGCTTATTTATTTAAAAGGTATTTATTTCACATTAGGAACCTCACCAGCTGTTTCTCCCTCTGTTTGCAGCATGCTTATCCCCATTGCTTGGAGTTACTCAGGCTAAGTCGGACAATCAGGATGTGGGATGCTTGTTCAGATGCTGGCAGGTGTCTGCACCTGAGAATACGCACTGGAAAGCTGTTCAGCTTCGAGCCTCAGACACTGTCACCACCTGGAGCAGGTTCTGCGGTTAGTCCGTCAATTCAATTCTCTCCCCTTCTATTTTAATTGTTGAAAAGGAGGGAGAGAAACCAGTAAGCTTTTCTATGACC
This sequence comes from Fregata magnificens, assembly GCA_013389945.1. NCBI lineage: Eukaryota > Metazoa > Chordata > Aves > Suliformes > Fregatidae > Fregata > Fregata magnificens. The sequence continues at coordinate 35,411 of WAAD01025060.1, forward strand.
AGCCACTTAGGTCTCCATGGCCCATCCGTCCATGTTCTAGCAGGGGCTCCTCAACAGCTCTGTTGAAGTAAAACCAAACATGCAAGCTCAGCTCCGTCACAAAGGTGTGCACCTTAATGGTCTCTCTGGTTTTTAATTTGTGCATTGTTAGAAACAGCTTCTAGCAACACGCTTGCTCACTCACCTCAAGGGTCTAATTCCCTTCACCATCAGAGATTTTACAAAAACTAGATTTGCTCAAGCGTGGAAATAGCTTGGAAGAAATTTGTGGGGAAAAAAGGCAGACACAAACATTTATTCATTTTATTAAAAGTAGTAAAAATACAGAATAAATATTTTCTCCAAAATACGTACATCTATGAAACGTAATATAATTTAATGGACACCATAGAAATAAATTCATACTGATCTAAACACTCCTAGCTTTAGAAAAAACATTAATTCTCTAAGTGGCATATGCCCAGATCCTTTACAAATCTTTCGTTGCCGAATTGACACTGATCTACCAAAGCTGCAGGTAGAGGAAAATCTCAGGATGTGCTTCTCAGTGCTTGTGAAAGATTTTGGGCAGAGTGCTAAGCATACCAAATCAAGGTGATCCTATACGCATGAGCGCAATGTTCTTGTACATCTTGCTGATAAGTGATATACATATATATATGTGTGTGTGTGTGTGTGTGTGTATATAAAAAAAAGCATAGCCAGAGCTTAAGAGGTGGAATATTGTGTGAATATGACTTTTGCAGTTCATCCTTATCTGGCTTCAAAGCAGTGGCAAAGCCAGCTCTGTACTAGAAAAGTTTTGCTCGTATAATTATATTGATTAATCCTCTTTACTGTAGGTGGATATTACAACGTCGAGATTTTCCCAGTATAGCCCTACCAGTTCCCTGGGCTAAATCACCTATTTCAGCAGCATCAGTTGCGTACCGGTTTAATGGCCCATACATGGGTTCTTGCTCTTCTAGACGTGTTATTGGAAGTAATACCCATTCGCTGAGGTTATGTGATACCAGCAAAACTTTCCAGCAGACGTTTGACCTTAAACCTGAAAAGTTATAGATCCTCAACCCGTATTGCTAGAGTGCATGCTGTCCCCCCTGACACTGGTCCACCCTGGTCTTAAAGAAAGGCAAAGGAAATATAGATTCATATCACATCTCGATATATCACTCGGTGTTTATGGCACAGCATGTGAAACCCACAGGGCTAGGCAATGGTTAGATAAGGCGCGTAGTATGAACCGGCTGCTTTTGCTCGCATCCATCTGTATTCACTCTCGCTGTGACTGTTCAGAAATTAACTTGATCTTTTCATGAGAAACCCAAAAGTTTTATGCCTAGTCAGGTCCTTCCGTAACACCCTGCACTATTTGCTTTATCAAGTATTTAAATTTTCATCTAGAAATATGAATGACATTTCGCCATCGATACTTTCAGAGATTACATGCCAAACACGAACCAGTACGGTACCACTGAAAGAGAAGATGTGGCCCGCCAGATTTTAACACAAAGGAAGAGTGCTTTTGAAACACATAAACATTTTACTGCTTGCTTAAATTTACAGCAATTCTAGAAAATTATAACTCTATGCTCTTGCGTTTTTTGATGCTTTTCGGATGAACGTCATCAGCTTTTCTATGAATATTGTTGCATTCTTTCTTTCTGTATCACATTTCCCCTGAAAAGTTGATCAAGAAAATGAAATTACTTAATATTTAACCATTATGTAGAGGTTTTTCATCTTGGGATCATTTTATAAATGATATGATTTTCCTTAAACCTTAATATGCTGATCACACATATGAATCCTTATTTTAGAGGTGGGTCAAGCTGAAGACTAGAGCAAGGGAAGGGTAGAAATGTGAAATAATGCCCGGATTTCTTCTTTCATGTACTCAACACAAGCGAGGACAAAAAGTATTCTCTCTCATAGACGTAAGGGCTTAGTTATGAATTATGGATCACATTTTATTACATCTCTGCTGCACGATCTCCAACAGACAAGAAATAAATTCCTACCTCTTTTGCCAGGCTTGGTGTGAGTGATTGCTTCAGTCTTTCAAATTTCTGGAAAAAAACACCAAATGTTTTCATAGCTGGATTAGTTTTCAGCTGTTCCGTTCCTTCCAAGATCGTGCTGACACAATTCACATCCTAAGATGGAAGAAACAGCAAAACTGAGATACACGAATTTGTAACCATGAAGTACAATAATTTTGTTAAAAATCATCTTGAGTTACGTCCAGCTGCCTGGGTGGCAAATAAATTGTTACTGACTTTTGGGCTTGTATTTGCAAATGTCTTAGGCAAACAAGCTTAACTGATGCGCACATCTATTTATTCTGCAGACAGAAACCTGGCGGATGATAGTTTCTGTTAGCGTATGTTTTGCAATGTCCAGATGAAGCATATGATTATGTAAAGACTTGGTCCTATCTCTTCTGCAGCCATCTGAAGACCGGTTTGATTTCTTACATCTGCTCCTGTCAGCAGATCATTCTGGTTCACGTCTTCAGTTTGGATGCGAGGTGCTTTCTGGCCCAGAAGCTAGAACTGTCTGAACACAAGAGAAAGAAAATAAATGAACCTGAAACTACTCCAAACATTAACCTCTGTGACAGCTGACATCTGCATGCCAGAAGAGATGGGGACACGACAACGGTCACACTCTCATCTCACAGCCCTGTTTGCCTTGTCCCGTCCCAAGGGCGGCCACGCGCTGGTCCTCTTCTACAAAGTGGTAGCTGGCATTTGTCTCCGAGACCTTATGGTCCAGGCGAGGTGTTTGGAAGGGCTAGAGGGGATACGGGGCAGAAGCAGAGCAAAGAGTGGTGATGGTTGCACTTGCCAGTGAGGGGTTGTTTTGGGAGAGACCAGCTAAACTCATGGAGAAGGAAGGAAGGGGAGGACACCTCCATCAGCAGCAGGAACAGATTGGAGAGAAGTGTAATGGGAGAAGAAAGTGATGATAAATGAAGCAAAAACTAATCATCAAAGGTCGGAGGAAATGCAGACAGCTGCTGAAGGTCAGCATCATGCCCATGATGTTCTTGGCCAACACGTGGTCTTCTGTTAGTCATTCCTGGATGCTGCATGACAAGGAAGATCATTTTTTCCACGACCTTGCTTGGGAAGCTGCTTGCTTCTGCCACAGACAAACAACAAACACAGAGACACTGGGAAATTCTCCGTCATCTCTGTATCCGAAGCACAGGTGAGAGCGAAGTAGCTCTTCTCCCTGGAGGAGAGCCAGGCACAGGTGCGGTGGGCTGCGGTGGCACCGCCGGGGACCTTGGCAGGGAAAGGGGCAAGCGAGCTGCCGGCATTCGGCACCGCTGATTCTGAGTCCGTTTTCCTTATTAAAAACTCGGGGTTAAACCCAGCCCAAGCCCCAGCCTGGGAAGAGAGCTCTTCCAGACAGGATCCAGAGAGAAGTGACAGAGCTAGGAGCTTTACACCTACTTTACAAGGAATGGACTGGATTTGCCGTCAAAACAACCCCACCCTCCTGTAGCTAGCTTATGGCACAATTGTGAACTATTCTGCTCCTTGAATAAATTAACGACTCAGATTGCATTCCCGCAAATAGCCATCTGGTGATGATATTATCTGAAGAGCTCTGGGCTGGGCTGTGATCTCATGTTGAAACCAAGTTTCCAGTTGATGCACAGCAGAAAAAAAAAATCTCGTTAGCAGCATCTGCATCAGGAGGAAGTTGTTTAAAGTCAGCTCACAAGGAAAAGGGTCTTTATGCCAAGAGGGAACAGGAGAAATTTATTGGAGATGCAAAAGAAGATGGCACATGCGTAAAGGGGAATTTGATCTTTCAGATGGACCTCATTCACGGACACAAGGTAGTTGGTGTCTTGCTCTCAGGGCATTAACACCACCCTTCAGACAAACGTGGTAATACAACTATTTCATCCCCTTACTGATGGTAAAGGTATAAAAAGCCATTTCTAAAAGTAGACTACATGAGGGAGACTAAAAAGAAGTATTGTTGCAGATGGACAAGCCAGAAATGTGAATGAGTTTGTTCTTTCCTTTTTAACTGTCCTTCGTTTAAAAAGCTGATTCAGAAAACCATTCTCTGTGTGCGTGTTCTGCAGGAGACTTACTAAAACATAGTATCTGCTGTCCTTGGCTGCTTTTATATCACAGCATGTTTTTCTTTGCCTCAACATTTGTTTTTAATAACATTTTCTATCTTACAGTAACATTTAATATCTTTAATAACATATTATATCTTATAATATACATTTATTAATTTATATTTAAATAATTTATATTTAAATAATACATTTAAAGTCATCGTTTGTTCTTAAATACAAATAGAGTATTTTAGGAGATAACAATTTTAAAACTCTCAATTTCTAAAGACTGAATTTATGAAAAGGTTACTTTTATTTAAAAAAGGGAGCTTTACTTACATCTATATTGTCTGGAGTTTCAATCCTCAGATTCTGAAAAATAATAGATTAATTAAGCCTTTCAAATATCATCTTCAATAACACTAATAAAAATAAAACGGATTGTTTGACTTTCAAAAAAGTTAAATATTCAAGAACAAGAGGATTCAGTATATCAAATTTTAGATTAGTAAAGTGGAAATGGAACTTACCTGAATGTCCTTTGTCATTGACTCACACATTTGTTGTAATAATGTCAGTAATTCAGCCATGCTGCTCATCTGGGGAGCAGCAGAGATGCCCGCAGCCAGCAAAAGAAGGTAGAGATGGGTCTTCATCCTCCTGATGTGCTCAGAGAACCTGTAAGGGCTTCTGGACCAGTCCTCTACCATTTTATGGTCTCTCTAGAAGGAAAAAACAGTTTAGGTTGATCTTTGAAACTGATAGAAAAAAGGCTATTTGTTGAGACTTTCTGGAAGAGAAAAGTTCCAGTAAATTCGGTGTTTAACCTTGGGGGACACTCCTTACCCAATCAGCATTTCCACAGAAGTAGGTAATAAAGATGTAAAGATGTGGCCTTTCAATTTTAAAATCAGAAAAATATGAAACGACCCAAAGCATGACCAAGCACTTGCTGTCTCCACAGCACTTCTCTAGAAGTCTTCTGATAACAGTGCGCAATCTTCTGATACGCAATAGGAAAAAGACTGCAGTGTAAGTAAAAAAAAAAAACAAACCCAAAACCCCACAGAAAATATGTGGGCCACTGCCTAGAAAGGGAAAATGACAGCGTTTGTCCAATACTTGTGGCAAAATTTTGTCAAAATGCAGGTATTCTGTAAGAATTCATTTACAGCAGGAAAAGCTGCTGCCCTGGAGCACGTGCTGGAGCGGGAGGCTGGCCCTGGGGATGGGCACAGTGAAGGGGCTCCTTTTGAGTGGGGAAGGAGGGATGCAGGATGCCCCGAGCGTGTCAGCCCGGACTCCGCAGGCGCGGTCGGGACCAGGGAGTTGATTTTGTGCCGGGACGGCGGTGCCCTCGCTGCCCCGCTCGCCAGCCGGGAGCTGGCAAGGGGGAAGCCCACCAGGTGTGCGAGGGTCGTGTCTAAGGTCTTAATTCGTTGAAGGCATTGCGGCTTGTTATCTGGCCAAATTAGCCAGCTCAGTGACTTGTGTTTCCCCCTTTCCTGGAAGCTCGAAAAAGCCCTTTTCAATTGCTTTTAAAAAAGAATGGTGTCATTTTTCAAGAAGTGCTATCATTTGGTTTCTGCTTGCCAGGGCAGCATCTGCGGTGGCAGGCGGTCCAGCCCCGTTTCTGCTGGGCAGGAGCAGATCTTCTGGCTCCACTCTGCGTGGCCCGGTGGCTGGCAGCCTGATGCCACAGCAGTTATGAGTAAGTGCCTCAATATCTCAATACTTTGAATTGGGGAAGTCAAAAGTCAGTAGTGGTTGTGTGGCTTAGCTCAAGCTAACCTGCAAGCTGATTGCTGCCCACTTCACTACACCCAGTTTGTCATCTCTAACAGGAATAGTTGGGGGGTTTTTTCACGCTGCATGCTTATCTGTAGAGCTTTCTCGTCATGCAGCTCTGAGGATCATATCCTTGCAGGATCCTCTGCACCAGTGCCTCACTGGGAGCTCTGCAGAGAACCTGTCTGGTGCTACTGGTCACCCTCAGGCTGAATTTGTAAGACACGCAGCTGAAAATATTAAGCCCTGTTCTTGGTGTACTGTGGTTTTGGTGTTTTACAGTTAGTTTTTTTGGTCTCCCACAAACTCGTACTGATTTTTTGGGCAAAGGCATCTTTGGCTGGCACCTGGGCTGTACCTGCCAGCCAGGCTGAGGTTTGGCCCCACCACTGGAGACCTCCGTGGACAACTTGGTTTTGAATTGCTCTGGGACCTCAAGACTGGTTGGGAAATCTCTCTTTTTCACCTTTTCTTTGGTTGACAGTTGGTCCATCCCATACCGCAGCGGTTCCTGTCCCCGCTGCGAGGGATTGCCCACGGAGCCGCCTGCCGCTGCCGTGGTCCCCCCCCCGCCTTGGGTTTCCCCACACCAGGGCCGCTCATCGCAGCGAGCACATCTGTCTCCGCTTCTGTTCCTGGCCGGCACAACTGCCAACAGATTTCATGTATCATCAGGCCTTCCCTTTCCCCTCCTCTGTTGCATTTGGGATTTTCAAGCACTTCTATGGAATCCTATCACCGTCCCAGATATGAACTGGATGACTTTTTGTTTTTCCCCTTGGCAAATTTTGCTTTTTTTGTGTTCAGGAGATAATTCCCAGTTCCCAAGAATTTCAGGCTATTTTTGTGGCACATATCAGTAGCATGAGCTGGTCTTTCAGCAGGGCTTTGCCTAGGTCCCAGAGGAACAAGACTGGTTCTTCACCATTGTAGGACCACTCTGTCTTCTTGTGATATACTCCAAAATCATCAGACTTTGCAATGCGGGGCTTTTCTTTTCCTTTTCTTTTTCCTTTCTTTTGCCCCTCTTCTGCTTGAGATAACAGAAGTGCTCAAGCGCTGGTTTTTCTCTCTAAGCTGGCTTGGTGTCCCTACACAAAGTGTAGTTACATCTTCCAGCCTCAGGTTCATTATTGTTCAGACGGTTTGGGTTTTTTTCACATGTGAATGCAGGGTTATGAAGCTGAAGGACGATGTAAGAACAAAATAGGGGAATGTAAGCAACAGGTCCTGACCTTCTCAATGCTCTACACCTTTGATCCCTATAGGTCTAGAATTTGTCTCATCCGTGAGTAGGCAGAGTGAAGGCACCACAAACACTGACAAAAATGAGAAGGAAGAAGAAGAAGAAGAAGAAGAAGAAGAAGAAGAAAATATTTCTGAAGAAACTCTAGAGGCTGGAGAAAAAGACAGTAAATGGAAATTCAAACTGTTGGATTAATCCAAAGTGACTCAGTTTGAATTTGGAACGACCAGGAGCATGGAAGTGAATAAATAATGTAATCAATTAGTGAATTCATTAATTCTGATACTAATGAAATAGGTATTTCAGTGGGAGTCAGGGTGTGATAAGCAATGTTCATGTTCTGGCTGATTTAGGAATATTGTTGAAAAAATAATCAGATGATGCTACAAATGTGAAAACAAAGCTATCCTAAACTGTGCAAGGTGCTGCTGATGCCAGACCTGCAAGCTGGGATCATCGCCCGGGGCAAGGGCTTCTCTGCATCGAGAAATGGCGATTCCCGTGGGTACGTGCCTGCATTAACAGGCTTGATAGACTCGGTGAATGCCTTGTATGAATTGAGCAAGTCAGTCTGCCATTGCAGCGCGCTCACCAAGCCTATAATGGGCAAGACTAATGCTGAGCTTGCTTAAGCATGAGCTTTCCTGAGCCTGCTTGTGGCTCTGTTGTATTGCCAGCACCTGGGCTGCTGTGGGAGCTGCTCAGCACTTTCTGCCTGGCCCCCAGTGCAGGATTGATCCCCTGGCTGTAGCAGTGCCACGAAGCCCCTGCAGAAACCACGGCGGCTTGAAACACTCTGGTGCCCAGAGGAGGTGGACCTAAAGTGGCACACAGGAACTAGTGAGCTATCGTGTGCTACTGTCACCTTCATATCTTTTTGCCGGCATCATTAGCTGGAAGCTGCAACTGTTTGCAGTAGCTGGTTTTCCTCCTTCATCTAGATAAGCATGAAGTTACGATGCTCAGATAAGGCTTCTTTACTGGTGCGAGTATGTAATGCAGCATGGATCTGGTGCAGTAGCTTGCGCCTCTCTAGCCTGCAGGCTCAAGAAAATGGAAATTTCTGAAAATCAGGGAACAGATTTCATTTCCTAGACCGTCTTTCCCCTGAAGACAGCAATGGCTGCTCGAAGCCACCTGCGCCTCTCTGCCGGGGCAGGTCCCAGGGGAGGCAGAGGACTCGGCGGAGCAGCACTGCAGGGCACAGGTAGCGCTCCGGGTGCTTCGGGGTAGGGAGCCCTCTGCGATTCCCCCCCCTCCCCTCCTGTCCTGAGGTGTCAGGAGCGTGGGGGGCCCGAGGGGTGCCCAAGGGGGGTCCTCTGGTGCCCCAGCACCGCTGGCTGGGGCGTGCAGCCCACGGGCACTGTCGGGGGGATGCGCTACGAAATGGTGTGTGGGTGTTTCGGTGGCAAATGGGATGAATGTATGGCGGTAAATGGAGCCCTAGGGCAGAGTGACATTTGTGACAGACTCTGTGTTGTGTCCTTTTCCTCCCTTATCTGAAAGGGCAGGCTACATGTATGAGTAGATCATAGGGCTTTGGACACCATATCTTGGTTTTTAAATCCTCCTTAATAAATGGGCAGCTTTCGACTAATGTAATCTCGCACATGGAAACTACATTTCATCAGTTAACCACATTAGTAAATGTTATGTTTCATTTGTTAAAGATAAGTGTTTCCTGAGCATCTCTGAAGTGGCTGCAAGGTCCCACCTGAGCAGATGCTCCCTGGTCCCATATGGATTTCAGCTGCAGCCAGTGCCACATATTTGCCCACATAACAAGCTGCAACTGTGGTGTGTGGGAGTCCCTCCTGACTGGCTCTTCTCTCCGCTCCTGGGAAAGCAGTGCTGCTCAGGACCGCAGGGTTTGCCTCTTCCTGAGCTGGATCCAGCCCAACGCCCAGAGACAAGCAGATGACTTGATGGGGCCCGGAAGGCTCCCTGCCACCAGCGGTCATTTGTATTAGAGTAAGAATATGCTTTTATTAACCTGCAGAAATGCTCTGAAATGTTTTCTCTCAGTGGTTATGTTTCAGTGTTCTGTGCTGGGGGCTTAGTTTAAAGCAATCCAGCTGAAACAGAGGTTTCTCTTATCCTGGCAAATTTTCTGACCCCAAACTGACCCATCTCCTGGGCTTGTAGAAACTAAAGGTAAAACCTTTAGTTATACTCTCCCCTCTTCCAGACAGCAATAGAGAAAAGCCAGGTAAGTGCAAAATGCAGATCACTAGCAGGGGGTCTTGAGTCATATTCACAGTATTTAGGGAACGAATACGTAGCTATTTGCTGCCTTCTACCAGTGCATGCCCCTTGTTAGGGCAGCTGGTACAGCGAGGTACGTATGCGTGTGCAAAACCAGGCTGGGATGCTCCAGCAGCGAGCAGAAATCCTGCTTTGTGCAATGGAGATAAAAGATAAACCCCTGGACTTTGTGCTTGCTATAAGAGCATCCCAAAGTAGTGCTGCTCCATAGTACAGTTCCTGGAGCACCTCTGCCACAGAAACTGCTCTGGTGCTTGTTGAAAGGCCAATCCCAAGTCAGCAAAATTGAGAAATTTTGTAAAGGCTGGTCTTGACCTAAATTAGATGAAGCAAAATCTTTTCTTAGGAAACAGGCTGTTAGGAGGAATGTTGTTTACGGTTCTGTAACGGTCGGTGGGAGTGACTGCTTTCTGGAAAAAACATGCGCAATATCTGGCCAGTTTTTTAGGGGAGAAAGCTTTTAACTCTGGCTGAGGAGTTCGGAGCCTGCCAAGCAGAGGTGGACGGGGTCAGGGGTACACTGGGAACAATGCTCTGGCTGGTTTTTACGGTGTTAGTTTAAACCTAGGATGGGAGGTTTATTAAGTATGTACTAATTACTTATTGTGCATAATTTATTTAGTATGTATTACCAAATACACCACAAAAGCATAAAGGATTTTAAATGCAAGTACTAACCAAGGCTTTTGTTTTCACAGATTTTCCGTTTTTCTGCACAAAGTGATCCGTAGCAAGAAATGCCTGGTTTGCCAGTCTCCTTGGTGGTGTTAAAGACACCTGGAAGAAAAGAGAAACTGTTCGCCAGATGACCTTGACTTCTTTATTTGCAGTCCACTATTGCTGCTTCTTAAAGGTGAGCCAGGGCAGAAGTTCCTCAGGTAGGAGAGGAGAGCAGCACAGTTCCAGTCTAGCACTGGACACTGTCATCAGTGGGACACTGTCAGATGCCACCCGAAGCCCAGCTTGACCAAGCTGTTGCTCAATGTGGGACACTTCTTATAGAGAAAATGAAAGGCAGAAGAGAAGAGAAAAGCCAGGGAAAGGAAGAAGACTCAGGGGAGCCAGCTGTTGCTGTTGAATGTGAATTTGAAAGGTTGCACAGCCAGCCTCGTAACTTCCTCTGCCCTTGTGTGCCCAGCCTTTCCCTCCCAGGACCCCTAAATACCTCTTTCCTGTGCCTTGACGAGTCTGGTTTGAAACAGCACCTTTCCTTTCTCTTCTGAAATGACTTTTCAATAGGTTGGCCAGATTGCAAACGGACGATGCACTATGCTGGCAGCAGAGTTCCTCCGCACACTGAAAATCCATTTCTCCCACTCAGGGTATTTTAAAATGCTCCCAAGGACTCTAAATTGTCTTATAACCCTGGCACTAGTATTCCTGAAGAGCAGATAGCATGAAATGAGAATTACAGGTGCTCCAAACTCTGTTAACCTGTACTAAAGCAGGAAGTAAAATGTTTCCAGAGGAGCAAAATGGAAAGAAAACAGATTTCCCTGTGCTCCGTGCTGTGCGGACGGACCCACTGCAAGGTAATGTGAAGGAATAGTGAAAGGATACGCTTGCAGGTATGAGCTGAGCTTATACAAGGTTGCAGGAAACTATGCTGTAATGAGAGCTCTCTTCTGCCTAATTAGTTAATTAAGCTCCAATGTGGTCTTTTAAGCAGTCAGTAGCATTTGTCTGTGCTGTCTCGAGAGTTTTAGCCTGGCATTGATGAGCGATGTCGTCCCCACCCATAGGTACATCACTTTATAGCTGATGCTTTTAATGTGTTTTAGCATGCTTTGGAAGGAAAGGTGAGTTTTGTAGTAATGGTTGGTTGTTTTGGTTAAGATTATATCATTTCTGCAAACATTGTGCTAAAACATTGACTTTGCTGCTATTTTTCAATTTCATACAGAAAGCTGGAATGAACCAGAAAATAAAAGAAAAAACTGATGCTCTCTGCCTTGCATCAATTTTAGCAGTCATGCATCATTTACAGTTTACTTGTGAAAGCTGTTGTTCAAGCACTTAACACTTCCTCCGTCTGGGTCAGGTTTCCGGGCTTACTGCACCTCCAAGGATGCGCTGTGCCTCCTCAGGAGCTGCGTCAGAGGAGCACTGTTTAGAGAGGTACCTTCTCATGTTTGGTTCTTTCAAAATTCAATGTTTTGCTGTTGCCTGCTCTTGCTAAACCTCTGGCAGTGACTAACGGCACAAGCATCGGCTTGTGGGACAGTGTCCTTTGCGTTTCCTCTTTACCACTGTATTTATTTGCTCCTGCTAAGGTTTATTAGTTTCACAACCTAATGGATTAGCCACTCTCACACTGCTAATAACAGTGTCTGGTTTCATCCTGGCTTTTCTCAGTCACCAAGAGGGGAATCACTTTGCTGTGCACCCTTTCATTTCTTTACTTGTCACGTCTTGTCTATCTGTTACGATCTTCACAAAGCTTCTGGTTCCTTGGGCATAACTATGGTCTATTATTCATGCGGTTTACTTCATTGGCGAGGGTCTATGACTTCCCAAAAATACATCTATGCTAAGTATCTTTGACTTAAAACTTACACAGTGCCTAGCTGGGCAGGTCCTCAAACTACCTCATGCCCCAAAAGCCAGCTCGGTGAATCCACTGCAGTTCATTTGGAAACCAGTGTGCACTTCCATACATTAGCAAAAGTATCATTTTCCTCTGACACTTCAGATTCTAGGAAAATGTAGTATCTTTATTTAAGAAAAGTAACTCACAAATACATTCTTCACTTTATGAAACATATAGCTTAAGGCAATCCTGAGAAAAAAACCAAATCCAGCCTAAACTAGACATCCTTCGCTAACACTGTTATTTCTGTTGTTACAATTACCATTAGCATAGCTCTACTGCAATAACCCCTGAGAGACCTGCTCAAGATCTCATTTTGGCTTGGCACCGAGCCGACAAACATCAATTCCTCACTCTTTGCTCCAAAGTTTGAAGATAACATGGGTTGAAAATAAATTTGGAGTAACAATAAAATAAATATGATCTGCTGTCACAATAAATATGTTAAATAAATAAAGAATGCAGGTATACTGCACTGCAATTATGTCATAGAATTTCAGGAAAACACGTCGATTTCAAACTTAATTATGCACATATTTAAAAGATAGCCTTTTCTCATTTTTTTTCTCCTGCCCTCAGAAAATAAAGATTCTGATGGTTTTGTAAATGTCTGCAGGAGAGCACACTAATGGATCTGCCTTCTAATCTATATTTTTTTAATTTCACTCACACAGTTTTAGTCAAGCCTTGACATATACTCTAATTATTATAGTGCACAAGACCCACAATAAAATTAATAATTTTAAGTTCTTTTACTAATTATCACTTCAAACATTATGACTCTGTACAAATATAAAAGCTCTCTATAAATAAAATAAATATGTTAATACCTGCAATAAGACATAAATATCTGATAATACACATATAAAACATTCATCTTAATGTTGTGCTGTCTCTTCGTGGTGCTCTGTGGCAGCTTTGCAGTATTCTGTCAGAACTGGCTCTAGTGTTGGGTAAAAGACGTCTCCGGCTAGCTGGGTTGCCAGCACCCATCAGCAGGGCTTCTAGCACTTCTCGTGCAGCTTTTCAAAGAACCTCTTGTAGCACTTCAGGGCGCTCTGCGGAGGCATCTCAGCCATCCGACAGGAATCGTCTTTCTCAGGTCTCTAGAATAAAAATAATAATGGGTAATAGTGATAATAAGGGAGAGAATAAAAAGAGCATGTGGCTGCGGAGTTGTTGGTGATTGTTCAAGGCGATATTTAATCAGAAGGAAAGAGAGATCTTCACGAACGAATGGAAAGAAGACTTTTGAGAATCAGGAATGCTTCCTCCTGGCTGACTTTGCTTACCGAGATGTGGCTTAGGGCCTTTTCTTATTAATCTCCTGGCTAATGACAAGTCCAGGATTTGTCTAAGGGTGATGTATCTCTTAGAAAATTGTAACTTCCATCCAGACTCTATGAATTTCAGGTAAGTACTTGCTATAAAACCAGTGCTGAGTGGCAACCGTAATGCTCAACAGTGCGAAATTAAGAGTGTACGGAGAGGGTATCAAAATTTTGCTACTGACTTTAGTTGACCAGGATGCTGAGTTGCTCAGTTTCATATGTTTTGAAAACAAAGGAGCAGTCCATTCGCAGTAACTTCACATTTTTACCTGTTTAATCACTTTAAATAACTGACAAGAAACTTACGGTATGTGCTTTATTTAAAGATGATACTATGCGGTCCATGTTTTTCTCCATCAGAGAAATGTGTGTTCTCATTTGATCATTCTTGAAGTAAACTTTCAGCTGTTCTATGGTTCTTTCAAGGTGACGGGGAACACAGTTGCACTAAAGAAAATATAACAAACAGCAGCAAAATTATATTCTGCTAAATGAGTTAAATTTTATCTTTCATTAAATTCAATAACTGCATGCACAGCAGAAACTGAAATTACCTATTGTCTACTCTATTTCTGTACAATTAGGGAAAGGGGTACTTTCCTATGTTTTCTGGGATTTGATAAAAATCTATGGCAGGAGAGAAAAAAACATATAACAGAAAAAAAATCATCATAAAGAAAGAACAGGGAAAAGAGTTGTAAAAGAGGATTAAAATCCATTTTATTGAAATCACACTGAGTAGCCCGAGGAGATTAGATCTGCTAATTGCCTTTCACAGCTACCGCCTTGGTGCAGAAGGACAGAAGCACCGTCCTCTTCTGTCTATAAAGCGCTGCTCTTCACCTTCTTTAAAGTTGCAAACTCTAAACATTTTTTTCCTCTAAAGATAAGGCCTCCCAACAACAGGCTGCCTGTTCTTAGTTATTTTTCATGAACCTTTGTTCAGTTCACAGAGCCTGAGAAATCTGCAGACCACAGGCTGAAAACCACTGATCAACAAGGCTGTGTGCGATAACTTCTCATGCCTGCAAATTGCTTCCTTCGGAGACCAACTCCATTATAACACCCAACTCGTCTGTTTGCCGAGAGGTAAGACATTTTAGCATTTCCAGTACTAACTGTATTCACCACCTTCTGCTCTAAACGACAGCAGGTCGCATTCAGGGTCTGCACCTCATATAGTAATGTTGAGAACAGCCTCAGTATTAAGTTCCCTGCGAGAGCTCCTGAGATTGACTTCAGCAGGAGTATAACCAAGTCTCAGAGACCCTGGTCTCAGAATTGGTTATTTATTTCCATAACTTTTTGCATACAAGGAACTTAACTGAATTGGGCAGAGCTGCTCATGAACATACCGTTAGCACGTGTATTCCCTTTTTGTGAGATTCGGTCTTTTTTAGTAGTCTAACTCTCTCTTTCTCTCAAGATCTGCTACAGAGCATCATCATTTTCCAAATGATTAACAGCAGCAGTAATAAAGAAGCTTTAAAAGTCTTACCTGAAATTTCCCGGCAGGTACTGGAAGAAAGCTCTAAAATTTAAAAAAAAGAAAATAGTGTTAGAAGGTATTTCTCTTCTAAGTGACTGCCACATTGTTAAGCATCTCTAACTACATATCGTCTTCATCAGGTTTTCTATTTCTGAACTTCCTTTGGGGAAACAATTGCAGCGCCAGCTTCTGAGGAGAGGTTGACATGCAGTACCTTCAGCATCTCAAGTTTAACAAACAAAACACAGGACACGCAAACCAGAGCTGAAACTAGCCCAGGCTCGATTTTATACTTCCACCAAAACAACTGCAGAAAATGAAGAAGAAAAGATAACGACCCACCTCCTCTCTTGCTAGACCCACTAGAGCCTTGAAGTTTGCTTGAAATTCTCCTGTTGCACTGCCCATTGAGCCAGATAAGCAGCAACTCAATAAGAAGATATAGAGCAGCAGCATTTTCGCTTCCAGGAAAGCTACGTTTGATTTATGCCTTTTTAACACCACATGCTGCCTATATATACTCATGTACACCTTGAATATTAAATTGAAGGGAAAGTTTTCTCATATAGGAAAAGGCACAAGAACATAGCGTGAATTATTATAGGCACTGTGGGATGCCTCAGTGGGGACAGGTTGGGGGTTTCCTTCCCTGTGACATCAAATAAGGGGAAAATACCTTTGTAGATAAGAGATGTCATTTTCTTACACGATATCAAAAACTCATCACAGGAAATAGGAGTATTCCTTGTATAACAGACATCTTTATGTGGTTCTATTCTTACTTTTGCATCGTGTAATCATATAGATGGAGATCTGGAAACCTAAATAGTTCTTACATTCCACTCAGTAATATGACATCCTTTGTTCAATAGGATTTTCTAACATAACCTGCAGTTCTAGGAATAGTAAAAAATAATAGCAAAATCTTAGACATGCACAGACCCTAACACCACTTAACCGATTTGGCTTCTTTAGCCTTCCTCTTTCAGCCTTGCTGTTCTGTGAAATTCAGCATATAATACATAGCTGGGAAAAGCATGGGTTTAATTAGCAACAGCCAAATAGTAAAAGCATGGGAGGCATTAATGGCAGAAATTAGCAGTCCTGGTATCAAGTAAAGACCTTGTCCTTCAATGTTAGTGGAAAAACTCTATGTACTGAAAAATACCGAAGCGTTTATAAATGGCTAAAAACTACTTTCAGATGCCTGGCAAGGGCTTGTGAGAGGGTAACAGTCATTCATTAAAAGGTTACAATTTTCCAGCAAAATCAGACAAATCACTCCACAACGTGAGAAGAGTCATCTGGTTTTCCATAGCTATCTGCTTGAGAGTCACAGAAACAAAGGAGACGTTGTGCGCATCAAATAATTAATTTCTCAGGACATAATTTTATGAACAGATCTGTTTAAGTCTTGTTGAAAACACTGCTAAACTAAATGTTTAATTTTTTTTTAATATTAAAATACTTATTCTTGTCCTAAAATTCAGCAAGAGAAGTATAACTAGAGGTTAACAAAACCCTCTTGAAAGGATCTTTTGATCCTAACTGAAAAAGCTCCTGAAAAAGCTTTTAACACCAGGCTCATAGAGCATCCTATGGGCAGAGCACATCCAGAAGAACACAAGAGGCTCCCCAGCTGAAAATGGTTGGATCCTGGAAGAGCACGAGGGGAATAACACAACATATACTTACATTCCTCCATAGAAATCGGCATTTGACTACTCTAAGAGACAGGACGCTGAGTAAGATGGACTTTTGCCTGACCTGGTATGGCCACTCTTTCCTAGAGGGAGAGGGATAAAAAGCATCTATGATAAACTAGGCAGAAGAAAAGCATATCTTCTGAAAGGTTTCCCTTTCCCACAGTGTGGATATAAAGCAAGCATTTTGTTATATTTCACAAATGGTGGTAGTTTTATTAAAAATTATTAGTATAGAAATTAGCATGTAATATTATTTGCTAATAGAGATATATTTTATTATATTTAACAAGAATTAAAGGATTAAATGTTTATTCTTGCTATATTGGCCAATAATCTAATCTTTTGGGGCTGTCACCAGCATCTGAATCACCAATGTCTTAGTCATTTTTGAAATAATGAAAAATTTTTGTGCCAAACTGATCACGCCCATGGTGACATACCACCCAGGTATGACTTGGGAGAGGAACAAGATGCACATGATTTTTAATAACAGAAGACTTCTGTCCATCATCCATGGATAGAATCATGGCAGTTCTTTGCATCACAGTATCAATGATTCTTGCAGAATTTGAATAAAGAAAGAGTTGTGACATTACGGGAGGTATGTGGGAGTAGAATGGAAAAAATGTATGAAGGCAACATAGGATAAGTGTCTCCCAGTAAAATGCCATTCATCCAACTGCAGCAGAAACAAATGAGATCAATATGTAAGGTTCCATTTCCCAGCTGAGTGCAAATATCTTGTCTGTCCGACTCTGCATCTGTACTTATCCTGTAGGGTAGAGTGAAATCAGAACTGACAGTACATAGGGATTAAAAAAAAAAAAATCAGGTAAATGAAGATATCACAGTGGTTAAAAAAGTGTCAAGGAAGGGTGGGCAGTCGGAGGAAAAATACTGATATAAGATATTATGAGATAGGCAGCACAGTGAGTGAAGAGCAGCATCTGAAACAATGGGGCTGACCGCAAAGAAATGAGAAGGAAGACAAAATTGTTTGGCTGGGTCAGCAGCTCCTGGGGAGACAGTCAGGTGTCTGTGGCATTCCTGCAGGCCCGACTTGGAGCTGAACTGAGTTTTCAAATCAGGGGATGATAAAATCTACATCCCCCAATTCTCTGTAAAGCGGTGCATTAAGTTACATGTAAAAAGCAACTTGGACTAGTGAAGGCTGGCTCTTCTGATATGTTGGCCTTTAGAACAAGTTTGGAAAGAAACATATGTTAAAGACATAGAAGTAAATGGTAGACTAAGACAAAATGTAACATTGATTGCTGTAGATGGATCATGCCGGAGTGACCAGATATGCTTGTTTGATAACGGAGTTCATCTTATAAGAAGACAAGGATCCTCGGTATCTGGGGTTTAGTAAAGCACTGTATCAAACGATAACGTATTGCTTAATCTGGAGAAGATGGGAAAGTATTAAGGCAGATGAATAGTTTACTGGGCTATGGCAAGAGTTGTGTTGAAAAGGCCGAAGTAGGTAACTAATGAATGGCCTCAAGACGTAGTCTCTGTCCTACTGTCATTAACAACATTGTTGACCAGCTGAACAAAGAACTCGGACGATGGAAGAGCTTGGCTTGATTATCTGGGAAGATGAAGGCTGAGAATATGTGCAGTCTATATACAGATTGGGAGATCAGAGCAGGAAGGTATCTTAGATGCAGGACAATGTTCAGACAAATTCAAACAGGGAACACTCCAGCCACCAGACATTTAGGCTGGAAATAGAAAAGTTTGTAACCCTTAGTTGTTCTTCTACCAACTGGTTTGTTCCAACCAGTTTTATAAAGGACTGTTGACAGATTTCTAGAAGGGATGACACGATAATACGCATTGCAGGAGACTGGAAACAGTGACTCAGGTAGTCCCTTCTGCTCCTCAGCCTTTCACGTTCATACTTTCACATTCACAGATTTATATACTCTGAAAGGCTGGTAACTGTGCCAACTGTCAGTCAAAGGAGATAGATCAAAAGTGAAGAAATCATTCCCACTAAACCACCCCACAGGAGCATGAACACTGATCTAGAGAATAGATTTCATATTGGTGGGAAAATAGTGTGTGTGAAACAGAAGTCTTACCAGAAATAATGCCAATAACTAACTTTCCTAATTAAAGACTTTTGGAGAATATTCCAGAGGTCAGACTGGTTGCAGAGTCGGGATATGGTCTGTGCATCATCCATCAGCAATGTGGAAAAGCATTGCCATGGAGAAAGCAGCAACAGTAGAAAGAGATGGCATTGTGCTCCTGAACAACTGAGTCATAAGGAGGCAGCTGCAGGGCAGGAGACAACACACAAATGGAGTACAATCTAGTCGGATCTATCTAGAAGAGTTGTACTTGCTTCTGGAAGATGGGTATGACTTTTATCGTTGACGTTGGCAATATTCTTACAGCCTGTTGTGCCAGTAACGTCTCAGTGAAGTGAATACTAACCTCTTCTTGTCTCAAGATCTCTAGCGGCCATAGCTCAGGTTTTGTGAACCTTTTATGCACTCATAAAAAGTAGGATTATCACCAGACTATGACCATAGAGAAAGCCTGAATTAGCCACAAAACCACCTGCTGGCTGCCAGCTTATGATAAGGTCCAGGCTTACTTCACCTATCATTTACATGTTACTCATTTTAATTACAGATTATGCTGAGATTGAGTACACAGGGCTGTTTTCCAAAGTTTGCCTCTGTCACCTAACCATGAATTTGACCTGATACAAGACCGGCTGCTTAGTTTTGCCCCACAGAGGAAGCACAGTAAGCACTAAAATATGCTGGTAAATTTTGGAGCTGGCTGAAGCATAGGCAAATTAGATTCCCAAGACTGGCAGCTTGCCTGGTTTACCTATAGGTGAGCCTGAGATGGCTCCCGCCTGGACAGGGGCTGCCAGGAAGAGGTGAGGGTGTTTGTGGCATCTGCAGCTGGCAGCCTGTCCCTGCAGTTAGTCCTGGAGGGACTCCTGGTCCTCAGGAGTAGGATAAGAAAGCCCCAGAGAAGGGAGGAAGGGGCAGTCCTCTGGCTTTTTTTTTGTTCTGGTTGGACTTCTTTCTAACTGGAAGATGAATAGGGGCTATGGAGCAAAGAGGAAGAGTTCCTTCTTGCAATGGATGTGGGAGAAGACTGGTACAAGGGGGCAGGGCAAGTCTGTGGGCCCTAGAAAGAAATGAACTTGAGCAGCCAAAGGGTGAGATCATTTTTCCTACCCCCAATGACCTGGAACCTTCCTACAGTCCCCAAAATTGCATCAAAACTCTGGTACTCCTTTCCAACCCCTTTGTAAACCTCAAAGCGCCTATGAAGTGTTGAGTAACCTCTGACTAAACAGTGCCCAATGGCACTAGCTGTGCAAGAGCTGGAGTCCACAGACCACATCTTCTAGATCTGGTGATATACAGCTCTTGACACACTGTTATCCTTATAATGCTCTATTAGGTGACTTCTTAATGTGCTTTGTGCAAGCGATCATGATTAACGTTATTTGGTGATCTAAAATTGTGAGAGACTGACTTTCTCATTATGGAGGTGAAGGTCAGTTGCAAACCTCCAGATCTGGCTTAGATTTTCGGACTTCCCTAACGTCCAGGATTTTTCCTAGAATTCTTTTCCAGGGCAGACTGGAATGTTGAAAGTATTTAACAAACGATGCAGAGATCATAAATGTCAGAAAATCAGCAATGTTAAGAGTTTATGTTTTCACAGGTGCATAGAAAAGGATAAATAATGGTTGAGGACTTAACCAGAAGCAGCTGAAGTTTTATGTATTGCAGGGAAAGTGGTTATTTCCCCTTTCCCTACTTTCTTCAGAGTAAGAAATAACTTACATATTTTGAAGTGATTTGAACTCCCCGTTCCTCATCCTAGTGAACACTGATAGGAACAACAGCTCTTGCAGCAGTTTCTGTCATTATATCCAATAACGGACATGCATATTATCCGTTGATTTCCTGTTTAACCCTTTCAGATGTATTATTTCATGCCAGTTTTGTAACTACTTGTTTTGCTGTTGAGAGCGGGATCTGTATTATACCACCTGCCAAGTGGTATAAAACATGCACCCTTGATAAAGGTATTCCGTCTGTTTCCATTTTTCCTCGTTCCCTCCTATTTTTCTTAAAAAAAACCAAAACAAAACAAAACAGACTTAGCACTGTGACTAAGAAAGCATATAAAACAGGTAGACTTGGTGGCAAAAAACTGCATGGAATTTCAACTACATTATTTAGCAATCTCCCTTCAGGTACATAGAGGAGGCATTTCTGAATGCTTTCTAGTTTTGTTCTAATTTGATTAGGAAACTGAGTTTTCTTTGGGTTCCTTTCCAGATTATAGAAATTGCTGGAGTCACTCACGTAGAAGCATGAAGTTGCTTTGGCCAGCTGCCATTGAGCTGTCTGTGGAACAATGGAAGCTGTTCGCACTGAATGTGAAAAGCTGCTGCAATTTATTTTCACATTTTGGTAAGTCCAACAAAATTCACCTTTGTGCATGACAACTCTCAGTCCACAAGACAGATTTTTGGAAAACTATGAGCAAATAAAAAGTAGGTTTGGTAATGAAGGTAATATTGTTTCTTTACAAACAGCTTATATTCTATTTCCAACAATTTTTGTAGGCAGGTGTGACGTGGAAAAGAACACGATATGCCGTTAAGTAAAACATCTCTACTTAATGAGAGGCCACCTGTTTGGGTTTCATACTCCCTGCATCAGAATGGTATTTGAACGATCACAATGACCTGTATTAAATTTCTAAAATAGGAAGCTGAAGTACGAGGGCTAGCGCCCCGCAGCAGCTGCCCTGTGCGAGAGACACTGCTCCCCTTGGGAGGACGTGGCGGAGGGTCCTCACACATTTCATCTACTCTAGCAGCACTTGTCTGTATGCCGAACGCTTTTTTGAAGATGTTAACTTCAAAAATATCTTATACCACTTAGTTTAGTCATTCTTTCCCTATTTTTCATACGGATTTGAAGGAAAGTTCCCCTCAAATTAAACTAAAATGGAGTAATCCTACAATCAGATGTATGACTACACTTTATCCTCTTCCCGCACCGAGCACAAAGAGATTGATGTGGAATTTCTGCAGTTTGTATTCTAGATTTCCTACTAAGAAAGGTGAATTATCAGATCACATTACAGCTCAGACTTGTAAACCATTTCCTGACTCTCATCTGTCGCTGCGAGAGAGGGATGCATCACACTTACACTACCGACAGCGTCATGGTGAACCACTGCTCACCCACAGCCCCGAGGACTCATGCTACTGCTGGAAATACTCGAGCACACATGGTTACTAACAGGACTGGCATTCCTACAGCCAGCCAGGTAGCTACTGCAGCTCCGATGATGCTGTGCCATCTTTCTGCATGCCCATCGTTGATCCCATGCTGGCTCTGATTCAACGGCGCGTAACGGGCAGAATGAGCAGTAATCAAAGCCAGCATCGGAAATGTGGTTTCTGAGACAGAAGCACCGAGCTGGATTGCTGCGGGGATCCGCAGATTTGTCTTCAAAGCGGGGCTCAGCAATACAGCCTCATGCTCCCCACAACTCAGTTACCCCCAGGTCCGTTCATCACTTAATCAGACTGTCGGAAAAAGGGGGCTTCTCTGTGGGATGATCCATCGTCACTCGGCTCTGTTTGATGATGGGGCTGGAGGATTTGTCTTCCAACAGGCGACCTGTCTGCTCTGAGGGCGAGGGCTGGAGCCGGGGCCAGCTGGAGTCTGCCATCGCCATAGATGCCCTACCACCACTGCAGGGGCACTGAGCCGTAGCAGCAGGCTGGAAGCATTATTTTAAAACCCTCTGAAATTGTTATTTTACTTTTTTTTAATGTTTTTAATAAAAGCACTAACGGCTTCTCAGCCGGGGGGGGGCAGGGAATTGCTGGGTGCCACTGGGGGTCCCCAGGACAGGGCAGGCATGAGAG
>WAAD01025061.1:3250-15389 GCA_013389945.1 Fregata magnificens
GCCCGCACCCACGGAGCCCGCGTGGGCTCGGCCCGGCTCTGCTGGGTCCCCCCCCGCCCCGCTGCAGCCACCGAGCACCGCGGCGTGAAGGACCGAAATGAGGGAGCAGCACCCGAAGGCCGGGGCTCCCACCGGCAGCAGCACCGGAGGGTTGGGAGCGGGGTGGGGGGTCACCCCTCCCCGGGAGGGCGTTCAGCACCCCCGAGCCCCCCAGGACAGCACCCGCTACTCCGTCCTTCAGCTCTCCCACCGCCCTCCCCAGCCCACCCTCGCCACAGGACACGGGACACTTGGCGCCCACCTCCATCGCTTTATTGCGGGGGGTCACCCACGGGAGGGACTCTCCTCCCCAAACCGAAAACCCACGTCACAGCCCTGACCCCGGAACACCCCCAGGGGCACAAGAGGCACAGACCATTCCCCACGGCAAAGGGCCCCACAACCCCCGCGACTGTGGAGAGCCGCTCCGTCCTTTCCCCGAGTCCCCCTACGACTTTTCCCCAGGCCAGCCCGGCCAAGGGAACAGGGGTCTGGGGTCCCCACTCCGGCATTTGAGCCCCCGCCGCTCCGGGAATCATGCCGGCAGAGGAGCTGCAGCTGCGGCTCGGCCCGGTGCTGGGCAAGGACGCTGGCGCCTGCAGGTTTTCCACACGTGTCCCACCGACGGGCTCTGGTGCAACTTAGTGCGAGTGAGGATTCACAGGGGAGGGTAGAGACGCCGCGTGCTGCCGGTCTCAGCTCACGGATGCTGGCTCCAGGCTCCCATTTGCGGCCACTCCGCGGGCCTGGGCAGAGGAGGCTGCTTCCTCCAGCCGCCTGTCATCCCTGGTCCCTGGCCGGCACGCTGCCATCAGCAGGTGACTCTGCTGGGGACAGAAAAGGCACAGGGGGCTGGCTGCAGCAGGACCTGCCCAGGCAGAGGCGAGGGCAAGCCCAGCCTATTGTCACTCCCACACGAATCGGCCGTTCCACGGGGACGGGAGCGCCAACAGACCGGGAGACGTTTCCTCTGGGCTCCTGCTTGAAACCAACGGCTACAGCAAACCGGTGGTCTTCATTCAGGGCCTAGGGGGTGCATGCTGCAGGGCTGGGGTCTGCCCGCCCCAACACTTGGCTCCCACCAGGGGAGAGGCACCGCGGGGACTCCTCAGCTGCAGGAACAGCATCAGTGGGGTGACAGGGGATGCAGGACAGGGCGTCTGAGGACATCTCCAAAGACGACACCCTGTGGGCACGTCCTGAGCAAGCCACAGGCTCCGGGTGGGACACAAGAGCAAGTTGCAAGTGAAAAATGAGCCTCAAAAGGAGAAAGCAGAAGCCCTTTGCCCAGAAGACGACAGCTCCCCTTAAAATCCCACAGCGGGTGGTCCCCAGCCTGCGAGACATCCCCACTGCGTCCCAGACAGCTCCTGCGACACCCGTCCCACGCACAGGAAGAGGGTGGCACCGAGCCACCCACGGAGAAGAGGCGACTGCCCGTCCTCTGCCGCTCCCTGGGGGACAGGCTCTGGCTCCCACCCCCTCAACACTCCTAATATCATCCAGACTGTGGGCGTAGCACAGGTCCAAACTCCACTGCATGGGAGAGCAACCCCCCCGAGGGCCTGGCTGCATGGCGGGAAGGGAAACGGGGACTTGTCCCCCCGGGAAGACACATCCTCCAGCTCGCTGCAGAGCCCCTGTGGCAGCAGTTCGCCCGGAGCGGGAGCTGTGCTACTGCTGGAAGGCCCCGGTGCGCTCTCCCGGCTGTACCTGCGCAGGCAGCTCGGCCAGAGGCTCGATGGCCGGGGAGAAGACGTGGGCAGAGGAGCTCCCTCTGTCCGTTGGCGCCATCTGTGGAGGGAGGCCTGGGTGGGAGGGCTCCTCCAGGGCCAGTATGTCTATGGGGGCCTCAGCAACGTCTCTGAGGGACTGATCGAGGGCCACAGAAGGATCAAAGAGCAGAGGGGACGGGGGACACTGCATGCCATCGCCCACCACGTCCAAGTCCTAGGAGAGAAAACACCGGGAGGGGCTCATCAGCAGGAGGGGTCCCGAGGAGCCCCATGGGAGACAGAAGCACCAGTCCTCGCAGCCCTTCTCGGCTATCCCCTCGAGCAGCGGGGCAGGAGCAGACGGCAGACTGCCCCACTGATTTACGGGCACAGGAGGAGGAAGGCAGAGCAGCGGGCACCGCGCCACTGGGACCCCCAGCCTTGGCAGCTGGGAATGCAACTACAGGGGCCACCTCCTCCAGAAACAGCGTGATCCAGGCTAGCAGTGCTGCACTCCCACTGAAAACAAGGTGTGGGGCACAGGGTCCAGAGCCCAGCATGATGTGCTGCCCCAGAAGCATCCCTGCAGCAGCCAGGAGGGCTGCGAAAGGGTCCAATCCTGCCCTCCTCAGGACACCCGGAGCAGCCACCCCTCTCCCAGGATTTCACACAATGCTCTTTGCTTGCCCTGACACAATGTATTGGAATGGACGGTCTCTGGCTTACTCCTCCGTCCGCCCTGCTCGCTGCCGTCTGCTGCATGCGTGGATAACCCCGCTGACGCGAGAGGCTGGGATTCCTCCAAGGCTATTGTTAGAGGATGGGATTTGTTTAGGCTTTGGAGGGTGTTTGACATCAAGGCGAGATGCCTGCGACTCACGAGTGGCACTCTACCAGCCTAGCGTGACACAAGATAAAACACAGATGCCCTACGCAGCCGTACGCTGCCGTAGCTCCAAATCCCTCTGAGCCGAGGACGGAGGGCTCTCGCAGGGTGTCTGCAGTTACATCCACAGACGGCTCAGGGTACAGGGCAGGAGCAAGGTGCCCAGGTTCCTGCCTGAAACACCCGAAACCCCGCACAGAGCAGGGGACCCTCTCAAAGGACCAGGCTGGGGGAGAGAAACAGTTACGTTTTTCATTTCTGACCTGAAAAAAACCCACCTCCCACAAAGGCTGTTTTCACAGAGCACGGTGTGCCGGCTCTGCCCCACAGGAAGGAGGGCTGGGATCTGGCCCAATGCCCACCGAAGGCAGGGGGAGCGTTCCCCCGACCCCGGGGGTGCTGGGCCCAGCCCGACCCCACAGCAGCAGCGCTTGCTCTCCCGTGTTAACGCTGTGGCTGCTGCTGTCCCTGGGACTCCACAGCTGCTGGCGATCCCTCCTCCATCAGCAAACTCTTAAAGTGGTTACAAGATTTGCCTCCTGATAGAAGTGCTCAAGCATCTCAGGGGCATCCAAATACTAAAGCAAGTGAGACCTCGATCAGAGGAGCAGCTCCAAATGACCACGGTATTTTTTTGTTTAAACAAATTTCAGAGGATTTTAAGCATGTAGGCTTAACATGCATGCAGGACATCAGAATAATCTGGGGATTAAAATCCTCATGTATTCCTCACGGGAGAGAAGAGGGAAAAAAAAAAAATCCTCTTTTTAAAAAGCCCCTAAATGCGGATTTAAATGAGAGCACAGCCCTCCTAAAGGAACAGTCCCCAACCCTACAGAAACAAACACCTCCCAAACCTTTCACATTCCTACACGTTTTTCAAGAGACTCCTTCCCCAAGCCAGCAAGAATAAAACTAATTCTACATTATCTGTGCTGGGGAGGTAGTGTTTTACATGACATCCACGCAGGCTCCACATGGAGAGCACCGGCTCTGCTGCACGGCAGCCCGCTCCACGAGTATTTCAGTGTGACTTCATGGCATGTAATGAAACCAGCAATATTCAGGGGAAGCTTTTCTGCAGGACATGTTGCTTGCACACCACGGCCTAAAGCACACTGCACAACTTACGTCGCTGAACTCCAGGGGCAAGCTCTCCGTGGGCTGGAGCTCAGCAGCGCTCAAGTACAGGTCCGTGGGGGCGGCTTCCAGCTCCTCGGGGACAGCCAGCACCTGCTCGGGTACGTACATCTGCGGAGGTAACCGGAGATGGAGCGGGCAGCACGGATCCTCAGAGAGGCTCACGGGAACTGGCTTGTTGCAGGGCACTTCCTCAGAGCCTTGACACGGTTTAAACAGAGTCTGATTAGTGTCCTGACAGATGTCTGGGAAGATGTGGTCAAGGGAAACCTGCACAGCAGACAAGCTACAGACAGACATGCGTCCAGAGGCATAAATGCCCCCCACCCTCCAGCAAACGGTGTTAAAAACCCCATACATTTCTCCAAGGTCAGGAGTCCAGACTCCAGAGATGCACCGTGACCGCCCGGCAACATGGGTGACGTTACTTGCCTGATGGAAAACGGGGACAACAGCGACAGCCTCCCAGTGGGGGCTGGGAGATGTAGCTGGATCCCTGTAAAGCACTCTCAGATCCTCAGATGGAAGATATTACAAATGCACAGGCTTACTTTTATTTGCAGACATCCATTTAAAAGGCACAAGCCTTAACATCTAACACGCAGCCGAGATATGAGCACACACAATGCTTTTTCCACAGCCAGGAGTTTAGTTCCGGTATTTCTATCTTCCCAGTGCGTTTTCCTTCCCAATGGAAAACCTATTCCTGCCAGAGGTGTAAATGGGATTTCCTGCCTTTAATCACAAACAGAAACTCTGCTCCAATTGCATCGCACTTGCAGAGCAATCCACCAGCAGAGAGTAGCTACAGACCAAATCCCATCCTCTTCCACGAGCCCTGCAAAACTACAGATGGACCCACCACTGAGGCTGCACGAGGGTCTGCATAAACAACGTTCTTACTGACAGTCATGAAGTTTCTACTTACTGCTGCAAGGAACAGCTGAGATTGTCACCTGCCTAGAGATTGTGCCTCACTCTTGCTCACTTGATCACACAATCTGGAGCTGGGGCCGCAGCAGATTTCGGGTGTGGATCAAGTCAGATACCTCACTATCAAAGCCACCCAAATAACTGCCCAGCTGTTCTCGACATTTGTGGGGTTCACGCCGCACTTTCCTCTTCACACAGCACAGTGTGGGAGAGGAAAAAAACCCCCAAACTTCCAAAAGGCACCAAGTTTAACCCAGTTTCTTAAGCCGTCTAGGTTTCAGATTTATCCTTTCCTCCTCTCCTCCCTGCACCGAGGCGGCTGTGAATGCGCCGATACGACTTCCCGGCAGGCTGCAGGGAGCCCATAATCAGTGCTAGCAGGAACGGTACAGAGCCCAGCCCAGAGGAGCCAGATCTCTCAGACACTCGAGGGCAGATGTGGTGAGGAAAGCGTCTCTGTATGAACAGCAGGGTGGGGAAGCCAGATTTTAATCTCTCTGAATGACTCCCAGATCAAGCACTGACTTTATTGGTAGCCAGAAAGCATGGATTGCCAAGATGACAAAATCACACACTCCACCTGGAGCCCAACAGCCCAGCTGGGTTCGGTCCCTTTAATGCATTGTCACAAACAATCCAGCTCCTGAAAAGCAAACAAAGCCCAAGAGCCTCCCAACAATGCACAAAGCAGAGCAGACTGCAGATGTTATCGGCTCAGCGGGGCTAACCAAAGTAAAATCTTGTTTGTGTCAGTGAAAGTCAGCTGACAGCTCAGACGTAAGAAAATCAAACCTCGCTTTTTCCACTCCCTTCTCAGCCTGCCCTGCTCAAAGCAAGCCAGCTGCAGACAGCAACTTGCTCAAACGGTTTTATAGGTATTTATCCTGTCTTTATTTTGAAGTATATGGTCACTAGAGAGAAACAAAGGCAGCTTCCTGCTCCCCGGGCTGCTCCCTCCGCATAGCTGGAGTCGAGCCTGCCAACTTCAGTAACAAAACAAAACGAAGAGCTCAAACAAAATGAAGAGCTCATCCTCCCCCTGGCTGCCAGCTCTGCTCTGGGACCCAGCGCTGGAGTTTCTCCTGACTCACACCAGCAACAGCTGCTAATGCAGCTCCAACACGATCCAAACCTGCTCCTGGACACATCCACCCAATCCCACTTAGACAAGAGCTGCGCAGATGCACCCGGGGTAACGCTCGGTTCATAGATCCCATGTTGGGGCAGTGATCCCTGAGCTGGGGGGATCCCAGAGGAAATGTCAGTGCTGGCCCTCAAGAAGTCAAGGCTGTCTCAGGAGGTCAAACAGCTCGAGGCTGTTCACACACACGTGCGAACCTTTCGAAGAGTAAAAGGAGATCGAGCTGACCCATGGCAGCCCCAAAGAGGCTAGGAACTACTCCCTCATTAAGGTCCTCCCAAAAATCACTGAGCACATGCTTCAGCAGTCAGACTCCCTTTCCTACAAACATCCCTCACAGCAGGACTCGTACCGAGAGCTCACAGACCCTGCTCAGCATGGCTGTTGGCACCCAGCACCTGTAGCCAAGCCGAGAGCAGACTTGCCTCTACCCCCCTTTCACACAGCCAGAAACTACCTCATGCCTCCCTTGGGCTTCGTGAGGTTCCCTTGTCGCTTCCAAGTGAACTAACCACCCCGTTCAGATGCTCTGGATTGGCCAGCGTACCACAGGAAGGCTGCAGCAGGACCTGCCCGGGCAGAGGCGAGGGCAAGCCCAGCTTTTTGTCGCTCCCACACGAATTGGCCGTTCCACGGGGACGGGAGTGCCAACAGACTGGGAGACATTTCCTCTGGGCTCCTGCTTGAAACCAACGGCTACAGCAAACCGATGGCCTTGATTTAGGGCCAAAGAGAAAAAAGGAGGATCAGACACACTTCAAACTGCCAGCAAACAGTCAGGAGCACAGCCCAAGGCAGCACAGGCAGACCAAAGGATACGTGTAAGGCAGTGTCTGGTCATCGGGAGTGACTGGTTGGAGCATCGGACATCGTCAACAAAGGCCAAGCACCTCTGGCTGGAGCGGGTGGTGTGCGCCTGCAAGTCCAAGAGAAGAGCTCAGAGCTGCGCTGGAGAGTCTTCCGGCTCTGTTCCAGAGAAACCCCCTCGGCTATACAACACTTGCGTCCTGCTTTCAAAACATGCCAAGACCAAACTCTCAGTTCCACGCCAGCAGAGCCTCGCTCCTCATTATGTCCTTTCCATTCAAGCTTTTATTAAACAGAGCTGAGATAATAAGGCATGACTCGATTTCAATAGGAAGAACTTCACCTCAGAAGTATGTCTCGAAGAACGAGGTTTCTCAGACTTATCTTTCAACTTTCAGACGTCAGTTAAGGGAATGCTTTGAATTTTAAAATGGCTACAAAGAAATGGCTGCACACAGCTTCAAATTCAGTTTCATGTGTGATGCAAGGGGCCTGCCTTTGGGTCCCCACAGGTCTAGGAGGAGTCTGGGTTTCACCACCAAAAGAAGGAGTACTTCCCACACATTTTTCAGTGATGAAAATCAGGCTACCTTGTACTGAGCCCTCCCTTTTAAACGGGAAAATTCTCCAACCCCACACTAACTTTTGCAGTTTTGGTGCCCATCTAAAATGACTCCAGGAACCCCCAACGTTTCAGCCAACATGTGGATGCCGAGGGTGCTGGCCAGGACCAGATCTTTACGTCCTTGCAGAAAGGGTGTTACAAGGGGCAATCCGGCAGCGCCAGGGCAGACCTGGCCTGGGATCGCACCCAGGAAGGGACAAGAGGAGAGACCCAGCTTCCAAGCAAGGCTGTAACTTCAGCTGTACCCGGTCCCCGAGCTGCTGGACGCACCTGCTGGGCAGCGCCATCGGTCGCCAGCATCCTGCGCTCCTTCAGCTGCCGGTGGAGCAGGGCCTCCACGCCATAGCGCTGCCGGTAGCGGCGCAAGCACTTCAGGCGTTTCAGGTTCTCACGCTCCTTGGCCATCAGCCCCTCCGGGCCCGTCAAAAGGCTGCTGCCTGCGGGGAGCGAGGGAGGGGTCAGAAAATACCACCCCACCTGCCACGTCCTTCCATTTTTTTTTTGGTATCGAGAGCCAAAATCAGCTGTTGAGAGCTCCAACAGCTGATTAATGACACAGATGTCAACGCACGGAATGAAGGAGCAGTGAGAGTTGCACGTATAAACAGGAAGCACATCTTTCGGTTACATAAGAGGATGACAAAGCAGACTCCATCCCAAAACTTATCCCAACTGCTCTGTGCACACAAGGAGCTGACTGAATATTTTTAAGCGTCTTTTAAAATAATTTGGCCACTCAAAAGTCTATTGTGATTTCTGCAGGCAGAATAGCAGTTTGTCAAATTTCAGCTTGCTCCTGTGCAAGTTCTGGAAGCTTCCAGTAAGCACTCCCAGCTGTAATTACAGGGCAACGCTCAGGATCTGCTTTTCTATTACTGGTCTGCTAAAAAGAGTTATACAAAATTGTTATGTACCAATCTTCCAGTTATTTTTATTTGAGACCAAGCTGTATTATGCCATTTTCCAGGATGAGCTATTATAAGACAATGCTAGAGAAAGCATTCTTTGCACTGCAATACTTGCAACCAGTTATACAACTCGGTTCTGCCTCTGCTGAACTACAAGCTCCTGCCTTCAAGAGCGTGTTCAGTACAGGGAGAAATCCAACCCAGGGAGAAGTGCTTTTGCAAGGGAAAGTTGCATCTGTGCTAAGGAGGAGTATGTCATTACAGCAGTACTGGTTTAACAACTGAAACAAACTTCTGCTGATAGAGACAGAACCTTACAGATGAATAAATTTTTTGTTTATAAAACCAAAAACAGGAAATCCCATACAAAAAAAGAACTTTTGCCTCAGAATTAACTTTGTAGTCTCATTTCCTGACAACACTGCAAACTTTGAAGAGCAAAGAAATCCGGCAACCTTTCTAGCCCAAATGATACCAATCTCCAGGCACGAGGCCAGCCACAGAAATACCTCCTCTAACTGAGTTTCAGTCCTACAGTAATTCTGACCCTTACCGAGACAGCACTGCTCTGAAATCTGCTTCTACAAAGGGCAAAACCCCCCATTTTTTTTAATGCAGAGTTCTGTATGTGTTTTAGAGAAGCGCTGTGCCCTCAGCCAAATGAATATGGATCAGTGACTACCTGTACCAGTACTTGCCTATGGCTTCATGTTCTCCCTTGCGGCTGTGCAGGTATCGGCGCTTCTTCTCCTTCAGAAGGTGCTGGAGTCGTTTGAACTGGTCAATGTAGAGAGACTGCAGGCGGATCAACTTCTCTCGCATGATCAAAGCCACCTCCTCAGCTGTGTATACACCAGCATGCCTGAAAAACACCCACACAAACAGGGTGAAGTTTCTAAGGGGCCCTCGGAGCTGTTCTCCTGACCGAATGACACAGATATTATCAGAAACACGGGCTGAGCAAGGCTGGATTAGACAGATCAATGGGTGACGAGCAGAAATACTGATTTTTACAGATTTATGTTTAATTTAAGAGATCACCCAGAGAATGCTGCTGAATGGACCACTTCACACCAAAAGAGGATGACCATCAAATACTTCCCAGAAGAACCACCAGGTCCAAGACTTAGGAGCATTCACACCCAGCAACTCACCAAAGCACAAAGTCCAACCGCAACACCATTAATAATGTCACCTCTTTAACATAACCGCCATCTCGTCTGGTACCATACTGAGCTCAGAACGCTCTGCACGCTACATGTGTGTAAGCGGCCTGCAGCCACCAGCATCCAACTTACTTCAAAGGATCCTCCTGGTCACTATCAATGCTGTCAGCCTCGCTGTCCGGGTCCCCTCGCCATGTCTGGTCCACTGTGACAGGGTCCTGCTCGCCATCGCTCCAGCTGTCCTCATCTAAAAAGACAAGTCACCCTGAGCGATAGGACACTGCCCTACATCCCAGCACTCACTACTCCGGCACAGGGCAGCTGGGGACCCTGGGAGCTCGGCTCCACAGCCGCATGGAGGTGAACCAGCTCTGCCTCCTGCCAG
Source organism: Fregata magnificens (assembly GCA_013389945.1). NCBI lineage: Eukaryota > Metazoa > Chordata > Aves > Suliformes > Fregatidae > Fregata > Fregata magnificens. The sequence goes on from WAAD01025061.1 coordinate 12,996, forward strand.
GAGAGACTTCTCCTCCCCAGCACAGCGCGAGCAAGCGACACGGAACAACAGGAAACCCACCAACTTGGTGTAGCCAAAACACACAGCTCCTGTGGAGCGACGCTCCTGCCTACCTAGGAACCACGAACTGCCGGCTGGCCCCAACGAGCGACCTTGCAAGATGGGAAGCTCAGCACTGAGCCAGTGTTTGACAGGCACCACTAGAGACTAACCCAGCAAAGACAGAAGCTAGCTAACGTTCCTACTCTGCGACCGCAAGGGAAGAAAACCTGCAGGATTTTGGTCTGGCGGTGTGACTTGCTACAGTCAGTGGCAGGCGAGACATGCCAGGGTTTGCAGAGCACGATCTTTACCCACGGACCCCCGTGATCTTTTTTTCACTGGATTCAAGAAGTGATATTCTTGGCATTTCCACACAGAACGAAGAACTCCAGGTCCTCTCTCACCAGTTTTTGCTTTCAATTCTTACCTAGGATCCGACTGGCTTCGCTGCGGCTGCTCTCTGCAGTCTGGGAGCCCAGCTCTGTTTTGGCATAAGAGCTAAGCTGGCAAAGGAGAGTCTCGCTTGCAGGTCCAGGATTGGACTTCTTCATCTGAGCTTGGAGCGCCAGAGTGTTCCTACGGGCATGCTCCGCACAGAACGACGCGCTGCGGGAATAAATCACAAGCTCGTTAGACCTCCAAGCCCTCAGGCAGCAAAAAGAACAAGCGATACAGTGAGAAACATTCCCTGGCACCTGGAAAGCACATCCCCTCTACAGCTCTCTCACAGAGAGAGCCGCTGGCTGCAGGTACAGCTCGGAAATGCCAGAGAGCCCCGGGTGGCTCGCAGACCGCACAGCACCGCTGAAATGCCACCTCTGGCACCAGAACAGGCAGCCACATGGCACAGCAGCAGGGAGAGAAAAGAGCTTTTTACTTAAAGCCACTGAGGTGAGCCCTTCTGCTTCCAAACGTTCACACTGGACTCTCAGTTTCCATGCAGAGCACTGTCCCACATCGGACGGATCCTTTTTATCGCAGAGGGACCAAGGGCAGAATGAAGACTACCAGTGTCCACATCCCCCTAACCTCTGAGAATGGAACGTAAGTCAATGCTCCCGTAAGGGAAACTGTGCTCTGCTGACATGCTTACTGAATGTCGACAATTGTTCTAGGTCCTTCCATCCACAGCAGTCAGAACATTTTATATGCATCAGAGAACAAGAAGCACAACCCGGTCATCAACTCCACATAACACACGACCAGAGTATCTGTGCTGAGGGTTATCCGCAAGCACAGACAGCGGCAAGTTAAATTTGTGGCGCTGAGCGGAGGTACAGCACCGTGTGGGCGTACATACAGCTCTTACAAAGGACCTGGATCACTGCAGCCACCTTCTGATGGCAGAGGGCAGCAGCCCGACAGTCCTGCAGGACCAAGATGACTCCAGGTAGTGTCCAGCACTCACAGAGTCTTTTTCTAGCTTAAAAATGCTTCAGAAATAGAGAGCCACTTGTCTGGGGTAACATAAGTGCAGCAGCTGAAACAGAAGAAGGACCTTCTCCTGCCCGTTTTAGTTCTATATGGTACAGAACCAGAAGGCACAGGTACTCACCCATCCTTCTTCTCTGGTTTGGGTGCAGCGTTGGGACACCGCTTTCCATTCTTTGTTGAAACATAGCTGCACTGCTTGAAAGGGGCACTTCTGTCTTCAAGAATGTGCTTAATGCAAAACTCCTGCCCCTCCAGCCGTGGCTGGGAGCACTGGCGGTGGGTGAAGGCACATGACAGAGGCTCCTGCGGCCGCGGCACAGGAGTAAGGCGTCCTCGGCTTGATGGCAAAACATGGATCCGAATTCTGTTCATGCCAACACCTGCTCGAGAGATGCAGACCAGTTAAAAGAAATGAAACAGACTACCGATAAAAAGAAAGAGGAGCAACATCTGTTAATGCATGTGACTAAAAGTCCTTGAGCCCCTTGAACAAGCAGCGGATGAAGTTGCTCCTATAGAGACAGTTTCTTCCAATGTCCGAGGAAACTTTTAGCTTTGCAGCAACCCCATTTCTGCACAGAATGAAATACATCTCACTCACCTGAGTTACCAAGCAGCAGCGTGCACGCCAAGGTGTGGGCACAACAAGCGCTGCTGCCTGCCAGCATTGCGGCCGGGGGGGGATACACGTCCCAGAAGCACCCCTCGACCCCCACCACCCCAGCGCAGGACCCTGTCCTCCCGGCGCACAAATCCCACGGCCCCACACCCTCGCAGGGTACAACGCTCCCTTCCATACCCACCCCACCAACCCCGTAACGCCCAATACCAGCCCCATCCCCTCATGGCATCGTCTGTCCCCCAACGCACGGCCTCTCTCTCAGCGGGCACGATCTCCCAGACCCCCCCCCAGCCCTG
>WAAD01025061.1:15707-25862 GCA_013389945.1 Fregata magnificens
GACACGTGGGCGCGGCCGGCCCGGGGGCGCCCGTGGGGTTGCCAGCCCCGGGCGAGGGAGGGGAGACGGGAGCGGGTTTGTGCTTTGGCTCCGGGAAGGCAGAAGCTCCCGGCAGCCCCAGGGACACCGGCCTGGTCCCAGAGCACCAGCCGGGGGCCAAGAGGCCCCCCCCGGCTCTGCCCCGTCCCCTCCCGTTTTACCGGGACAGCTGCAGACAGGCGTTGCTCCCCGCTGATTAACGGAAAGGGAAGAACGAGCGATTCACCGCAAAGCCCGACAACCCGGGAGCAGCCAGCCCAGCCGCCAAGAGAGGCTCCAGAAGCAGCGGGGGGGGGGCAGGGAGCGAGGGACGGGCGTTTTCCTGGAGCCTAAAACCTAAAAACCGTACCCAAAACTGCAGGGCGCGGGTTACCGACGGCGGAGGCGGTGGCGAGGGTCAGCAGCACCCATTGCTCTTAAAAAACAAGCTTGATGTAGAACAGGAGTTTCACAAAACCATACGGAGAAAGTACATTTATTGAGGGTTGGAAAAGTAAAGCCTGAGAACAAAGGAAATTGGCTTTTCTGAAACATTCAACCAAAACTCAGGTGGCTGCCCTGGCCCAGGGTTTATGTCATGGTAAAAGCTGTTTCCAGCTCAGCTGCGAACAGTCGCGCACCGACAGGATCTCCTGGAAGAGCTGCCCCAGGCATGGTGACCCTTCCGGCCAGCCGTCCTGCATTGTCTCGTCCTACGTCTCAGCTGGGAACGCGTCACACAGCTCCTCTCCAGATCGACCCCTGCACAGCCACAGACCGAGTCCACCAACATGCCTAAACCCGGCTCTACACACGCCGGCAGCACCACCCGCGGCAGGACCCAGCCAGCCAGCTCCCAACACGGGGCCGCTCTGCCCCAGCGGGTGCTCTCAGGCACAATCCGACCCCACGTACAAGCCCCTTGCTCAGCAGCGCTCATCCCCGCCAGCCATGGGCAGTTCCTATGGACTCTCTCCCCCCAAAAAGCAGCCATGGAGGGGTAGGCCCTGGGCCAAGGACCCTCGATCCATCACCTCACCCTGGCTGTTCAATGCCAGCCACCCTGAAACGCCACTGAAAGCCCCCAGCAGCCCTCGGCACATGCGCTGCCCCTGAGGCCCCACCAGCGCCAGCGTTTCCAGTGGAAGCAGTGGGACCTGCAGGAGGGAAGCGAGGGACAGAGACAGGAGCCCAAAACCAGAGCAGCTTTTAGAGCAAGGAAACCAGACCCACAGGAGGTAGAGCAGCTCCCATCACCCTGCGGTCAGAGCAGCTGGGATTCCCTCACACCCCCCCCAGCCCAAGTGGCCTCTGGTCCTTGCACTCCCCTCATGCCGATTCTCCCCTCTCCATCCCCCAAAAGCTCCTGAACCCACTTTCTGTCGCCAACAGCTCGAGTGGAACCGCCCAACAAGCCACCCCAAACCCTCACCAGGGTCCCCCGCAGCACCACAAAATTAAAATGAGCAAAACACTAAGATATAAGTTACTGCTTAAATTATTTGTAAAACGTCTTAAATTTTCTGTGACATATTTTAAATACCCCCCAGGACCCTCCACAGACAATGCGTGTTCCCCAGAGGGGGCTTCAGTTCCAGCAGGGACAGAGCCCACCACTAACTGGAAGTCGATGGGGGAGGGAGCAAGGAACAGAGAAAGGGTTTCTTATCCTTTCACAGCTTCAACAACTCCGCACTCTAAATATCAATAATAAAAGTTATAATATAATAAAATAGTTCTTCGTGAGGCAGTGGAGATCGAACAAGCCCTTTCACGCCCCCGCAGGGGCAGCCCAGGTTTGGGCTTGGGCTCTGTACAAACTCAGTAGTAAAAAGGGGCTTTACTTGGGGAGAGGGGGGAGAGGGGGGGGCGGTTCTGANGAAGCCCGGGGGTTCAAGAGCTCGCCATACGAGTGGAAGTCAAAGGCAGGGGCCTGGGTGGGCTGCATGCCCTGCGCGCTCAACAGCGAGTGCAGCATATTGACCGTATCCTGGTAGTCACTGGCCTGGTTGGCGTTGTGCCCGTTGGCCCCCGTGGGACCCTTGTCCGATTTGCTGTAGGTGCCCCGGGCTTTGTTGGCCTGGGGTAAGGGGAGGTTGCCCGCATCCGAGCCGTGCCCTGGGAGGTGGGCCACCCCAGGGACGTGGGGGTAAGGGAACGGCATGCCAGGGCCTTTGGAGGCCTTGCTGACTTTGGGCTGGTGCTCGTGGGCTGCGGCCGTGGCCGTGGCTGCCGCCTCCTCTGGCAGGGGCCTCTTGCGGGAAGAGGCGAGGGGACCGTAGCTTTTGTGGGGCACGGCGCTAGGGTGGCTGCTGTGTTTAGAGTCTCCCGGCCGCTTGTTCGCCATGCTGCTGGGGCCGGTGCCAAGCTGGACGTGTAAGTGTTTGTGAGAGTGGTGGTTGTGGTGGTGGTGGTGGTGGTTAGAAGAGTGGCCCTTGTGTTTCTCCTTGTGCTCCCGGTTCTTGCCGCTGCTCTCGTCCGAGGAGCCGTGCCTGTCTGAAGCAGTTGGCACTTTGATCCGCATTTTTATCTCCTCCTGCTTGGAGGGGAGTGGCCTCTCCCCACCTCCACCTGCCACCGGGATCCTCAGCTTCAGAGCCGAGGCTTTGTCACTCTTTTCAGGGCCAGGAGGGCGCTCAGGGTTCTCCGAGCCACCGATGGGGATTTTCAGGATGATTGGAGAGGGGTTGCTGTCCTGCTGGACTTCCCTCTCCCGCTGCTGCTGGACCAGGAGATTCTGCGCAGCATAGGCATACTGAGACCGCACGTTGGCCTCCATGTTCTCCAGTTGCCGCTTCTGTGCCGCCAGCTCCTCGGCATGCTTGGCCCGGTACTCCTTGAGCGACACTTTGGCCGACGGGGCATTCTTGCCACTCTGCTTCTGATAACCAGCGCCATCTTGCTGTAAAGGATGCTCAGCAGCCGACGAGCTTTCGTTAGTCCTGTGACTCTGGCCAGTCTCCAGCTTGGGTGGAGGATGCTGGGACAGCCAGTGCTCAGGCTGGGACATATCCGCACTGCTCTGGTCACTGGGCGAGTCCGCCGTGGCTGGCAGAGAAGGCCCTGCTCCGGCAGTCGAGGACGTTGACATGCTCATTAACCCAGCGATGTTCATGTCCGAACTATTGTTCCTGGAAATCATGTTGAGGATTGTCTGCTCCGACAGGCTCTCATCTTCACCGTGGTCATCAGCCTTTGACTTCTTGGCTGCTTGAGAGGCCTGGAATGAAAGCAGCGACCAGTCATTTACTTTTGGCTGTCACTAGAACTGGTTTGATGTAAGCAGCTCACCCGGTACAGTGCAAGCGCTCATTTAAAGACAGATCCACTTTGCCTCCATCTCTCCTTATAGGAAAAGACCCAACCACTGTAAGTGGGGTTGCTAGAGCGGTTGAAAAACCAAGGCCTCTACAGAGTTAACTCAGAACAGATGAACTCAAGCACTGAAGCAACATTTTGCAGATGCACTGTGTTCAGATTCCCCCCCACACATGCCCTTCAGATACTGTCTTGCATTGTAATACCGGAGATGCCACGCAGCCTCATGCACACAGAAGAAATCAGAGCCTGTGTTCTCCTGCAAGCACCTGCAGTCCAAAGCAGATTCTTACCCGCCAGTTCCGGATACGTTTAAGCCGGTTGGGAGTTTTCTCAAGGATCTGCAGGAATTCATGAGTCAGTTCTGCAGAGGAAACACAAACCCGAGCAAGAGGGTCAGAGGCGGGTAGACCAGCACTAATCCATCAGGGCAACCCCCTACTTACTGATGAGTGGAGCTACTGATGAGATGGAGCTACTCCATGAGGGGAAATACTGAGAACTAGTACCACTGACCACATTTAAACTCATCTCACTGTGCGCCTTTTGCCATCTCTGTTGTACCATAGAAGCTGCTGCTGCACTGGAAACCTTGGCAAGACCTGAAGTCCTGGAGTCCATGAACTGGCCGGTGGCCGTGTTTGAACGGCAGACCCAGGAACAGAGATGCCAAAATAATGTAAGAGCCTTTGGGGGGGAACCTCGCTCCAAAACTTACCATCTAAGAGCTCCAGAGTTACAGTGCCATCAACGTATTCCCACCAGTGCTTCCCGTCCGTGGAGACTGGGATCTCCCAGTTGGACCACTTACAAGCCAGGTGGATACAGACGCAGGCCACAACGGGAGGGGTGTACTGCAGGCTGAAGGTGGTCAGGTGCAGGCTGACGTCACCAGCAGGGAGAGAGAAACAGAAAGCCATGAACTCCCAAGCCTGAACTTCAGCACTCACAATCGCCCACTGAACAGACGCTGCGCAAGAGGTGGACATGGTGGGGAAGTCCCTGCCATTCCTCCCCCAGTACAACCCTACTGTTACGGGCGTCTCTATCCCGCTCCACCGATTTGCTTGTTCCTTCCCTGTTCTGCTGCAGATAATTTGGATCCAGGCAACTCTGTCAGCTCAAGGCTCTGCAGCTCGTGCAGGAGCAGCAAGGCACGCTGCCGCCTCGCTCAGGAGAAAGCGAGCGGCAGGGTTACCTGCCAGCCCCCACCTCTGCTGTGGGCTCTGCTCAACCTGAGAGGAAACTCAGACACTTCCAAGTGCAACTCCTGGGATGGCATTCAAGGAGCAAACTGGCCCTCTTCGGCTTTCAGGAAGAGTCTGGTCTTTCCCAAATGATTTTTAGGAAAAGCACTGAAGCTTCGGCTGTGAATAGCACCATACGCTGGAGTGACTCAGGAGCGCCTAAAAGGGAGCCTGGCCGCCTATAAAGCATTTTCCTTAGTAAATGAATTTGCCACATGACAGCTCAGACGTCAGCGCTGTGAGGTCTAGCTAGCACTGAGAACAGGAGAACCAATGGACTAAGAAAGCAGCCTACTCTCTACCTGCAGGAACACCGGGTCCACTAAGCCTTAGAAACCATGACAGCAAGTTGAGTGCAGGATTTACCCACTGTCACACTCGTGAATCGGCCCTTTCAAAGAGCGCTTGATGGAAATGGTGCCACTGAGCACCTACATGCAGCCGCAGGATGGCCTTATCTGCATTTCTTCGCCATGCTTAGGCTACTTAAACATTTTTCCATCAATGCAATGTGGAGACACAGAGGTATGCATCTACAGCCAAAGAGTCTGAAGCTGTTTCACGGATACTGTATTCATCCATACACCAAGAAGTCAAGCCCAGGAAATTCAGAGCCTTTTTCCAGTCTGCCAAGGTAAGAACTGAAGTTAAGGTGCACAAAGAGCCCTAACTCTGCCCCATAATGATGCCAGAAGGAAATAAAAGTTAAACATCCGTAACTACGCCTGATAAATCGAGTTCATCACTTAAGCACCTTAGTCAGGCATTCATGGCATCACTTTAAGGCAAAATTGAGGCTGCCAGGCCGCATTTCTTACTTTCTGCCTGGATTTCTTTCAAGTATAACCTTAACTCATAATTCCTTGGTTTTGCAATTATTGCTGCAGGGATAAAACACGTTTCGAGGATGCATTTACCCACACATTACTAACACCACCTTCCCTTTACGCTAGTTTATGCGGGAAACCCACACAGTGCCCTTTGGAGTTACAGAGCACCTTCAACAAACAATTTGCCCAGCACGCTGTGGAGGTGAGCAGGTAACACCTCTCACAGGCAGAGAGGAGACAAACGACTCGCCCAAGGCCACGCACATTCACAGCTCGGCCAGAGCTTGGAAGCATTCTCCAACGCTGCAGCTTCACCTGTGCTAGCGCCTAAATCATCTTTTTCTCCCGTCCTTTCACTTCTGCGAGCTCTTTCAGAAAAACACAAGATTTTCTGTGTCCACGACTTGGTCTGTTCCAGACATTAACTCCGTGATTTGCCTTAAGCTGGTAATCCAGGAAATTAAATTTAAAAAAAATGTCAGAAGTCCCAACACAAGGGCTGGTATCAACCTGGCAGTGAAAAATCTAGTGACAAAACTACCCGAGGTGAAAAACACTAGGGGCTTTTTTCATTTCCAAGACTCTGCTTACAGGACTGTCTGTCCAGTCATGCAGGCCAGACAAGGCTATCATTTTCTCTTATAACGCCTCACGCCTGCATCCAACTACCCTTTTTCTCCCTTTATACTCTAGATCAGCCTTCTTTGGGATACAGACCGTATTTGTTGACAATTTGCACAGCACCTAGTTCAGTGAAAACTCTCTGACACCTAGATACTAAACAAGTAAAAATGTATATATTCGTTTGAAGTCTACCTTTTTCTTTTGGTTTGGGTTTTTTTTTCTTTTAACTTTCACAACCGTCTGACTCGCCATAAAAGAAAGCAGTGAAGTTCCTGAGCATCCCATCTGCCTCACTTAAATGGCCGATTTTGCAGCTGGTTTTGACCAGTAGCTACCAGGAGAAAGGGTTCCCGCTCTTTCTGAACCAAACTGAGCGATCCCCGGTTGCTCTCAGGCTGACCAATGCCCCAGGGGTCGCCAGTAGCACATCTCCTCCAGATAAGACCCTCTGTCAAATATGAATCAATTGTAAAGTAATAACCTGTTGGTAGCCATGAAATAGGAAGTTTGCGCCAAGTCCTTGCTGGCTGAAAGAGAAAAGGAAAAAGCAGGGTGTTAGTTTGCATATCCTGACAAACATTATTCCATTTTAGTGCCAGAACCATGGGCCTCTTGCCACCACACATAAAATAAGAGAGCCAGCATGGTTTGACTAACTCTACGCCATAGCTAGAAGGATTTTAGAAATTACTGTGCATAGAGAGCTTTGCATGATTCAGCAGAGCCACAACATCACATCAGTCATTTGCAACTGCCTCTATTTTGACACTCCTTATGGTTATTAAGGAGACCGACCACAGGCAAGTTCTCGGGCAATCCCAGCTAAACACTACAACGTATTTTCACAGCTCTTCTCTATCAGGCTGAGGTTACACAGAGGAGGAGCCGTAAGCACCCAACGTCTGACATCGCTTACCTCGCACTAGCTGTGTGCACTTCACCACGTGGGTATGGGGGTGGTCAATAGTGATCTCAAAACCTGGAAGAACACAGACATACGGCCATCAGAAAACCAGCAGCACACCCCCGCGGATCTACGAACCTCACGTTTCCTGCTCCTGGGGGACAAGGCCTTCCCCCCTTCCCTCCTACAGCCCCTGCTCTCTGCTCAGAGGCAAGCAGGAATAGAGGAGCCCGTTTTCCTGTATCCAGAAGACTCAAGTTCTCCAGTCACAAAACCCGAAGGTCACTGCTGCTGCCAGACCTCCAAGCAGCTAAATGACTTCTGCTCTTGAAAGACCTCACTGAAAACAAAACAACTATTAAGGATTTTAAAAATAGCAGGACAAAGCCTCTTACAGCAGCTGGGAGGAAGGAGAAGACAATGGCATCTGCTCAAAGGAATTTCTGTCACCCAAAAAGCTAAGAGGAAGCAGACGTTTTCCCTTTGAAGGAGCCTACAGCACTGAAGACAACTGAACTTAATCCTTGCTTCAGTTTCCCATTCAGTTTGGGCATTATGTTTTAAAGAAAAAAAAAATTCAAATCAGTCCATGTGTGCAACAGATTTGGTTCTTCCCATGCAGAACATTCTAGAAGAACTGGGACATTAAAAAAGGCAACTGGAGAACAGAGTCGTTGCAGAACTGGGGTCACAGTTTAGCCACTGGCTTGCCAGGCCAGCGTGTGCGACCCATCAACACACCTGACCCTCCTGTCCCCTTGTGAGTGCGGGACTAGCGGCATTTACTCTGAACCAAGTCAGAAAGAACAAAGGTCTACTGAATATTTTGGAGTGCAACACTATCTACAAACTGCCTCTGAAATGGAACACATGTTAGTACAAACAAGTTTTAAGAGTACATTTTAGAAAGGAACAGGATACTGGATCCAACGGCCACAGCCCTAAATGCAGGCTCCAGCTTCTACTTTCAAAAAAAGCCCAAAAACTGTTGCTGGGGGTTTTTTTTTCCCCATGTTCAGCTATCTGATCAAAATATTAACTTTCAGCCCAGGTTTTGTTAGGCATCTCTCAGTGCAAACTGCTTCCTGGCCACAGAACTAGAGCATTATCGAGTTCAACACCATAACGGAGGACAGTGACTGGTGTCCAAGCGGTACAAAACCTGTTGTGGGGCAGGGGGGGGAGAAGAGACGAGCCACACTTCCACGCTTTAATTTCTCTGAGCATTGAACCTGACACAAGTTACACCTGAAAAAACTGATGTTAAAAGGAAAACAGAAGGAGTGGGCGTGAAAAATAGAGTTTGTTGCCTGGACTCTTGCTCTCCCACTGGCCAGCTGTGCATCTGCCCTCCAGCTGTGGAGAAGACTGTGCGGTTAGGCTCTCCGCTCTGCGGAACACTCCTGGGTCTGGGATTCGTGTGGCAGCCCGTCCGCTTTGAAAAACTTACCCAGGGTCTGCAGTATTATGCTCTCTAGAATGACCAGGTCTTGGGCTTGTTGCAGGTAAGCCTGGGGTTGAGAGGACAGGCAAGTTACTCACGATGAGGCACTCCGTATAAAGCCTGCACATTTCTAACACCCTTTTCTCAGGGAGGCAAAAATAGCAAAGGGGAATCTTTATGCCGATCTGCACTGGGGGAACTGGCACAGATTCCCTGCCAGAAAAGAGAAAGCAGAGTGCTGGGGTGGACCCGCTCCCCTGCTAGTGCTTCTGCTAGGGGATGGCTGCTGCGGGATCCACAGTGGCCCTCTCAGTCCTGGTCCCTCGCACTGCACGGGATGGCTATATGAGCAGTACAGGAGAGGAATTAGCTGCTTTTTTTTTTTTCCTTAAGCTTTCCTGGATAAAGCTGCCCCTTTTCAGCAGGGTTGGCTGCTCAGTTCCAGGTAAGACGGGCTGTCTCGAGAGATGGGGAATCAGCAATGTTTTTAATAAACCCACCATTAAACGTGTGGGGACAGAACAGAACCAACTGCACACACCACCTTCTGCTCTGCCACAGACACTACTCAATCGCAGCAGCCAACATCCATGCCCTCCTCAGAAGCTTTTCACGCAGACGTTGTTACACAGCACATCTGAGTCACATTTGCAGCAGCACAGCAGAGGAGAACAGAAAAGAGGTTGCCACAGAGCGGGAAAGAAAAGCCTTCTGCTGTACAGAAGCCAAAAAGCTCTCAGTAGCGTAAGAGCAGTCGAATTGGAAAGCTGTTACTGACCATCCTAGGACACAGCCGCTCGCTTAGAGAGCGGGTACTGCTGAACCCGATTTAACAAGACGCTGTAGCCGCGCGATTCAGGATGCAGCACGCTTCCGCCATTCCCATTCCTTGTGCCTCCGCTCCTCACATGAGAGCCCGGTTCTCCAATCTCGACACTTACCTCGCTCTTGGTGTCTAGAGGAGTTTCCTGGGGATGCAGACAGGCATGTGCTACCTTGATTACGTGCTCCAGCTTACGAGGCTGCTCCTCCACCTTGGCTGCCAAGAACAGAGCTGCTGGTACCACCGACTTCAGAGAAAAAAAACATTATTTTTTTAGAAGTTAGTAAGTTCAAGATTAAAGCAAATAAATTAGTCTAATTCTCACATCTAAAACAAATATTCCTTTAGGAAACAACGCCTGCGCAAGTCCAAACACCACCAGGAGGGAAAAGGGTCTCTGGTGACTACCGGCAGCTACAAACCACCCTTCCCTCTTCCAAGCCCCCTCCCCAGGGTCGGTCCCACCACGTCGCCCCCCAAGCTGGCTGCCAGGCAGCAGCAGGAGCAGAGCTGGGGGGTTCCCGGCATCCCCCACCCCGCCAGACCCCAGCACACTTACGTTCCTGTGGAACTGGGTGAAGGACTGCACCATATAGAAGCGGTGCATGTACACGATGGCCGTGTTGATGGTGAGCTGGGAGCTGATGGGGTGGTTAAGAAAACACACAGCCCCGACGACGACCCCTGAGCAGCACCCTCAACTCTCCTAATCCCACTGGCACTGGGTCGGGCCTCGCTCTCCCGGCTGCCGAGACGCACCTAGCTCTCCCTGCTCCCGAGCCGGACCTGGCTCTCCCCGCTCCTGGCTCTGCCTGATCCCGGCCTCACTATCCCCGGGCCGGGCCGGGCCGGGCCCGGCTCTCCGCGCTCCCAAGCCGAGCCTGGCCTTCCCCGCACACCGGCACAGCTCTCCCCGCTCCCAAAACAGGCCCGGCTCTCCCTGCTCC
>WAAD01025062.1:0-17130 GCA_013389945.1 Fregata magnificens
TTGATGATCTTAGAGGTCCTTTCCAACCTTAATGAATCTATGATTCTATAATGCATGTTGCTATTGTTTTAAAGTATTTTACTTTTCACACATGAAGTCTTTTATTTTGGCCATGAAAGCTTACATTTTAGAAACACTGATTTTAAGGGACTGATAAAAGTTGCATTTATTCAGCTTTTTTACTTGAACATGAACATTTTGATTAGATTAATCATGACAACACTAAACACCTTATTTTTGGCTTTACCAAGATTATGTGTAACCACTTTATTTTTTGTAAGTCAAAATATAAATTAAAGACTATCCTGTATTGCAATAAAAAACAGCTGGGAGTTTTCTTATCCTTGCCTGTAAACAATAGCATGTGATGGTATCTAGATTTTCTATTTTACCACATGCCTCTAAGTATGCTCAAACTCTTAAAAGTGCTATATGTTTCATCTTTGCAACATATCAATATTATATCTTTTTTTGCATAGCTCCAAGACCCTTTGCATATGAAATATCTTTCTTTGTTTTATTTTCAAAACATTAAGTTGAAAGTAGCAGAGTAGGGGGAAAATGTAAGAATCTGCCTATGTAACTCCATCGCACTTAGATTCTTGAAAAATTATTTCAGAATTATATAATTTCAGAACACCTGATTTTGAATTTGAATTTGTACACTAAAAAGTCTAGTCAGAAACTCATGACCATGCATGAAAATATCAATAGCCTAATTTTATTCATCTCCTAGATTATATGCACCTTTTTGAAAACAAGGTGGCACCTCACAGGAGCTTTGAAGAATTTAAATGAATGGTGGGAGTAGTCTAGGAGAATCTCACTGGCATCTGGATTTCCTGGTGTTTGGCTGATCTGAATGTGTCAACCAGTTTTTCAGGAGAGATGATATTTGTACAATATTTTATGGTATGTGAGATGTAACACAGTCATTTATGGCTTTTTTCATAGTGATAGATGGGCTGTAAGGAAAGCTCCACACAGATACTTGATGCTCTAGCGCCCTAATTGAACAGGTCAGGGAGCAATGCTCAGAGAAGATGTCAATGGCTGCTGGATAGCTTAAGCCATAAAGCCTCAATAAAGCCTCAAAACAAACAAGTGAAAAGCTGACATTGAAAAAAAAAAAGTTGGTAAGCAAAGTGGTACTTAATGGCAGTTTTCTGAGTGAGGAAATAGTCAAAGAGTGATGGAATAACAAGGAAAATGAAACTAAGGAAGGAAATCCTTCTCAACAAATCACTTCAGCAGCTAACAAGGGATAATTACAAAGATGTATAATGTGGCAAATAGTAAATATGTCTGCACTGAAATGTGAATTTTATTGCATTCTATTTTTCATAGAATCATAGAACAGCCTATGATTAAAGATCATCTAGTTCAACCACCCTGCCAGGAACATCTTTCACTAGATCAGGTTGCTCAAAGCCCTGGCCAACCTGAAATTGAACACTTCCAATGACATTCACAACTTCTCTGGGACAGCTGTTCCAGTGTCTCACCAACCTCATTGTAAAAAATTCTTCCTTATAGCTGATCTAAATCTACCCTCTTTCAGCTTGAAACCATTGCCTCTTGTCCTGTCACTACAGACCCTCATAAAAAGTCTCTCTCCATTTTTCTTATAAGCCCCCTTTATATACTGAAAGGCCACAATAACATCTTCCCAGAACCTTCTCTTCTCCAGGCTAAAGAAACCTACTTTTAACTATTCCCAAGAATCAGGAAATAAATTAAGGTGGAAGGCATCTCAGGAGATCAGCTAGTCCAACAGCTCAAAGTAAGACTAACTTTGAAGTTAGATCAGCTTGCTTAGGGCCGTGTCTCTTTGAATTTTGAAAATTACAAAGGATTGAAGTTCTTAGAAGAAAATAACTCTGGATAGATCCAACAGCCTGGGAAAGTTGAGGCTACTGCTGCTCTCCATCCCTCAGTCCAAGCCGTCATGAGGCAGAAGATGTGTTCCCAGCAAGCACACACACAAAGCATACATATACACTACATAAATACATAGCTACAAACGTCAACAATGGCCTTATCCTGCTCCGTTCTCTGGCTGGGCAGGATGGAAGTCCGCTAATGAGACTGTATGTACACATGTGGACAAAGTGGATCTCTCCAGCAGCTGGGCTCAGACACCCAGCCTGCCCAGTAGCTGGCCCCTGGATCCCAGTCTCCCCAGCTTCTGGCCCACGAACATATGAGCTCCCGAGGCCACAGCCCTACTCCAGTTGCTGGTACAGACCATCACACACACCCTAAGCCAGATGGGACTCCCCTAGTCCCATAGCCAACTCCCCATGCTCTCTCCCCTACAGACATCCAGGGTCTCTCACACCCAGGGCTGGCCCTAAGAGACCTGCTCATCCTCTTGCTCCCTGGCCACTTGCCTTTCTCACCAGCTTGTCCAGTTTGATCTTCTCTGGTGCTCACACACTCATTCGCACACCCACACTTGTGCCAGTCGCTGCCCCAGGGACACAAGGGCCCTCTGCCCCGTGGTCTGACCCCAGCTGCTGCACTCACAGCCCTGCACACGCATGTGCAGACAGCACAGACAGCCCTTCCCCAGGACAGAGCCAGGAAGGAATTTAATAGGGAGACAGGACAGACTGTGCTGGTCAGGCACAGGGCATGTCCAGGCAAGCACACTGACCGGCCAACTGTCTACCTGCGACCAGCCCTTTTTAGCCCCTACCCCTCTATTTTCCCCATTCTCGTTCCTCCCCAAATCCCCTACACCTCTCCCTTGTCCCACATTTGATTCTGCCCCTAAACACCCCAAAAGAAGTCCTGTGCCACCCTGAACTGCTTTTTCTGTGCAGCCCAGATTGTGTCCCACTCCTTGGCAGCAACCCCCTTAGTCTGAGAGGTGATCTGGAGAGGTGCTCCCCATGGCTCATGGTGGTGGGTGTGCCGCCTGGACCCTGGGGCTGATGGCTCTGCCAGGACAGCCCTGGGAGGGGCCCGGACAAGGTGCTTGTTCCTTGGGAGTCCTTGATTTGGCTCCCCACCTCCATTGTGCATCCCTGCACTCCTCTAGGCTTGTGCAGGTGGGCCTTTGATGGGCTGATGGCCTCTGTGATGGGCTTGGGAGTAGCCCAGCAGGCTGTGATTTGGGTTCCCCTTTGTGCCATTATCTCTCTAAGCTCCTTCGTGGGTGTGTAGAGGAGCTTTATCACGTAACCTAATATTCCCCAATTAGGAGACCAACTAGAATAATTTTATCCAACAGTCAAACCTCATTAAACCTTTATCTGCAAAAGCTTAATACCTGTCCAACTACCCAAACACTATGAAACCAAAGACAAAAGGAGACATTTTGTGATGTTTCTTTTTTTTTTTGCATTTGCTGCTCACATCTGGTACATACCAAAATGTCTCAAACTTCACCTAGATCAAACTAAGCATGTGCATTATTAGTTTGGTGGAATGGACTTTTAAAGCTAGGATTCCTACACAACCTTTCTGGGCAACCTTTTCCAGTGAACACTGTTTTTCCTTATGTGAAATCAGAATTTCCTTGTTCTGGGTATGCCCAAAACAGGGCATACCCTTATATTGTGTCTTCCATTTCACATGCTGACAATATGCACTCAGTGTTAGGAGAATATCTGATTTGATCAAAGCTAATCTCTGTCCTTTTTGTACTATATTTTTTTAAATGTTTGATTCACTGTTCACTCAATGTCTGTTGAATCATTTAATCATAAACAGAATATCCTTCTATATAGCAGCACTGCATTGAGCAATAAACACAAGAAAAGCAATAGATTGCTTGTTTGCTGGACTCTTCCTAGAAAGTGAGAAGTCTGTTAATTAATGCTGACCACAGCAAACTGAGGAAACATCCTTTATGATGTCAATGCAATGAAATGTTATATTTTTATAATTACAGTCAATGCACTGCTTTTGCAACCCCAAGTTGAGTACAGGGAATCTTAAAAGACAATTCACTATAACTGCTGGCCATGTTTATTGAGAAAATGATGCAGTTACAGAAGAGCAGCTCTCACTGTTGCTAAATCATGGCTTCCAGAGTATGCTGGCTTAAAAAAAAAAAATTGTAATTAAAAAAAAAAAAAGTGGTCTTTGTATATGACATCAAGTTTCATTAATATTTTTTTTCAAACTTCTGAATTCCATTTACTTCAAAGCCAAATTTTTCCCTCAACTTGAGATGTAATTTATGGTTTTCCCATATCTAATTAGCTTAGAATTTGATTGCCTCTATTTAAAAGGAAGGAAACAAGCTATTAATTATAGGCTGAAACCCAGAGTGTTGGGAACATCAATACTATGACCTCATTTTTCTTAATAAAACCAAAACTGTAAAGCCTTATCCATGCATTTTGGAAGTGGAACAAGTTTTATATCCACTGACATGGCAACAACATATTGACTGTCTGCTATGACATTATTAAAATGAACTGAAGTTTCTAGATCTGGGAAAAGGCTTCTTGAAGTCAATTTCTCTGTAGGTCCATCATGACTCTTGAAGAGTTTAGAAATAAACTAACAATTTCTGTAGATGACATTTTTCCTTTTTTTGCATTTTAAAAGCAAAGATCAAAGCAGAATCTGGTGATTAATAAAAAATCTTCTTTGATATCAAGAGACACAGGGGTATCAGGGATGATAATGTCACCGAAATCGGGAATAAACCTCGTAACACCAATGTAGTGTTAAAAGGCAAGCATTCTTTATTCACGGCGCCGGGAACACGGGGGATAGCTCCTCCCAAGATCGTGTTCGTTCAATCAGTTTAAGAAACAATCTTTTATACATGCATGGATACATAGCCAATACATATTCATTATCCTTCTACTAAATGATTGGTTAAAGACTCTTCGCCTACCATGTAAATGGCTACGCGTGCCCACTGTGATTTCTGAGACTTACTTCCTTGATCTTTTGGGTCGGTGGGTTTCTTGAGTGGGTGGTCCTTGAGTCGGTGGTCGCGATCTCCCCCTGCCGGAATTACCTCTCCTGGAAGTTCACTTAAACTTGGCACCACTAAGTGGTCCTTCACGGACCGTTAACACAATCAGGCAATTATTCACTCCAAAGTCTTTGTTCTAAGACAGAAAGATTACATTTCACTATGCCATATTATTGTTTAGATGAAATGACCAAGTTGTTCCTTGTCCACCTGCTCCTCCTTAAAGAACAAAACATACTACCTCTGATCTTAATACTATGTGGTGCAATCACATTTTACATATTGATTAAATCCTTGATATTTAAATCAAGATGGGAAGGGTTGGGTGGACTCCTGAGCAGCATTGCTGGTGCATAACATGTTTCTATAGTTACTTTTTCACAACTTGTCACCAGCCTATATCATATTATATTTCATTATTGTTTAGTTCCCCATCACCTTGGTTACAATAATAAAGACTGATCCTGTGGGGCCAAGCTCTTGTGTCAATAGGACATTGAAACTGTTAACATTAGTGCAAATTCATTAATGCTTACTGCCAAAGAGAAACATTGAATATTTTGAAACTGAAAATGCAGCAAGGAAGTTTGTATCAATGCATGTTAGCTTTAAAAATATTTGTCTTACCTTTGTACTACCCCATCATCCTCCCCCCAAATGCATTTACATATTTTCATTTTCACTCTTCTATGCTGAATTACATACGGGGGAAAAAAAAACCCCACCAAATTGTCTTCCCATGATTGGTAATCCAGGATCTTAATTATCTGAGAAAAATCATTTAGCCAAAAGAAAATAATATCATGTGACTCACATGACCAGTGACAACACAACAACACAACATAGCCTGAAATGGGCCAGACATTATGCTGCAGAGTAGTAAATTTGCATACACACGCTATGGTATGCCACCCATTTCTCACCTGTGTAGCCATGACAGATGTTGAGACTATAAATGGAAGACTTACGGAATTAGCTGATAAATTTTTTTGAAGAGTCATTTCCAGTATATCTGTGATACTGGATCGCATGCTATGTAAAAATATTCAAAACATTTATCAATGCAACAGAAATGAGAGCAAGGTTTTTCTGGCAAATTCAAGGCAAGCTTTACATTATTGCTGGGGCACGGACTCTTTATCTATGCTTGTTTAGTCCCCAGTTGAAGCACTAGTGTCTGTGCACTCTGTGTTCTGTTGTGCAAGTGAATCAATTTGTTCTTTGGAGTAGCATTCTGCAGGGCCTAAGAGGAAAGGTTTTTATGGTTTAAAGTCTGTAGTAATATCCTCCTACTCCTGAGTATTTCACATTTGCAATTTATATTGTATTCAGTCTCCCTTAGCTATCGTTTCAAAGTTAACTAATTAGTCGTGAGCTGAAGGAACTGTTGTTGAAGGTAATGGTGGAGAGATCTTTGATTTGGGATCAGTCAGATCCTGATTTATATTCAGATAACAATATCACTATAAAATATTCATACTAGTTGATGTGTAACTGCTGAACAGTACATTTGAGTATGACACAGTCACTACAACGCTCTCAGCTGATTTGAATTCAGATATGTGATACTCCACAGCTTCTTTTAGTGTCTCACCATGGAATTACATGTTTTACTTCAACTATATTGCAGCTCTACCACAGACCCTGCCTCTTCTTGTGGGGGTGTAATGCTGGAAAAATGAAGGTTTTTTTAAAAATCAAGAAATAGTGTTACACAGTAAGACACAAAGCTTAGCCAAGCCATCTTGTGACCATCTTATTTTGATCAGCTGGTGGAGTAGTTCATCCATTGCAAAAGAAGATGGTTCCTGAAAGTATTATTGGAAGACAGACTTCTTTTGACTACCTACTTCTGATGTGCTTCACATTATGTGATGGCATAAAATTAAAGAACGCTCTCATGGTTACAACCTTTAATATATCTCCTCCTTAATTCATATTCTTCCAAGGAGTATTCTACATGTGAAGAATTTTAAAAATATATGTAATTGGAGCATGTGGTTGCACTTTGAGAAAGATATGCTGTGACCAAATGAATGTCTCTTTGCTTTTCAAAAGTGAAATTTCTGGTGTGTCCAGACAGAATACTGACCATATATGATGTGTAAGCAATTGCTTTGTGCAAGTCCCAAACAGAAGTAAAGAAATGCAATAACCATGGAGAAATTATAAACTCAAAAGTGACAGTGATACACTGGAAGAACTCAGCGCTCAGAGGGCCTCAATTCATATTTCGACAGGGATTTGTAAATTAGTGTCATAACATAGTAGAATATAGCTTCCCTACAGATTCCTCTCAGACAGTACTTAATGGGCTTCAGTGACACACTCCCACTTTCAAATTATCACAATGGCTCTGGGATAACTTTGTTTTCCTTAGCTTTGACTTCACTAGGATACTAAACATTGCAACTAATATGTATGTTATATATCAGCTAGGGTATTCATCACTGTGTTGATGTGTTTAGAGGCCTCAGAAATTAATCCAGTTTTAAACTCTATAACAATACTTTGCTAAATTAATTCATTAACAATATACTCCATTCTAATGGTTAGTTCTTGCACATTTTTATAATTTTCACTACATACACAAAACTGTTAGCCTGAAAACATCAGACCCCAAATTAGCTGTGAGTATACAAGCTGGTGTAATGAAGTTAGTGCTGATGGCTGTCATCCTTCATGGTTCTTAGTTGTAGAGATCAAGATAATGAGTCACTTACATGTGAGAAATGAGAAATGAAGCCAGCTGTTTTCTTTCCCTATTTTTCCTTTTATGCCTGATGGTTTTATCCTACTTCCTCACCTCCAAAAAGGGAGAACTAGTTTGCAGGGCTGATTCTCATGTTTTTTTTCTGGTTTTGCTAGTAATCCTTCCTGTGTATTTGTCAGGATGTCTTATCTGTTTGTAGTCCCTTGTACTTATCCTATTCTTTGTCTTGGATGTCTCCTACACTCAATGGCGCATGTCTTTGCCCTTTTGGTAGTAAGAATGTTCAAATACTTACCTATATGCTTATACATTGCAATTTTCTATGCCATTAGAATGATACAGAATACCTGTATACAACTGTCAAATACCCTGTTTTAATATACTTGTATTTGGGTTCAAGGCAATCTAGTATTGATTAAATCATGAATTGTGCTCCTACAATTTCTAGGTGCCATATGCTTCTGGGGTTACAGTAAAACATGATTGTCTAACAGTGACTACTTGATTTATTTTGAAAATTTAAGACCCTATATTTTCACTGAGTTGTTTTGGGGGCTGACTAGTTATTAATATTGGAAAAATAATGGCACAGATGATGGAGTGTGCTATTAAAGGGGAAAAAAACCCCTCTAAAATATTGCTATGGGGATCAGAATGAATAGAAGAGTAAACCAGAAAGTTTCCTAATCAAAGTAATCATTGTCACTAGTAAGTACTGTGGGAAACTTGATAAAACAGCACAGTCTGGTTGGAGGCCTGTAACTAGCGGTGTTCCCCAGGGGTCTGTACTGGGTCCAGTCCTGTTCAATATATTCATCAATGACCTGGACAAAGGGACAGCGTGTACCCTCAGCAAGTTTGCTGACGATACCAAACTGGGAGGAGTGGCTGACGCGCCAGAAGTCTGTGCTGCCATCCAGTGAGACCTGAACAGGCTGGAGAGCTGGGCTGAGGGGAACCTAATGAAATTCAACAAGAGCAAGTGTAAGGTCCTGCACCTGGGGAGGAACAACCCCATGCACTGGTATAGGTTGGGGGCTGACTTGCTGGAAAGTAGCACTGCTGGGAAGGACCTGGGAGTGCTGGTGGACGGCAGGCGGATCATGAGCCAGCACTGTGCCCTTGTGGCCAAGAAGGCCAATGGGAACCTGGCGTGCATCAAAAGGAGTGTGGCCAGCAGGTCGAGGGAGGTTATCCTCCCCCTCTACTCCGCCCTAGTGAGGCCACATCTGGAGTACTGTGTGCAGTTCTGGGCTCCCCCAGTTCAAGAAGGACAGGGAACTGCTGGAGCAAGTACAGCGAAGAGCACAAAGATGATCAGGGGACCTGAGCACCTCTCTTATGAGGAAAGGCTGAGAGACCTGGGTCTGTTCAGCCTGGAGATGAGAAGACTGAGGGGGGATCTTGTCAATGCTTATAAATATCTGAAGGGTGGGTGTCAAGAGGATGGGGCCAGACTCTTTTCAGTGGTGCCCAATGACAGGACAAGGGGCAATGGGCACAAATTGGAACACAGGAAGTTCCACCTGAACATGAGAAAAAACTTCTTTACTGTGAGGGTGACAGAGCACTGGAACAGGCTGCCCAGAGAGGTTGTAGAGTCTTCTTGTCTGGAAATATTAAAAACCTGCCTGGGCACAGTCCTGTGTACCCTGCTCTAGGTGTACCTGCTCAAGCAGGGTGGTTGGATGAGATGATCTCCAGAGGTTCCTTCCAACCCCAACCATTCTGTGATTCTGTGAAAAGAATGGGTAATATTCTTATTTTATTAGGAACATCCTGAGATACCTCCAGGGGAAAATAGATTGGACCCTCACAAAAAATGTTTGAAGACACATATTTAGCTCAGATGGTCAGTGAACTCTGGAATTGCACAAGACACATCCATCCTGAGGCATACAGTAGTCCTTAGAAATGATCACCGACTGGTCAAAAGCTGTTTGAATAGAATAGAAATTGGGCTTCAGATAAATGTTTTTCCTGGATTATGTGACATCTCAATCTGTTATGGCACATTTGTATTAAGGAGACTGTTTAAAATGCAAAGGGTGTCTTGGCCCCTAAGGGTGATATAGTGAATCACTTATTACTGCAATATCAAGCAATAAACAGAAAAGATATATTTTACTACCATGTTCTTGAAACAAAACTGAGAGGAATGGTGGATACACCAGAACTGTGTGCTGCCAGTCAAAGAGACTTCAACAAGCGAAAGAAATGGAGAGGCATGATCTCATAAAGTTCAACAGAGGGAAATGCAAAGTCCTGCAGCTAGGGAGGAATAATCCCCTGCACCAGTACACACTGGGGGCTGACTGGCTGGAAAGCAGCTTTGCAGAGAAGGACCTGGGTGTCCTGTTGGACACCAAGTTGAACCTGAGCCAGCAATGAGCCCTTAGAGCGAAGAAGGCCAATGGTATCCTGGGCTGCATTAGGCAGAGTGTTGCCAGCAGGTTGAGCGAGGTGATTCTTCCCCTCTACTCAGCACTGGTGAGGCCTTCTCTGGGGTTCTGTATCCAGTTCTGGACTCACCAGTACCAAAGGGGCATGGGCATACTGGAGCAAGTCCAGCAAAGCACCACAAATATGATGAAGAGACTGGAATGTTCTGGTCCCTTCCTCTTCTATGAGGAAAGGCTGAGAGAGCTGGGACTGTTCAGTCTGGAGAAGAGAAAGTTCAAGGGGTATCATCTCATCCATGTGTATAAATAACTGATGGAGGGACAGTAAAGAAGAAGGAGTCAGACTCTTCTCAGTGGTGCCCAGCAGCAGGACAAGAGGTAATCAGCACAAACTGAAATAAAGGAATTTCATTTAAACATGAGAATCTTTTTTATGGTGATGGGGATCGAACACTGGAAGGCATTGCCTAGAGAGATTGGAGTCTTCATCCTTCAAGGTACTCACTGCCTGACTGGACACTGGGCAGCCTGTTGTAGCTGACCCTGCTTTAAGCAGAGCAGTTGGGCTAGATGATCTCCAGAGGTCTGTTTCAACCTCAGCCATTCCATGATTCTGTAATTCTGTGAAACATCAATAATTACAAATTCAGCTTGTAAAAATATCTATAAACAAATAACCCTCCTGGTTTTGACATCACATGTTACTTTATTTTTGTCCTCCAATACTTGCAATTAATTTTAAAGATCACCAACAATTTGAATCTGAAAAAGTTCCTCATTCATAACCATGCTGTTAATTATAGCAGGACAATGACCTATGTAATGACTAATAGATTGAGATCAGCCCCATGAGTATGCTGAGATAATCCTGTAGTAGCTCCCAGCTAGTCTTTGGACTAGTAGGCATTCAATTTGAATATCACTTTTCCCAAGAATTTGTTAAGAGCATGCAGTGTTGGGATATCCCTGAGTTCTTGGGACACTAGGAACATAATGAACAGCAGAAATGAGATAAAATAATTTCAGAAGAATGGCTAATACTAGATGCTGCCATCCTACTGGAATCTACTACTTTCATAAATAATACTTTCCTGTTTGAAAAGTTCTTAACAGGTAAGACATCACCTGAGCCACCAATAATATTCAGTGACTCTGTCCATCAAAGGTCCTTAGTCCCTAACAAAGGAGGATAGTTGTAGTAGGAATGGCTATTTGTCCAAAACAGAGATCCTAAACAACAGCAGAAACAGTAAATGAAGAAAATTAGAAGGGAATCTAGAAAAAAACCCTAAACACCAAACCAAAAATACCTCTTCCTCGAAGAGCCAGTCAATAATTCAGAAATATATTTAAAGTAATACCCTATTGCCTTCAGTTAGTTTCAGGCTACTTTGAAACTTATATGTGGAAGTGATCAACCTCAACAATGCTTTTTTCATTTGTACTGGAACCAAATATTCAGCCGAAAGCTTATAATGCCCAGAGCATAGTAGTAGCAGAGATCATCTGAAGAAGCAGCAGGGAGGAAATGTTCTAATCAAATATATACTCTAGACTTGTGCATTTCCTTTGGGAAGGAGGGGACATTTAGACAGCAGGTATCTCTGATCTAAAACCTTATTAGCATCAGTTTGAAACATCTCCTGCTCACTTGCCTTCAGAGACTGTACACTGATCCATTCCCTTTCTTTTATCTGTAATTGATGTTGGCATGAAAAACCAGAGTAAGGTAACAGTCATTCATGGCCAAAGTACAAGAAAATCCTCCACATGCTACTTGTAGTCAAGACATGGACGCAATGGCAGGGACTAATCCAGAGGCAGTCAGTTCATCTGTGAGAGAAATGAGAAACATTCTCTGGGCATTTCCTACTCTGTCCCCTTTCTTAATACAATTTCTGTTTACCTGCAGAGACTTCATTTGTTTTCAGCAGGACTATTTCTTCAGTAAAGGACAACACCATGTAAATTTAAAGTGTCAGTGGGCCTGCAGGAAAGTGGCTTGCAGGCTGAAAGTCACACAAAGATGTGAATTTAAATTTGTAATATTCAAATGAGGTTGTGAGTTGATGTTAAACAGAAAATAAGTATAAACCTGAAGCAATGGAAGATAAAGATTAGGATATGTGGAACTGAGAGAAGATGATTAGAAGGAGCAAGAGAGTTAATTTAATTTCAAATAAAGTATCATAAATCTTTGTGGCAATTATTATTCCTATTTGATAAGTATGTCACAGAGCAAACTGGTGCTAAATGAAGAAATCAGGTGTTATGAATGTAGAGACAGTTTTTAGTTCATGTATGTCTTAATACAGGTGATATGTCTTAATACAGATGACAATGCATCTTCTTACGGTTGTTTAAAAAAATGGGATTTGTCCCTGATTCCTATTGTTAAGGAATAATATAATGCAGCTTTCTCTAACAGACCCACTGACCTTCCCCAAAGTACCTGGCTGACTGTTAGGGTTCTGGTGTACTGGGGTATTGAAAGCAAGCATTAATACTCATTGCCTTATTTTGTGCAACCATTAAGACTAATTCATATCTAAACCTTTTTCAGACTAACTGGAAAGAAAAATGCAGCTGCTGTTCTAGCACACAGCTCAATGCCCTCTGTGTGTGTAACATCACTGATGGCAATGGCACCTAAATGATTTCCAGTCCCTATTAAGGTAGAGATGTGTGATGTGTAGCATAAAAGAAATTCATATATCATTTAAAAACAATGGGGATGAGTGGGCTGCTAGTGAATAAAAGCTGTCCATGCAAGCCCACAATAACCTTTTCCTGTTCTGCCATTAGTTACTGTTACTAATACCCAGCTGGCTCTTCCTGAATTCCACTCTCTGGTAAATTCTGCACACCGTTAAACTCATATAACACAGTAGGTCTAAACTTAGTAGAGCTATGGCCCTGTTATACTGCAACAAGACATTACCTTTTTCTCTCTTAGCCATTTAAAGGCATCAAATTTATACATGAATAAAACATTTTGAGTGGCTTTTTCTGTATTAAAATCCTCTAGAAGATAGCTCAGGACTTTGCTGTATTGCCTAGGTTTATTGAATTATTTTTCTGACTTTTAAGAACGGTTTGGGAAGGGTGTTGTTTTTATTTACTAACATCTTTTGATTTTAGCTGTAAAGATCAATGTAGACCATCAGAAAAAAACATTTATACATAAAAATATCTCTTTTTATCTTTTCTAAGAAGGCCTGCCTTTATTAAAAATCTCCTGAAGTAAAAAGAATTAGTATTCAATGTCCCTTATTTATATGCTGAGATAGAGAAAGCAGCAAAGAGTCTTAACTGGATGCCATCCAGGTGAAAGTACACTCACAGAACTGTATCTCCTCCAAGACCTAACCTAGGTAACATTAATTATTTTAAAATTTGCATCTTCATTTAAATATTAGTATAACAAGAAAATAATAAAACTTCAGCAGTATAGATTAGGTGTTTCTTTACTTCACTGCTCCCTTATGTGAGTATTCCCATATAAGATGGGATTTTTCACATGAAGTGTGGTGCTTCCTTCTGTGTCCAGAGTGGGAATAGCATGCAACAAAAATAGAAAACTCTCTGGCAAGATCTCCCTTCTTTTTCTTTTTCTTTTCCCAGGAAAAAGACAAAGTCATAGCTGCCTTTGATTGTGTTGGTGTTTGCCTCGTTATTATTACAGAATTTTTTTGTCAGAGGAAAAGATTTTTCTTTTTTTAATTAAGGTTTTTTTTATACCAAACAGAAAGCAATATAGTAGTATTTCAGTAAGTGGAGAAAGATTCTATTTTGTGCTCCAGTATCTAAGCACAACATGCACAGTCTAAAACATCCTTAATATGCCCCCTCATGCTTAGGAATTAACAACTGTTACTAAATTTCTGACTTAACGATGAAATTCCTCACTTTTGCTCTTTTGAAACAGACCATTAACTTTTTAATGTATTTTTACCAGATGACTTAATATAATGGATCTAACAAGAAGTCCAGGAATGCTAAAATGAAATTCTTTTATTCTGAGAGCACGATGAGCAGACATAGATATGAATGTAAGAGGTGAGGGGATGTATCTGATATCAGCAAGAATAGTAACTATTAGTACTATCTATTTCTGACACATAAAATACACTTCCACCATATTACTGCACCATGGACATGTTCTTACAACTGTACTTTAGGTGAGAATCTGAAAGGTCAAGTAGAAAATGGACGACTCATGAACATTTAATTCGTAATTAGTAATTTTCTGCTGCATCACAAATGCCAACTAATTTACAAGTTATTCATAAATGTAAATATTTAATGGCATTAGAGGAGAAAAAATAAGCATTTTTATTTCAAATAATGATCTAAGTTCATATGCAGTACCATTGAATCTACAGTAATTATTTTAATGATGTGCTGAACTGTACTCTTGATTTCTCACATTAACAAATAATATGTCTAGGAATTATACATTTGCTTATTGTGCAAAACTTACATTGTACAGGTATAATATATATCTGCCACCCTTCATAATTACTTTATCACCAATGGAATGAATGGAGTATTATTCAGTTTGTTCGTTTCTATTAATGTACAACACAGAAAAAAAAACCCCAAAGCTCCAAGCATTGCCAACAACAAGTAAGGAACAAATCCTAGAGGCAGATTATGCAGCAAAAGACCCATAGTAGCAGGGGGAAAAAAAGGGGGAAAAAAACCGCAACATGTACTTAAAAAGGAAAATCTTTTTATGTTTAGGACCTGATGTTTCAAAAGAAACTTTGTATTCCTGGAGAAGACAAAGCATAACTTAATATTTAGTATAAAACTAAATGTTTATGATCAAGGACAAAGTACTATTTGAAATGTGAAATAAACAGTTTATCTCTAAACTAAGAGGTTGTTAGAAGATAACCCCTTACCATAAACATAGCCAAGTTTTTTGAATTTCCACCTGTGTCATAAAATCATAGAATGGTTTGGGTTGGAAGGGACCTTTAAAGGTCATCTAGTCCAACCCCGCTGCAATGAGCAAGGACATCTTCAACTAGAGCAGGTTGCTCAGAGCCTCATCCAACCTCATCTTTTATGTTTCCAGGAATGGGGCATCTACCACCTCTCCGGGTAACCTGTTCCAGTGTTTCAACCACCCTCATCATAAAAAAATTCTTCCTTATATTTAGTCTAAATCTACCCTCTTTTAGTTTAAAACCATTAGCCCTTGTCCTATTGCTACAGGCCCTACTAAAAAGTCTCTCCCCATCTTTCTTATAAGCCCCCTTTAAGTATTGAAAGGCCTCAATAAGGTCTTCCTGGAGCCTTCTCCAGGCTGAACAACTCCAACACTCTCAGCCTTTCCTCATAGGAGAGGTGTTCCATCGCTCTGACCATTTTCCTGGCACTCCTCTGGACCCACTCCAACAAGTCCATGTCTTTCCTGTGCTGAGGACTCCAGAGCTGGACGCAGTACTACAGGCGGGGTCTCACCAGAGCAGAATAGAGGGTCAGAATCACCTCCCTCAACCTGCTGGCCACACTTCTTTTGATGCAGCCCAGCATATGGTTGGCCTTCTGGACTGTGAGCGCACATTGCCAGCTCATGTCCAGTTTTTCATCTACCAGTACCCCCAAGTCCTTCGCCACAGGGCTGCTCTCAATGTATGCCACTGCAAGGGTTGCAAGTTGCCAAGTATATACAAAGAAGGATCTATACTATGCATGAAATTATCTGTATGGAGTAGCTTATTAGTGCAATTCATTGCAAGTAGTGTCTGGGGTTCCATTTCTCTTTAGGAAACAGTAGAGCTTTAAAAAACTTGGACAAATCGTATAAAATGTGGTACTCCATGTCATCAGTGACATCAAAAAGATCCTTCATTCTGGTTTTGCTCTTTTCCATCTGCTAAGAGCATCAGATGTTGACTTTTGCGTGTCTGTAGAGTACACAATATAGTGTACACAAAACAGCTGTGATGGCTGTTCTAAGTAGTAAAGCGATTTCACGAAGTAATTTGCCTGAATGTGATGTATACTCACCCACTAAATCCAATTGCTTCATCATATTTTTGTTCTATACACTACTTTAAAGAGTTGACCATCTCATAGTTGCATGCAGATTATCCTGTCATCCAGGAAGAGTATACATGCTGTATTTACATATGCAATAAAAACCATGGTTTGACTATAATCTATCTGTGTTACAGTATTACTTTCTGCCTCCGACTACAGGCAATTTACATGCCTCAATTAACTAAAATGTGTAGGAAAACAAACAAACAAACAAACAAACCAACATTTAAATCAAATTATACCAAATTGTACACTGAATGTAAAGAACAAATGTTTTATATATTCTAAACCTTGTCTAAGTATGTCAGGGATTTTTTGAAGCCCCATATATTCATCTCAGCTCCCTCTCCCTAGCTGTTTGCACTTTAGGGTTCTAGCTTAACATAGAAGTGTAAGGGCTTTAGGAAACACTTCTCTCTTTCCTTCTGAACTCATTGGAATTAAGACACTCAGAAATGTTACAAAAAGAGTGTTTTAATGAAATTACTGGAGTCGCTTTAGAGGATCAAACAATGCAGTTATTCTGAATTAGACACAGATACATATCCCGAACTAAATATACATGCTATCAGATTTTTCACCTTCTGAAGTTTCTAGCTTTACTCTGAAGAAGTACTCTCCTGTTTGTAAAAAATATCTCAAAGAGGAACCATTAATACTATTCTTTTTCTAAGGTTTAATGTAATGCAAAAGAACATTTTCCTATTAATATTAACATTTTCCTATTTCCTCCTGACTGGATTACAGTACAACTCAACCAAAAAGCACAAAAGACCAGAAAATGCATTCAGGTTTTCTCACATGGCAGTACAGATTAAGGGAAGTGAGATGTGAAGGGAAGGCTACTTGGAAGCAAAAGGAAAAGAAATATAAAGAAAAGGCAGGTGTCTAATACTAGTCCTATTAAAACCAAAAAATGTCAATTCATTGACTTGGTTGGTGTAAATTAGGATATACTAGACTAGACTAGACTAGACTAGTTCAGCTGGAAGGGACCTACAATGATCATCTAG
>WAAD01025062.1:27761-38995 GCA_013389945.1 Fregata magnificens
AGGAGCGCCTGAGAGAACTGGGGTTGTTTAGTTTGGAGAAGAGGAGGCTGAGGGGAGACCTTATTGCTCTCTACAACTACCTGAAAGGAGGTTGTAGTGAAGCGGGTGTTGGACTCTTCTTCCAAGAAACTAGTGATAGGATGAGAGAAAATGGCCTCAAGTTGCGACAGGGGAGGTTTAGACTGGACATCAGGAAGAATTTCTTTACCGAAAGAGTGGTTAGGCATTGGAACAGGCTGCCCAGAGAGGTGGTGGAGTTGTCAGCCCTGGAGGCGTTCAAAAAAGGTGTAGACGTGGCACTCCAGGGCCTAGTTTAGGAGTCATGGTGGTGTTAGTTGATGGTTGGACTTGATGATCTTAGAGGTCTTTTCCAACCTTAATGATTCTATGATTCTAAGTGGCATGGTACTCCAAATGTGGTTATGCCTGGAGTTAAGAAATAAGCAGCTAACTTCACTGTAGCAGAATCTAATATTGAGAGTCAGATTTTAGAGAAATAATGAGTTTTGATTAATGATAAAATGCATGGAATTTGATTGTGTAATATCTATAAAATCTACTTCTTAGTGAATGGAACTTGATATTGAAGATTTCCATAAAGAATAGAGAAATAGTAATAAATTAATTTCATTACAGAAGTCAGCAACAATATTATTCCATCAGCTGAATCTAACATGCGTTTTATAGTTCTATTTGGGCACTCATTATATGCAAATATTACTTTATAAATCAAAAGCCTTTGGTTACTTTACACTTAGATCACAGCATGATCTATTTTATACCCCTCTTACATTATTGTTTTTAGTTTTTGTCTTAAAATGACCTGTTTTCTCATCTACCTTAAGAAACGTGTCCCTAAGGTGGCTGCTGTTTTGTACCAACAGCTGCTTACAAACTAATCCTCAACTCCATTTCCATTTCTAATCTATTCTCTTTAGGTTGGTATTGTATTGATTACAGCATTCTGGTTATTTTGAAAAGAAAGGTATCTACTTTGAAATGAACTGTCAGGAAGAAATGTTTTTCACAGTGTATTTGAATATAGCAAAATGCTTCCAGTTTCTTTATGGAAACCAAGTGAGTGTCAAACTGCAGGCAGCATATTAAGTAAGCTCTTCCAGTCCTACATTAGTTTATTTTTGGGGGTATTTCTGTATCATAAAATAGAATCATGGAATCATATAAGCATTTAGGTTGGAAAAGATCATTGAGTCCAACTTAACCTAACACTGCCAAGTCCACCACTGAACCATGTCCCTAAGCACCACATCTACACATCTTTTAAATACCTCCAGGGATGGTGACTCTACCACTTCCCTGGGCAGCCTGTTCCAATGCTTGACCGCTCCTTCAGTAAAGAAACTTTTCCTAACACCCAGTCTAACCCTCCCCTGGTACAACTTGAGGTCATTTCTTCTTGTCCTGTCAATTGTTACTTGAGAGAAGAGACCAACACCGACCTCGCTACAACCTCCTTTCAGGTAGTTGTAGAGAGCGATAAGGTGTCCCTTCAGCCTCCTTTTCTCCAGACTAACACAACCACAGTTCCCTCAGCCATTCCTCATAAGACTTGTTCTTTAGACCCTTTGCCAGCTTCATTGCTCTCCTCTGGACATGCTCCAGTACCTCACTGTCTTTCTCGTAGTGAGGGGCCCAAAACTGAACACAGGATTCAAGACATGGCCTCACCAGTGCCGAGTACAGGGGGACAATCACTTCCCTCCTCCTGCTGGTCACACTATTTCTGATACAAGCCAGGATGCTACTGGCCTTCTTGGCCACCTGGGCACACTGCTGGCTCATATTCAGCCAGCTGTTGACCAAAACTCCCAGGTCCTTTTCCACCGGGCAGCCTCCCAGACACTCTTCCTCAAGCCTGTAGCATTGCATGGGGTTGTTGTGGCCCAAGTGCAGGACCCAGCACTTAGCCTTGTTGAACCTCATACAATTGGCCTTGGCCCATTGATCCAGCCTGTCCAGATTCCTCTGTAGAGCCTTCCTACTCTCAAGCAGATCAACACTCCCACCCAACTTGGTGTCATCTGCAAATTTACTGAGGATGTACTCAATCCCCTCATCCAGATCATTGATAAAGGTATCAGTCAGAACTGGCCCCAAAACCGAGCCCTGGGGAAGACCACTTGTGACTGGCCACCAACTGGATTTTACTCCATTCACCACAACTCTTTGGGCCTGGCCATCCAGCCAGTTTTATACCCAGCGAAGAGTACAGCTGTCCAAGCCATGAGCAGCCAGTTTCTCCAAGAGAATGCTGTGGGAAATGGTGTCAAAGACCTTACTAAAGTCTGGGTAAACAACATCCACAGCCTTATCCACTAAGTGGGTCACCTTGTCACAGACGGAGATCAGGTTAGTCAAGCAGCACCTGCGTTTCATAAACCCATGCTGACTGGGCCTGATCGCTTTGTTGTCCTGTACATGCCATGTGATGGCACTCAGGGTGATCTGCTGTGTAACCTTCCCTGGCACCGAGGTCAGACTGACAGGCCTGTAGTTCCCCAGATTCTCCTTCTGGCCCTTTTTGTAGATGGGCATCACATTTGCTAAGCTCCGGTCAACTAGGACCTCCTCGGTTAGCCAGGACTGCTGATAAATGATGGAAAGTAGCTTGGTGAGCACTTCCCCCCCGCTCACTCAGTACCGTTGGGTGGATCCCATCCAGCCCCATAGACTCTTGTGTATCTAAGTGGTGTAGCAGTTTGCTAACCATTTCCCCTTGGATTATAGGGGATTCATTCTGCTTCCCATCCCTGTCTTCCATCTCAGGGGGCTGGGTACCCCAAGAACAATTGATATTACTATTAAAGACTGAGGCAAAGAAGGCATTAAGTACCTCGGCCTTTTCCTCATCCTTTGTCACTATGTTTCCCACCTCATTCAATAAAGGATGGAGATTCTCCTTAGCCCTCCTTTTGTTGCTAATGTATTTATAGAAACATTTTTTATTGTCTTTTACGGCAGTAGCCACATTAAGTTCTGGTTGGGCTTTGGCCCTTCTAATTTTTTCCCTGCATAACCTCACGACATCCTTGTAGTCCTCCTGAGTTGCCTGCTCCTTCTTCCAAAGATAATAAACTCTCACTTTTTTCCTGAGTTCCAGCCAAAGCTCTCTGTTCAGCCAGGCCAGTTGTCTTCCCTGCAGGCTCATCTTTTGGCACATAGGGATGGCCTGCTCCTGCACCTTTAAGATTTCCTTCTTGAAATATGTCCAGCCTTCCTGGACACCTTTGTCCCTCAGGATTGCCTCCCAAGGGACTCTGTCAATCAGTCCCCTAAACAGGCCAAAGTCTGCCCTCCGGAAGTCCAAGCTAGCAGTTCTGCTAATCCCCCTCCTTACTTCTTTAAGAATCAAAAACTCTTATCATTTTGTGATCACTATGCCCAAGACAGCTTCCAACCATCACATCACCCACAAGTCCTTTTCTGTTGGCAAACAACAGGTCCAGCAGGGTGCCTTCCCTAAGTTGGCTCACTCACCAGCTGTGTGAGGAGGTTATCTTCCACACACTCCACAAGCCTCCTAGACTGTTTGCTCCCCACTGTATTGAATTTCCAGCAGATGTCTGGTAAGCTGAAGTCCCCCATGAGAACAAAGGCTAGTGGTTGTGAGACTTCTCCCAGCTGCTTATAGAATATTTCTTCTGCTTCTTCATCCTGGTTGGGTGGTCTGTAACAGACTCCCACCATGATATCTGCCTTGTTGGCCTTCCCCCTGATTCTCACCCATAAACGCTCAACCCTATCGTCACCATCATCAAGCTCTAGACAGTCAAAACACTCCCTAACACGCAGGGCTACCCCCCGCCTCTCCTTCCTTGCCTATCCCTTCTGAAGAGTTTATAGCCATCCAATCCAGCACTCCAGTTGTGTGAGTCATCCCACTATGTTTCTGTGATGGCAACTATGTCATAGTTTTCCTGCTGCACAATGGCTTCCAGCTTCTCCTGTTTGTTGCCCATGCTGCGTGCATTGGTGTAGACGCACTTCAGTTGGGCTATTGATCCTGCCACCTTCCTGGGGGGACAAGTCCTAATTCCTACGTGAC
This sequence comes from Fregata magnificens, assembly GCA_013389945.1. Classification (NCBI taxonomy): domain Eukaryota; kingdom Metazoa; phylum Chordata; class Aves; order Suliformes; family Fregatidae; genus Fregata; species Fregata magnificens. The sequence continues at coordinate 31,828 of WAAD01025062.1, forward strand.
CATTCTCAAGCACTTTCGTGGTTTCTAACACATCCATAACCCTTGCGTCTTTGCTGCCACATGGATCTCCATCCCCTACCTCCATTGAGATAGCACTCGAAGGACCTCACTAAGACACCGTCCCTCAAACACTGGAGTGCCACCCCCAGGCTTATCTCTAGCGAGCCTGGGTTTATCCCTTTCCCCCTTCAAATTTAGTTTAAAGCTCTTTCAATGAGCCCTGCTAACTCTTGCACAAAGGTCCTTTTCCCCCTTTGAGAAAGGTGCACCCTGTCTGTCGTTAGCAGGCCTGATGTTGCATAGACCGACCCATGATCAAAAACCCCAAAATTTTTCCGGTGACACCAGTCTTGGAGCCAGGTATTGGTCTGCTGGCTCTTCCTCTTTCTTCCCTCATCATTCCCTGCAACTGGAAGGATAGGTGAGAACACTACTTGTGCTCCTGTTCCCCTAACCAGTCATCCCAAGGCCCTGAAGTCTCTCTTCATCGCCCTTGGACTTCTTATTGCAACTTCATCACTGCCTACATGAAAAATCAATAATGCATAATATTCTGAGGGCCGTACCAGGGTAGGAAGTTTTCTCTTCATGTTTTTAAGCCGGGCCCCAAGGAGACACCAGACTTCCCTAAGAAGTGGGTCAGGTCTGCATATTAGGCCTTCTGTTCTCCTCAGAAGAGAGTCTCCTACGACAATGACACATCTTTTTTTCTTTATGGAAGTGGTTTTGACACAGTCCATAGGCCAGCTTAACCTTGGCAACATTTCCAACCCAGATGAACCATTGTCTTCATCATTGTTTGATTCCACTTGCAGAGCCTCGTACCTATTATGCAAGGGCACCTGGGAACTTGGTGTAGTCACGGAGGAGACGCCCCTGCTGTGCAAGGCAGGAACTTGTTGCCATTGCCGCCCATCACTTAAGTCACCGCATTCTACCGGGTGGAGAGAGGATAGGGAATCCTCTGTATCATGTGTCCTGTCTGCCTGTTGGGCCTGTCCCAGGGATGGCAGAGCGTGGTTCCAGTAGTCTATCTCTCTCTCAGACTCCCTGATACGCCTCAACCTAATCACCTCCTCCTGGAGCTAGCAAAAGTAGAACATGCATAACAGCACTAAATTTCACAAATTGTTTAAAAGCCTTTTATTCAGCCCTATCCTACAGCTCTATGTTAGGCCTCCAGTGAGTCCTAATTTGCATTAGAATACTGACTTTAGTGAAATATCTTTTGGACTTAAGTATTTGAAAAACAAGAAGGTTCAAAAAACTGTTTTGAAACCTTTGTGGTGCTTATTTACATACAGCAGAAGAGAAGTTGAAAAGTTGCTTCTATTTTAGCTTCTCCTTCCCTTCTCCCTCATTGTTTTTTCTCCTTGCTATTACATGCTGTTGTGGTTTAACCTGGCAGGCAGCTAAACACCACACAGCCACTCACCCCCCCACCCCCCAGTAGGATGGGGGAGAGAACTGGAAAGGCAAAAGTAAGAAAACTTGTGGGTTGAGATAAGAACAGTTTAATAACTAAAATAAAATAGTAATAATAAAAATAATAATAATAGTATTAATAATAATAATAATATTGTAATGAAAAGGAGAACAACGAGAGAGAGAGAAAGAAAGAAAACAAAATAAAACAAAACAAAACAAGTGATGCACCTGCTCGCCACCCGCCGACCGATGCCAAGCCAGTCCCTGAGCAGCGATTGCGCCCCCCAGCCAGCTCCCTACCATTAATATAGTGAGCATGACATCATATGATATGGAATAGCCCTTTGGCCAGTTTGGATCAACTATTTTAGCTGTGTCCCCTCCCCTTCCAGCTTCTTGTGTACCTGGCAGAGCATGGGAGGCTGGAAAAGTCCTTGAATACTGTAAGCACTACTTAGCAATAACTAAAACATCTCTACATTATCAATACTGTTTTTAGCACAAATCCAAAACATAGCCCCGTACTAGCTACTATGAAGAAAATTAACTCTATTCCAGCCAAAACCAGCACACATGCACATCATTTTTCCAACTTTATTATTTGTCAGCTTTTGATTTTGCACATTCATCTTTTGGTTGGAGTGAGGTTTTTTCAAAGTGCTTATGTCTGTTTTTGCACTTTCTATTATTGAAATTAAAACTTCCTTTCTCTTTCAATTCAGAAAGAAAAGACCACATTTTCACAGAAGTAATTTGTAAGTAGGGGTTTATTTGAGAAATCATGCTTCATATGCAGATTCTGTAAGTGAGCACTTCCTTTTGACACATATGCAACACTATCTCTAACATGCAGTCCGTCTCAATCATTTCCCACCTCAGACACATTCATCCAGGTCCAGCCCTCTTAGGTATCTCCATATCTAAAATTCCTCTTCAGACTTTTAATTGAAGCATTATTTTTAAGAAATTGCAACGTTTACATAGAAAATGAGTCAATTCTCACTTCTTGACTAATTGTTAGATCATCAAGTACCTATCTTTATTCAAGAATAAAGCAGTCATAGAATCATAGAATCATAGAATGGTTTGGGTTGGAAGGGACCTTAAAGATCATCTAGTTCCAGCCCCCCTGCCATGGGGAGTGATACCTTCCACTAGGTCAGGTTGCTTAAAGCCCTGTCCAACCCAGCCTTGAACACTTCCAGGGAGGGTGCACCAACAACTTCTCTGGGCAACCTGTTCCAGTCTCACCACCCTCACAGTAAAGAACTTCTTCCTAATTTCTAATCTAAGTCTACCCTCTTTCAGTTTAAACCATCGCCCCTCATCTTATCACTACACTGCCTGATAAAGTGTACCTCCCCATCTTTCCTGTAAGAAATGCCTTAAAGGCCCCCTTTAAGTAGTGGAAGGCTGCTATAAGGTCTCCCCAGAGCCTTCTCTTCTCCAGGCTGACCAACTCCAAGTCTCTCAGCCTGTCCTCATACGGGAGGTACTCCAGCCCCCTGATCATCTTCATGGTCTCCATGCCATCCTCTCGACCCACTCGAGCAGGTCCATGTCTTCCTTATGCTGGGGGCCACAGAGCTGAACACAGTACTTCAGGTGGGGTCTCATGAGAGTGAAGATGGGGAGAATCACCTCGCTCGACCTGCTGGTCATGCTTCTTTTGATGCAGCCCAGGACACGATTGGCTTTCTGGGCTGTGAGCACACATTGCTGGCTCATGTCCAGTTTTTCATCCACCAATACCCCCAAGTCCTTCTCCACAGTGATGCTCTCAATCCACTCATCGCCTAGCCTGTGTTCTTGTTTGGGATTGCCTCGACCAGTGCAGACCTTGCACTTTGCCTTGTTGAACTTCATGAGGTTTGCAAGGGCCCACCTCTCTAGCCTATCAAGGTCCCTCTGGATGGCATCCCTTCCCTCTAGAGTATTGACTGCACCACTCAGCTTGGTGTCATCTACACACTTGCTGAGGGTGCACTCAATACCACTGTCCATGTCCCTGACAAAGATGTTAAATAATACCGGTGCCAATACGGACCCCTGAGGGACACCACTCGTCACTGGTCTCCACCTGGACATTGAGCTGTTGACCGCAACTCTTCTGCATTCCTTCTGCATCTAATACAGAGTGGCCTACAGAAATTATTTCCCTTTCATCTCAAACTTTAATATAGTAATATCTCTACAGAAATACGTGCAATGAGTGGAAGTGCTGCTCTGCATATAGTAGCAGAGGCAATACATGTTTCAGCAGTATCCAAAACAGTGCATTTCAGTGCTGATAAAGATATGACCAGATGGTTTTATTTATTTCTGGATCAGCCAAAAACAGAGCTCATGCTAAGAGTTACGTACAACAATACAGGGCAGAGGCTTAACTGTGCCTTTCTGAGGCTCAGTTAACTTGCTCTTTACAGCCTCAGCAAATATAGTCATAAAACAAGCACCACACTTAAACTACTCAGAGAGAAAGGCAGCACTGGAATGGTGTTCATTAAGTGCATGAAGTACTGAGTGATCTGCTTGTCTGCTAACCCTAACAAAGGGGTCTGAGATACAGAGGTGTCTGGTGTCCCAGAATTTGCTGAGACCTCATTTTGAATTTATTATCCTACTGTTTTATGTACTCAGTTTATGTCACATACTTTCAAGGTGAAATCTCAATTCTGAGGTGGTTTCTTCTATAGAAAGATATTTTGAGGCAGAACTGCTATGGACCTAGATTGTAAAGGAGTACAGAATATAACAATATAACAATATGAAATATGGAACAACACTAATAACTCTTTTTTAATTTTTTCTTCATAATCAAGAATTTCATAAATATAACTAAAACCATAACAGTTGCTCAATCTTTGTATTATAGCTAAATTCAAAGTTACAGCCTCAGCCTTGCAAAAACTGCTGTGGGAATCATCCATGAGCATAAAATAATCTTAGTGTGTAAGTTTAAGACTAATGTCAATCTTCTTTACATATGTGTCCACATGCTTTGCTGAACAGAGATTATTTTATGCACAGACTTAAATTCTTTATCAAACTGTAGCCCTAATTTGAGAATAAAATCTTATTTAAACTGTGGTTGGAAAAACTATGTGTTACTTATTTTTAGAAAGATGGAGTTCTACTAAAATTATATCAAATTATATACAGAGTAAATGTGGACTGTGTGGCACAGGTTCTCAATTTGCAGCTCCACAGCTATGCCAGGACTTCTGTCTCTCCATGAACAGAGACTATACGAGTGTCTAGGAACTTAATATACACTGTAGATTTTCACGCTCTGATGACTCCATTCTGTAATTGATACCAATTACATTGCAATAACTAACTAACTAAATAAATAAATAAACACTGGAGAATAACAAAAACAGTTATTAATAGGTACTACAGTGATAAACCAATATGAATCAGAAAATATTAAATTAACTCAGAAATTAAGGTGTCTTTTTTCAAGATCTTATTTTTGCCTCAAATGTTGTGGACCCGAGAACTCTGACCATTTATTTAAGTTCTAAAATCCGTAAGTAATGAAACACCATTGTGTTACAAGTCAGGCAAGCGGCACAGAAGACCAGCTTGGCTGAACAGGGAACTCCTTTTGGAACACAGGAGGAAAAAGAAATTTTATGAACTCTGAAAGCAAGATCAGGCCTCACAGGAAGATTACAGAGCTGTGGTTCACATATGCAGGGAGAAGACACGAAAGGCCAAAGTTCAACTAGATTTGAAACTAACAAGTGCTGTGTCAGTGTCCTGGTTTCGGCTGAAATAGAGTTAATTTTCTTTCTAGTATCTGGTATAGTGCTGAGTTTTGGATTTAGGATGAGAATAATGTTGATAACACAGGGATGTTTTAGTTACTGCTGAGCAGTTCTTACACACAGTCAAGGCCTTTTCCTGCTTCTCACACCTCCCCACCAACAAGTAGGCTGGGAATGCACAAGAAGCTGGGAGGGGACACGGCTGGGACAGCTGACCCCAACTGACCAAAGGGATATTCCATACCATATGATGTCATGCTCAGTATATAAACTAGGGGAAAAGCTGGTCAGTGGTCCGCTGCTCGGGTAATGGCTGGGCATCAATCAGCAGGTGGTGAGCAATTGCATTGTGCATCACTTGTTTTGTATATTCTTTTATCATTATTATTATTTTCCCTTTGTTTTCTGTCCTATTAAATTGCCTTTATCTCAACCCACGAGTTTTACCTTTTTTTCTGATTCTCTCCCACTGCGGGGAGCTGCCTGCCAGGTTAAACCACAACAGTCAGACAGCAAAAAAGGCTTTTTTAAGTACATTAATAGCAGGAGGAGGTCTAAGGAAAACATTGGACCAATACTTGTTGAAGATGGCCACCCGACAAACAGGGATGAAGGAAAGGTGAAGTAATTCAATGCTTTTTTTGCCTCAGTCTTTAATAATACTGATAGACCTTGGGCTGCCTGGTCCTCTGAGTGGTTGGAGGACCACGAGTGTGGGAACAGTGACTTTCTATTTGTGGACATTGAAATTGTAGGGGGCCAGCTGTATCAGCTGAATGTTCATAAGTCCATGGGGCCTGATGGAATTAATCCCAGAGTACTGAATGAGCAAACGGATGTTACAGAAGACCTGTCTCAATCATCTACCAAAGGTCTTGGGAGTCTGGGAAGGTCCCCACTGTCTGGAAGCTAGCCAATTCCAATTTACAAGCAGGGCGTGAGAGAAAACCCAGGTAACTACAGATCTGTTAGTCTAACCTCAATACCTGGAAAAATTATGGCAAAGGTCATACTGAGTGCTATTAAAAGGCATTTAAAGGACAATGCAATCATCAGGCACAGACAACATGGGTTCACAAAGCAGAAGTCCTGTCTAACTAATTTGATATCCTTCTGCGATAAGGTCACCTGCCTAGTACATGAAGGTAAGGCAATGGATGTGATTTTTTCTGGTTTTTAGTAAGGCTTTTGATACTGTTCCTCACAGCATCCTTCTGGACAAGCTGCCTAACTGTGAGATGAGCAGGTACTCAGTGCACTGGGTGAAGAACTGGCTGAAAGGCATGGCTCAAAGGGTTGTGGTGAATGGGGCTGCATCTGACTGGAGATCGGTCACCAGCAGTGTTCCTCAGGGCTCAATTCTAGGGCCAGTTCTGTTCCATCTTTTTACCAATGATCTGGAGGCAGGAGTCAAATGCACCATTAGCAAGTTTGCTGATGATACTAAACTGGGAGGTGCTGTTGACTCTCAAGAGAGTGAAGGGACAAGATGCCTTGCAGAGGGATCTAGAGAGATTGGAGCATCAGGCAATTACCAATGGCATGAAATTTAATAAGACCAAGTGTGGGATTCTGCACCTGGGATGGAGTAACGCTAGGCATAAGTATAGATTGGGAGAGGAGTGGTTGGAGAGCAGCCCTGCAGAAAGGGATCTGGGGCTGCTCGTTGACAGCAGGCTCAATAGGAGTCAACAGTGTGCCCTGGCAGCTAAGAGGGCCAGCCACATCCTGGAGTGCATCAAACACAGTATAACCAGATGGTCAAAAGAGGTGATTATCCTGCTGTATTCAGTGTTGGTGCAGCCTCACCTTGAGTACTCTGTGCAGTTCTGAGCCCCACAATTTAAGAAGGATGATCAGGTACTTGAACGCGTCCAGAGGAGGGCAACCAAGCTGGTGAAAGGGCTGGAAGGCATGTCCTGTGAGGAATGGCTAAGGGCTTTGGGTTTCTCTAGTTTGGAGAAAAG
>WAAD01025063.1:0-30842 GCA_013389945.1 Fregata magnificens
TGGAACCAGACTGACAGTGATGTTAAATTATTAGTGTGGTGTCTGGCTCCTTGGGTGGGTCAAAAAGTGCTCTCCCAGCATAGGCCAAGGACTGTTCCCAATGTGTAGTTTGAACGGGGCATAATTATTCTGGAGGGGTTTATTGCTATGGATGTGGCTAGTCTGTAATGGCTGGTATCAGGGCCATAGAATGGGCTCTAGCACTATTTAGCTTTTTATGTAGAAGTAGCCATCATCTCTGGTCAGAGCACACTTCTAGAGAACAGGAGACAAGCTGAAGCTGATTGCAATAACAAACTCTTTCAGCTGTTGCCTAATAGGTATAGCGATGAGGTCACTCACCTGCAAGGTGATGCTCTAGGCTCTGGTCCTTGCTTTGAGGACTTTTCTGTATTGAAATTAAACAATTAGTGGAAAAGATGAAGAGAATTAATTATTCCCCCCAACAGACTGTAACTGTAGCTGACTGTAGAGTCACAGTCTTTTGTGCTTTTCTTCTGGCTCAATTAATCTTGATTTCCCTTTATTATACATTGAGTGGCTCAACCAGAAATAATGGACTGTGTCTGTACACCCATCCCTCTACACTGGTCATTAGGGCACTTGTGAGGAAGGTGAGAAACAAGAATTTATAATTTATTCATACTTGTGCATCCAACTCTGACAAATTGCCTTGAGGGGTAAGGTGAAGGATGAGGATGAAAGTACCGGGTGTTTAGGCCAAGATTATATTGATCAGTTTAAAAGTTCAGTATTCTGTGATTTGATTTAGGACAGAAAGCTGGATGCAGGAGGCCTACAGACAGACCCATGAGTTATTTGTGTAAGCAAGTACACTGTGAATGCCATTTGTTATGGCAAACACCGCTTCTGGTGTGACACTGCCAGAAGTTTTCAGTCTTGTCTATTGAGAAATGATGGTTGATGGCTACTGCCTTTCCAGACATCACATACTCCAAGGTAAACATTGCTCACACTCAGAATAATATGGGTATCAAGGGAAAAGGTTTCCCTGCTTTGCTCCTTCTGTGTACCCTCCTTGAGCATTTCACGTACAAAGCTGCAGTGGTGCATTGCTGTGGTTTTTCATCTCTCCTATCTTCTGCTTTACCTTCTAAATAGTCACTATAAGTTTGAAACCAGTTTTGTGGGTGCTGCTGTCTAGGAACTTGTCTAAATAATTCATTGCTGTGCTTTGTGCTGTGCTTTGTACTGTGCTCTCGCCCTCTTTGTAGGATTATTCTGGGGGTGAGGAGGGCAGTTCTGGATGACTTTAAACTCCAATTCCCATCGCTCTTAAAAAAAAAAATCATGATGAAAAGAGTTCTTAGGATTTGTGCCTTTCTTATCAGCCAGTCTTTCTATTTAGAGATCTCTTTGGCTAGGACCTATCTTTTTCTAAGATACCATTTGTTATTACCTCTTTTGCATTAAAACTGAAGCTCTACAAAGGATTTAAACTTGCTCCTGCTGTCAGTGAAGGAGATGATAGTCTTCTCTTCAGTGATCTATGGAAATTCTTCTGTGGAAACCCAAGAGGCTATTAGAGCCCCTGAAGTCCAAGTTATTGCCTGAAAAGGATCTTGGCAAAGAACAGCATTTGGTCTTCAGTATGAAGACCATTAACCTACTGCACAAAAGTCGCTTAAGTACCTGAAAATTCTTGCTCTAGAGATTCTTACCTTGATCAGGCAAAATGGGAAATAACCTGAACTGCTGTTTTAAGTGCCGAACAACTTGCAGTTCTGTTTAAAATACAGAGTGAACGAGCAGCGGTACTTCCTGACCTGCTAGAGGGGAAAATATTTTATTTTGATTTTTCTGTTAGAACTTGACACAGTGAAACACATGGTCCAATAAAACGTTAATAACTCCTCCAGGGTAAAATGTAACCAACCTGAAGTCTAGAAGTACCGCATGGGTACTGCACAGGTCAGTCACCTGTGCTTCAAATGAATGTGCTTTTAACACCATCTTCTCTATATGGTGTTCCAGCTGAATTTTTTAACTAACTTGGTTTTAATTAGTCTCCGGGAATGAAAACAAACTCTTGGTAAACTGTCAGATTGTTGTTGGTATGCTAAAAGGACTGGTGGGATTTGGCTAACATGTTCAGGAGCTGCTGTTGCATTTGTGACCTTTTGATCCCCCCGCGAAANCAATAGTCAAAACTTTCCCCAGTGGTATAGGAAACCTGCCAGAGGAATTTCCTAGATACCATGAACTCTCACACCAAATGACTGCTCTGTCTTCTGGATTTATGGATGTGTATAAATAAAATAAGTGACTCTATCCCCCTCCCCACCTTCTATTTTTTTTTTTATTTTGGTTGTATGGGGGGTTTTTTTGTCATGTCAGACATGTCAGAAATGATGGAAAATAGAAGCAAACTGTATGGCTCAGTCCATATTGCTCAGTCCATATAAAGGCAGAAAATGAGAGAATTATACTGGAGAAACAGGGAGACATCCCCTGTGATGTGAGAGACGAAGGTTTGTATCCCTGCTGCAGAGACAAACTCTGACCTCAGGTTTTTAGTGCTGTATGTGAGTAAGCACAGGTTACGCTGGACTGGAGAGAAAATACTGCAATACTAGGAAATCAAAACTGACTTCACGATGTCTCATGCGCCGGTCTAAATTGCTGTCCCACGTAGTCTTGCTGGTTTTTTTCTGCTTGTGGATATTTTAGGTGCTACTTCTTATTCCCAGCTTGAGTCTGCCACGCCTATTTTCTCACACAAGTCCCTGCAGTGGCACTTTGCATGGAGCAGACGATGACTGTGAGAAAATGGAGGTCTTGGGAGATGCATGGAACAACCTTTGTGGGCCCAGAAATGCTTTTCTTAATTTGCAAAGACCTTTTGCCATAGATAACTTGTCACAGACATATTCAGGCATGGGACTTACACAAATGGATGGATACCTCACCCACATGCTTGTTTACAAACAGTTAACAAGCCAACAAAATGTTTAAATTGGATGTGCAGCTTTTTTTTTCAGGTTTATACACCTGAAGCAAATATCCAGTACTAAGATAGCTCCAGCAATCCAATAGGTTGTTTTAGATCGAGTATTCTTAATTTGCCTCTTAGAATAGAGATCTGCTTTTAAAAGCTGTTCTACAAATCAATGTACTAATAAAACCAGAAGTCTCCAAACTATCTTTCTTGATCTTATGTGTTCATGAACTGAACTTTAACAGCCTCCAGTGTCAATTCTATTAAGCATCCGATAACAAAGTAGGCAGTGCTTGCTATGCAAAAGCTGTTTTCCCAGACAAATTACCAGGCTAAAGTGCAAGTATGCTTATTCTGACAATGAATTTAAACTATTGCCTCTAAAAATGGTGCATCTGTCCAAAGCAGTGAAACATCTGGTTTCTTTTTTTGCAAATGTTCATAGGCAAAATAAGTCATGTAGGTATTACCTACATCTATCCTGGTTTGCTAATTTTTACACTATTTCACAAGAAATTGCAGATAGTTCTTCAGCTTCATTTCAGCAGCATAAAAGAAAAATATTTAAGCCCCCTTTAGATATTTAACCTCCTTTAGGGGCTAAATGGAAGGATAGGCTTGTGGGTAAAGCACTGGTCAGAGAATTGTTCGCTTCGCTGTAGCCTTCCTGTGTTACTAGGGACAAATTAAACAGATTAAACACTTTTTTCACTTGGGATTTCAGTAATATTGCTTCCTTTCTGTCTTGCCCAAGTAGGCTACAACTTGTTTGAGACAGAGACCATCTCTTACAGGGTCCATACACGATACACTGATGCCAACTTCTATGCAGGCAACAAACTAGCCTGTGTCTGCTGCTGTTCCTTTTCTTGTATTTTTATAACTGCTCAGCATTTAAGATTCCTTTAGGTAAAACCTTTTGAACGTATGGACATGGTGAAGCCTGTTGGAATTCTGTTCCCTTTTCAGGGAGGAGTTGCTTTGCCCAAGCCTGGAGAACATACCCGTGTAAACAGTGAAAAAAAATGTCTTTTTTTTTTTCTGTAGTAGTATGGTCTTTGCCTCTGGGAGAAGATATACTCACTAGGGAAACTGTTTGCAGTTACCTGTACTCTGAGATTAGTATGGAAATTGGTTCTCTATTCCTTTTTTATCTTTTTTCATTTCTCTTGTTTAGAAAGATATGTAATTTCCTATCCTACCTGTGTAATTCAGAATAAAGGGAACAGAAGATTGCTATGACATCCTCAACCTTTTTGGTTGTAAACCTTTTGAATGTACACTTAAAAACATAAACGATCAATGAATTAAAAATGAGTGCATACAGGAGGACCTGTCCATCTCTAGAAGTGTTGTGTATAGAACCTTCCTTCTAATTTTATGTGAAATTGAAACCTTCTTTTGATCAGCCAAACTTCAGGGCCTCGTGGATGATCTCTTAGAAGTTTGACAATCTTAGAAGAAACCCTATTTCTTGGGAACCAGAGGAAACAGGAAGGACTTGCTTTGCTTATAACTGAAATCCCTTTCTACCTGATAAGACTTCGCAGAATTTTTTTTTTTTTGTTACGTTTTGAGGTCATAGTGTCAGGTATCCAGCCTTTGTTTCTTTTCCTGTTATATTCCTCCTAGTGCTCCTCCTTCTTCAAGCAAAGATATATTAAAAATCAGAACAAAAATCCAGCCAGAACCTTGTTCCAAACTATTCACATGAGACTTGCTGACTTGACAATGACATAGCTGCCTTTAGGATGCTATGTTTCATTTAAAGATCTTTTAAGTGAAGAGCAATAGTGATGTATGTGAATTGGAGGTATTGCCCAATTTACGACAGTCATAAATTTTCCTTCAGTCCTTCTATAAGAAGGGTATGATCTCAACTATGCCTTTCCACGGCACACTGCTTTTACTGAAGCCTGCCTACACCAATTTCCCAGCTAGTTTTATCAGAAGCAAGAAGAATCTTTAAGACTATCAGCAGTCGTAATTTGCTTCTACCCATTTAAATTCAGAGGTTCTTCTGGGGTTTCCATAGGCTTAAGGGAAAATACTATTACTCTGCTCTGATTCAGATTTGCAGCATGAAACCATCACTCCACTTACACACTCCACACATCGCATTTTACAGCCATTGTCTTGATTACTGAACTGCAATTGATTCAGTAGACAGCAAATTGAAAAATTATCTCTAGGCTTCTCTGTAAAATTACCTCTGATAGCAGGTGCATTAGCCAGTGCTTTAGTACTAACGGAAGGCTGTCAGGCTGTCACCTTCTCTGCCAGCTAACTCTGACTGCTAGAAGAAAATTAAAGTCCAGGCTGTAGAAGCTACAGCCACTGACAGGTTCCCTCCAAACAACGGTGAAGTATGGGATGGCAGATTGGGAGGGAGGGAAACACTCACCTTACTATATTCAAGCAACTTGGGTGCTTAATTGGCCTTATAAATAATGGTGATTAAAGAGCTCTCATGCCAAAGTTGATTAGAAAGAGCAATGTCCTTTTTATTTTGGAACCTGTGGGTTGCATGTGGATCTCCTGTAGTGAACTGTTACTCACTTGTGTGCCTTTGCCATCTTCATCAGGAGTAAGAGGCACACCGTAAAACTCAGGCAGTAGCTTTAGAGCAGAGGAGATGTCTTTCACACTGCGTGTGTCTTTCACACAGTGTATGGTGAAGACGGAGGACTCATTGTTACAGATGTTGTAGAAGCTAAAAGTACAAATAATTTTGCATGGATATGCATTTTTTCGTTTGTTTTTTTTTTTTTTTTAATATGTTCATGGAAGATAGGAGGTTGCGAACAGATTTTTGGACCGCAGGGAACAATGTGCCTAACTGTCATGACCAGGTCTGTGCAGGTTTGTGAATAAGGACATAATTGAATCGAAAAATTGAGACAAGGCAAAACAAGCTAAAGTATAACAATACAAACTTTGCTAAGGAAGATGCCACCTGGAATTTCAGGAGGAATTTTGGTGCTGAAAAGGATGAAAGCTGAACTGGAGAATATTAGATAGTAAGCATGATAGAAAAATGGCTTTGAGGCAGTAGTTGCAGACAGCTGGTAAGCAGGGTAGAATTTCTTTCAGTTCAGTCTCTTCTAAGACCTTTTTAAGAACAGTGGAGCCTCAGGCGTGCTTGTGTTGAGAGCCAGAGGGGAAGGAGTATAAAGTCAAGAGACTGTCTTCATGCTGGTGGTGTACTTTGTGGTTTAATTCGTAAAACCAATATATTTGCAAGGAGGAAAAAGTGAAGGAGCAGTTCTGGGTCAGAGGGCTAGGAAAGTTCTTGTCTTCTAAGAGCAATTTTGAAGCTGCTGTTGAGCAACAGGAGGAGAAAAGCAATGTTTGCTTCTTTCTTAGGGTCAATAAATAGAGGCTGTTTTTATACAAGGGTGGGCTTTTTTCCTCTAGGAAAAAGGCCGTCATTGATGTAAGTGAAATTGTTGATTCTCTTCTGCAGTAAATTTTATGTACCAGTGGGGAAGCATGTGAATATATGCATTATTCACATCTCGTGGGGTTTTTAAGGACTGTGATTTCAAGGTCTCCAAGTGGAGTCACACCTATTACAGTTTCTACAGTGTCCCCTTAGCCTCAAAAGTCCATGCATAGCTACAATGTCTTTGTTTAGATTGTACTTTTCCCTGTGTACATGGGTGCATGCATGTGCGCAGGCAACTGTCTACTGCTCGCTGCGGCCCTTACAGCTTGTGATAAAGCCTCAAGCACCAGCAAAAGTGACCTTCCTAAACGTAAGATGACAGTGTTTTTACCCCTCTGCTTGCCATGTCTGGGAGCTGTAACTGTGAAAGAGAGGAATGTCTGCTTTTCTGTCCTTCTCTTCCCCTCCCGCCCAAACAGAGCTTAGCAGGCCGCTAACCAGAGGTTGGCATTAGCAATTGTGTAGCGACCCCTGGCCAATTTATGAACTCTCCCCTGCCCTGGGAAGGAGGGGCTGACACATGCCCTTGTGTTCTTCTTGTACTCCTTCCATGCTTTCTGCTTTCTTTTCTTGCCAGACACTTCGACACCCTGACTTATTTTACACTTAGAGCAACTTTCTGCTGAGAGCTTAATGAGTGCAAAAGGGCACTTATGGCTTACAAACATTGTAAGGCATAATAGTGCCTTGGGCCAGACAATCTAAAAATGAACAGAAACAGCAAAACACTGAAGGGCAAGCAGGATGCTGCAAAGCCATCTAGAAATATCTACGTACCCTGGAATGACTTTGCCTCACCCTGAAGATCTAGCTTTTCTTTTTCCCCGCTGTAGTTTGTAAAGCTCTGCCTAGGTATTTCAAGTGTGCCTAAAGCTAGGCTTCACAAAGCGTTGGTGCGTTGCTAGCATTGTGCGAAATCCTTTCCATGTAAGCTTGCTGCTGTACGGTGGAATACTGTTAATGCTTGACAACCTCTTGAGAAATAGCCAGCTTTCTCTGGACTCCAGCTCATTTTAGCAGATTACAGTCTGTATTTTTCCCTTCCCGTGGAAAAAGCACACAGAAGAGAAAGTCTTATTGGCATTTATCCTTGTTTTCAGCTTTACATTCTGCTTTATGCGTCCCTTTCAGAGCAGACAGAAGCCCTCAAAAGCAACACTGGCAGTTCTTACAGAAAGCTGAGATTAACAGACTGAGGACACTTTTGGGCTGTTTATGTTCTGTTCAGGTCTTCCCTGTCACCGGCCACAGGGCTCTTTTCCTTGCTGTTATATACCTAGGCTAGAAAGGTGTGTATTTGACCTAATTACTGCTCAGAGTTTATTAATCTAGTCTCTCTTGTGATAATTCTTGATTTCTTGATGGAACCTGCCTAAACATGAAACTGGAAGAGTTACCTGGCATTGAGTTGAAAGACTGAAGCCAGGCACACTCTAGCCAGGAAGGTGGAAGTTGTTTTGCCATTCTGCTTGGTTGGTAAGATATTGCTCCTCTGCCTTTATGGTTGAGGGTCTCTGTTGGTTTTCAGTTCTCCAGCTACATTAAGTGCTCCTCTGTCTCTCACAAAGTGATAAATGTTCAATTTAAATGCTTCAAGAAGTTCAGTCTGAGAGAGGGTTCTGTGGACAAAATAATCCTAGTTCTTGACTTCAGAGAAAATACCCAGGGCCAGTCAGTGCCTGTCAGTGTGATGGAGAAGGTCCTGAGCTGCTCTTTACGTGGACAAGCCTTGCAAAACAGTGGTCCTTTGGGACATTTTGGGACGTGCAAGGGAAAGCACGTTTCTCCAGTTGTTTCAAACATGAGTAATACTGAATAAACATACCCTGAAATACAGGAAATGTACATATGTAACCTTTCTAAGGTTACGTAAGACAGCCTTTCTAAAGGCTATCGCAGAGTAAATGTGGACTAGTAAGACATACCTGGTGACCTTAAGAACCTAAACAAAAACACCAGAGCAGAAGTGGTCAGGTTCTTATGAATGTGGGGTCAACTTCGGGTTTTGTTCCTTTTATGATACGCTGAGTGCAGCTGCAGGTACACACAAGCCTGCTTCTCCGAGTCTCTTCCTCCACGCTAAGACCTTTTACCACGGGCTTCCCAAATGGTCCTGTAACCACACTGTTGCAGATAGCACAGGATGCTCAGCAAGGCTTAATATGCTTGGGAAGAAAACAAGCTCTCCCTTATGCTCTGATAATTCATCAGCTGCTTGTATGATGTAGATTCTAGCCTTCATGGATTCCCCGGTAGAAGAAAAGTTAATACTGCCCCCAGTATTAATTGCTGATGCTTAGGAGGACTGAGGACAGAGGGTGGCAGCACAGCGCTGTTGGAGCTCACCCGCACAAATTGTAGAGGCTGTGGCAGCGCTGAGTGGGTGTAAAACATTTCACACACAATTGCTTCTAATTAAATGTACATATTTTTTTGTTTTGCTTCACAACAGGGCAAAAATAACTTCTGTTTGCCTGGTGTGTTTTGGTATGGTTTAAACTGTATCTTATTCTTTGTCTTAAGCTTAGGCAGTGAAGTTTAAAACCATGAGTCATGTGTACAGTGTATGTACGCAGAGACAAAACTTGCCTCTAAGAGGTCAGTCACTGATCTTTTACTTATTAAATACTGTAAAATTGCTGCTTGTTCTGACAACAGCAAACAGGCCATTTCTTAGCGTAAGGAAGAATAAACAACCCACTCTGGTTCCGAGGCTCTAGCTTGGGGGGAGAGTGAAGAATCTTTGGTACAAATCATAGTATGGAGGAACGGACCATGACTGTAGAAGGAGGCATGCTTCCAGGAGCCCTAAAAATGCTTCCTTTTGCATTTCCCACCCGTGGAGAAACTGAGATAACAAATTGCTTAATGTGCTACTGGAACAGGTTGGAATTTTACAGTGCTGAGTGCAGGACTAAAACTTGCAAAACCAACCCAAAACCCAAAACCCACCAGCC
This sequence comes from Fregata magnificens, assembly GCA_013389945.1. Classification (NCBI taxonomy): domain Eukaryota; kingdom Metazoa; phylum Chordata; class Aves; order Suliformes; family Fregatidae; genus Fregata; species Fregata magnificens. The sequence continues at coordinate 9,365 of WAAD01025063.1, forward strand.
CCCAAGCCCCCTAAACAAAAACTAGATCAACATCCCTCATTGAAAAACTGGTACAATCTTTATCCCTCTCTCACATTCCTAATTAAGTGAAATGAAGGTGCTAGGCTGTTGGTAACATGCTGTAAGGATATGCATATGTCCAAAACATTATTCATTAACCCTTTTTGTTTGAGGAAAACAATAAGTAGAATTACTGAAGTATCATCCAGAGTTCTTAGTACTAATAAAAGGTTTCCTGAATGAGTGTCAAAAATTAGCTTTTTTAAAAGAAGCTAGCTGAGCACTGAAAGGAAGCCTTGCCCATTTCCTCCATTAACAGGAATAGTCTTTGTCTCCCGTATTTTGAATGAGAGGTCAGCTTTCAGATGGCAGACCAAAGTTTCTGGGGCACATTGGTCAAAGCTCAAACAGAAAAGTTTTGTATTGTTGACAATTGGTGACATGATTGTATTATTTATATTGTTTATATTGCAATTATTTATATTGTTGTAAACTGGTGACATGATTTGGACCTGTGTGATGCATTAATGATGTAGGTTGAAAAATCCCTGTAAATTTGAGGTAACAAACGTTAACTACCAAATGATGTTTACTGGAACTCTGTAGAAGTAAAATATCATTTATTTATGACTTGTGTTATAACAAGGCCTTCTCGGAAAAAGAAAAAACATACACACAAACACTGGGCCACTTTTACAAATACCTTTTTCCTCATTCATTTTGTTTAGGACTTCAACAGTTCACTTAGATGAGATATTATACCTTGCTTTTACATCAGTTGGTTTACTTAATCTTGTCTTGCTGTGCTCTTTTGGCTAATCGGGAAATGGATCACAATCTGTTTATTTGTGCAGATGACATTATTTTATGTCTGATAATCCCAGGAGAGATTATTTCAATTCTGAATTGTCTCCAGAAGTCTTAAGGAGCTTACTGGGAAACAGGACCAATGTTTATACCTATTTTGTACTGGTCATGATTTTAGATCAGAGCAATGCAAAAGAACATTCCTGAGCTGAAGATGTAATATTCTGGAAACTTTTAAGGTTTTTCAGTTGTGGAAGAATTATTCCCACGCTTAAACAGTAGAAGAGCTTGGTAGACGAACTCCACTGAAGTCCAATATGACTCAGAAGAATGGAGAGAAAAGATTGCCTCTTCCAGTTGACTCTGACTTCTATTTCTGATTTCAGTCACTCTTTAGAATTTTTTTCTAGTTTCATCACAATTTCTTTTTTTTAATGCCTTTTTTTTCAGCAGGCAGAGCGTCAGAGTATAAAAAAACCAGAGGAGACCATCTTCCACCTCAACGCCTTTTGGATGGCAGCTCTCTAGACCTTTTCATAAAGGCATTAAAAATGCTTGAAAGGACAAAGGTCAGGTCTGAACAGGGTAATTTACACTAGTGAAAAAGAAAGTAGTATTAGACAAGTCAAGACCTGACTGACAGAAGTCACAGCACACATTTTCATTGGAACTGTACTTTATATTTGTGGAAAGAGTCCGAAATGTTACTGAGAGAGTTTTATTGTAGTTACTCCTTTAAACAGCAATTTGATAATCTCCTGCAGCTGCACTAACATTATTGCCAGAACTTTTATGCAGCTTATTTCGCTGACATCACATTTCTTACTAAGTACACTCTGATCTTCACAAATCAGATGAGGCATTGAAAGAAATATTTGCAATGACCCATTTTCTGCAAATGAAGTATTATGCCCCCTATGAATCATTGTTTTAGAAAAACTTTGTCTGCCAGAGGCTGGATGTGGGGTGTGTGAGGTGTTTCTCCAAAACATATATAAGTTGCAAATTGCATATGACAGACATTTCATTGTCCTTCCCTTTCTGCAGGAGAGGGTTACACAAACTAGGGAAGCATCTGATTTTTGGCAGGTTTGCTTTGCAAGAATTTGGTAGCAGTAACATTGCCCTGACTTGAAAGGTGGGATCCCCCCACCTGGGGAAATGAATCTTTGTGATGGAAAGGGATGTAAGGGACACAGCCACCGGCTGCAGTGTGATGGTGTTGGCTGGGGTTGGGCAGACAGGTGAATGCAGCAGCAACCACCTGCGTTTCTTTGCTGCAAATAAGATTAGTTCCTAGGTGGGTTAGGTTTGTGCTGGGAGCCAGAGCAGCTCCCCGGAATTTAGAGAAGTGATTTGAGACAAGCTCAGGAAGACTCAAAAATTGTGCCCCTAGGTTCTGAAGAGCAAGAAACGTTTTGAAATAATTATTCCCAGTGGAGGCTGTAATGAGGTTAGGTTAGACACAATGAATAATTCTAATTCCTTATTGTCTAATGACACAATTTAAAATAGCATTTCAGACTCAGGCCTCCCAGGTAACTGGGTTAGATCAGTAATCCCCTGCTCTGATAGAAACTCTTCTACTCATTCCTCAGAGCCATGTCTTTTTGTGACTGACTGAACATAGGCTTTCTGGGTTTCAGTATAGCAATCTGACTATAAGACTTTCCTTTGTTGCTGTATGTATAGACAAGATGTTTATTTGAGGGCAAGGTAGAATACAGTTTTCAATATAAATATTTTGGTTGGGAGATAAAAACAAAATCTTTGGAAATGATTCAGGGGAGAAAGATCTTCTTGAGCAGCTGCATCAAAAGCTAGACAGAAGAATTGTGGCATCCTAGCGTATTGTCAGTAATGGCCTGGTGGCTGAATAATTTTTTTTCTTACCAACCCTTTGAAATCTTTTTCCTTCAATTAGTCTCTGAAGGGAGATCAATAAAATAGTTTTCTCTTCCAAGAGTAAAGATGTGTCTAGACTTTACAATGGAGAAAGTAACAGTTTGTCCACAGCAGTGATAAAGTCTCCGCACTTAACTACTGTAATATATACGTAGGGCTCCCAGCATGACTGGGTCTTCCCCATGCAAGGTGCTTTTATCTACACAAAAAAAAGCAAGCTTTTCCTCCTAAGTCACTTGCAAACAGACTAAAGAAGATTGGTAAAAGCAGTGATGCTGGGGAGAAATATTTTACTATCTCCAGCCCCACGATGAGGGTAAACTTTTGTATTTGGAAAAGGGGAGTGTTTAAAACAACCAAGTATATTTTTTTGCAGATGTATTCTTCTACTTTCACTCAGCCCTAAAGTTTTGTGAAGTTAGCCAGTGAGGTTATTAAAAACTGGAGCTCTCTCAAGCATCATTGTGCTGATGCTGGTCAGGGACAGTGAGCCCATGCCCATGAGAGACATTATGTTCCAACTTCCTCCCTCAGCTGTACATGCTTGGGCATCAGTTAGATCTTGTTCCTCACTGCTCTGCAGGGAATGGCTAGCACAGAATTATGAAGACTAAAACTATGAAGAATAGCTCAGGTGGTAATGGTTTGTCCCTCTCCAAAGGAAAACAATTAGGAAATAGTGAAGGCACCTGGAGCACAGATGCAGCTGTCTCATTAGTGACTTACACAGGCATGATGGCCTGACCTGTACTTATTAAGTTCTTAGGAAATCAGTAGTGTCCCTTAAAACTGAATCCAGCTTTAAGGTGAGTAGGGCTCATAGTAATCCCTGCTGGAAGAAATTGTGGAACCACCTCTGCTAAACTTTAAGGTAGTGCAAGGGTTGTAATGTAAGAGAGCTCTTTGCATGGACAGAGAAAATGACTTTCATATCGCCTGTTGCCCCAAATATTCAGGTAAGCTTCTGTTGATGAACTCCTTCCTGCTCTTAATTAATTTCTGTTTGTCAAGTTTGTTTGTACAGGCAAAATTCAGCCAGGTTCTGCATACCATAGCTTTGTGATAACAGACAGGCCTGGCTTGCAGAAGCTCGCAGAGGAGGTTAGTGATGCAACCTCTATTCTGCTACTTCGGAGGCAAAACCAGCGTCCTCAAGAGCTGTAGTTTGCTGCCCAAGGTTGCACCTCAGTTATATGGCAGAGCGAAGAGTGGCATGTCTTCTGCTTGGAAAGGCAGTGTATTCCTTGGCAGGCTCCTCAAGGGCTCACCCAGATTTGTATCTGTTTGTTGTCGCTGTACTAATCACCTTGTGGTTAAAGCAGATGACTGACTTAGCCTACTTAGTGGGGTCAGAGTTGGGAAATATTTCGGATCTCCTTAGTCCTCTCTGTTTGCCTTGGTTTTCTCAGCTTCGTGGGGGAGATAACACCAACACTGACATAGCCAAATATTTGCTCGTATGAGTACATATCTTAATTAGCAAAGCTCTTTGAAAAACTGTCTGTGGCAAGTGTTCCAACAGCAAGAGGAATCCTTCATGCTATAAAAAGCCAGGAGTTGTTTCCTCCAGCATTCAGTCACCTCTCAGGATGGAGCCGCCAATTTCTCCTCCTCCCCCTTTGATACACACATTATGTAAATAATCCTAACAATAAGCTGTCTGGAGTATTTTATTGCTTAATTAATATAGTTTCAATATTATGAACAAATAAGATCGCATCCAGATTGTGAGTATAGTAAAGTTAAGCGGATACAATCCAAGAAGGAGTTTCAAATCCCTTCGCATCTGTTCCTCTATTTTGTTGGATTAATTTTATGTTCTAGATTAAATTATTCTTATGAATCTGTTTCCCCTCATGTTCTGCCCTCCTCCCCCCATCTTTTCATCACCTGTCTGCTCAACACCTTTGCTGCTCTCTTGCACGGGGAAATAAAAGCCACTTGACAGCCCAGCTGGCTGAGCAGGTCTGTGCTGTTCCCCTCCATCCCTTGTGGGGCTGCTGAATGTGGTGGGTTTGGAAAGCTCTGGACTGGTTGGTCTCTGTTTTCAGATGAATGCAGGCTTTCCAACTGGCATTCGTTGTTACTTTGATCCACATTTTAATTAAAAACTTGGGACTTCAAAGTCCATTGAACTGTAGTAGGCTTACTTTTTACCAAAAGACCCTTCTCTTCCTCTCTTCCCTGCCCTAAAATAAAACTCAAACCCAAACACCTCCCAGGGCCTTGCTTATTTCTGTTCAGTGAAGGAGAAACAGTTGTTAAATATTTATCTCCTTTACATGGTTCTTACAAGGATTTTTTTTAACTTTTGGCTACAGAAATGCTGTTATGACTATAGTGTCCAAGTCGCCAGAAAAGAACAAAAAAATATCAGAAAAAGGTCACAAGACAGGAAAACAAAATTCTTGTAGGCATATAAGATGCTTATTTAGCAATTGAGATTTCATTTTGATTTTGCTAAATTGTGAACTCTCAATGGAAGGAATTGCCCCTCCATCGGGCTGGTAGAAGGACCTGGCAGGTTTTGGGCACTTCCACAAGGTGAAAATAACTGGGTTGCAGGTACAGGTGCTAAGGAGCTCCCTGTCTTCTCTTTGGTGTAAAGAAGAGTCTTTGCTCAAAGATGCTTCCTTCCAGACCTGACCCCTGCTAAGTGCCCTCCTTGCTGCCTCCAAAACGCCGCAGCTCCCGCTGGGGTGCAGCTGCCTCCCCCCTGCTCCCTGGGGTCCCTCTTGCTGAGAGCAGCCAGCAGTGCTGGGCCCTGAGTTTCTCTGGCTGCATGGTCCCTATTTTTCCTAAAATGAGTAGCTCCATATTCCCAACTGATTTACCACCACCACCACCTTTGATAGGATCAAAGGTTTGTAGCTATTGTAAACACCCTCTCCTTTTCTTAACTGTGTATTTTTAAGAACTTACAGGTGTCCAATTGTTAGTGGGACTTGCGTGCTTCATCTCTGGAGAAAAATTTGGTTAAAATCAGCCTGACAGGTTAGAAAGCCCTTAGAGAGGGACAAACTAACATGGGCAGACTAAATGACCATTTAGAAATGGATTATAGCTAGAAATTTACTGTTTTTCCAGGACTTTGTTAGGCCGTGATCATTTACGTGCTGCCATGTCTCCTAGTGCATAGTGAAAGGTGAAGACAAGTATCGTTTTGCACATTTTAATTTATTTAATGTTATTCTTACATTCTTGTGTTGCAGACTCCTGATTGCACCCAACCACTTGTGGAGCAATCTGTATGGTGTATGGCTTTTCCTCTTTCCCTCATAGGAACGCAAAGAGAGGATGCAGAAGGCATCCCGAGTCAGCTCCCGCATGTCGAGAGATGTGTGCTGTGGTTGTTACTTCATGGTGACATCCCTTTGAGTCTGCCTCCTGAAACTGGGAATACTTTTTCCCATTTAAGGCATATTAGCCATAATCTCTGCACTTCTAATTTTTTTTAAATTTCTTTTTCTTTTACTACTTTCGCTTATCTCTTCCCCTGCAGTAAAAGAAACAGCAACTTAATGCAAAGGAAATCATACCTGATTTATTCATGCTTGTATAAACAGCATGTATTTCTTCACATACAGGTAAATGGAATTATAAAGACAAGACTTTGTGAATGAAGTTTTGAGAAATGAGAGAGTTCGCTAGTAACTCATTTACCATGACAGGAGATGAATAGAGGTAATTTAGTCTCATAAAAGTAAAATTGGCTCATGTCTTGCATGGGGGTGGGGGGAAGAATATTGTTTAGCGGCTGGAAAGTGGAGTGGAGTTGGGAATTGGCAGCCGTGCTGAGGGGGTTTGGCTGCCTGGCTCTGTAACCTTGGGTGAGTCATTTGGTGTGCCTGGTGTACATGCTCCTTTCTGTAAATACAGATCTAATTCTTGGCCAGTTTGTAGAGGGTTTTGTTCTCCCCATGTGAAGCACCAGTGTGGTGCTGCTCTATTGCCATGTTTGAATAAGAGGTTTTTCCTCCTCCCTTTTCTTCTGCTGTGGCTGATATATTTGCTCCATAAGTGTATTTCAGCCTTCACATCTTTCCTGGGGACAGAGAGTGGAATGTAATCCTGAAAGAAAAGCAAATATCCTTTGGTTTTAAAGATATATAGTAGTAAGATAAAAAGATTAGGGCCTGTGGGACTAGGTATTATGAGACTCCGATGAAGTATACGATCTTCTAAGGTACCTATCTCCTTGGACAAATAAGCTGGACTGAAGGCACAAACGAAGTGTGCCTGGGAAGTTCTTTTCCTGGACTTCCCTTTTAAAAACACAAAGCAAAAGGGAGACTGAGTAAAACTATGCAAGAAAAAATTCCCCTTGTTACCAATGGAAACGTTGTGAAAGTCCCTGAGTTAGAGGATGGTCAGGGCTGCTCTGTGGTGTGGGCTCCCTCTCAAGGTCTAGAGATGGCCTGAAATGAGAGAGACCTGGCAAGGACAAGGTGGGTGCTTAAAAAAAGCATGAAAAGAGCTAAAGATTTTGCATAAATGAGCTTTGGAGCAATTTGTTCCCCGATGGTGAAGGAGAAGGACAACAGGTCTCGTTGTGGTGTGTGTTTTATTTTTGAAGGTGTGGCAGAGAGAGAAGAGGAGGTTTGAGGGTAAGCTGGATTGGCTCTGACATGGCCTCTGGTTTTCAAAGGTTCAAGAGTGTGCTTCATAGAAATCTGTGGGACTATAAAAAATGCACTGGTTCCACAGTGTGGGTAATGTTTGTCTACTGGGGTGAATAGATTAAAAAACCAAAAATGTCTATTTTCTGCCCAACCAGGTTGCTTTCAGCATTTTTAGGCTCTTAAGAAAGCTAAACAATGAGACTGACTTATTTCTACCAGCATTTTGGTTCATAAGAAGTCTTTGCTATCAGTCTTTTTGAAGCTGGGATATTATGGTATAAAATGGAGTTGCTAAACCTTACATTATCAGTAATTAATATAATGATCATGTTTCTGTTTTCACTTTTGTGTGCTTTCTGGTTCCTCTGAGTGGTGATGATGTGCAGGCTGCCCTTTCTTAATGAATTATTTACACATTATTGCTGGTAACCGGAGACAGTAAGATGACTTGTGCCTCTAAAACGTTCCCCTAAATTACTCTGAAGATGCTGCTGTGGCCGTACGGCCATACTGACTGCTTCTGTGCTTTTAATCAGCTCATCGTGCTGCAAATCTGTGAATAATGTTGTTTACAACAGTTTGGGGCTCTTCACTAAACACTACAAACAGCTTTGGTCTGGGACTTGCTGAAGTCTACAGTGATTGCTCTAGCCTGAGTACTCATCTTCATGCTTTGCAGCCTGGGCTGTGATTTACCACTGGGATTTAAAAAGCCTATTCAAATTTAGGAAGCTGTACAGGTGCTTGAGGTCTGGGTCGGCAGGAAAGAGCAGTACGAGCTCAGGGAAATCTCCATCTCTCCTAACCTTTAAAAGGCCTGTGTGCATCTCTAGGAGATTTACTTGAAGAAAGTCTATAGATACCTACCTCCTGGCGAAAGGGCAAATCCAGTGAGGGGTTCAAGCGGGCTGTGAAGTGTACAAGGCTAAGCAGAGAGCTGGAGTGATCGGTAAAAACTACTCTGTCCTGTTTGTGTTGATGAGCAACCAACAACCTGTGACTGCCATCTCTACAACAGGGAAATAAATGATCAACTCATAGGTTTTGTTTGTTTCTTTTGTTGTTTTAACACAGAGCAAGACAAAAAGTGGATACTGCACTTTACTTTAGACATACTGCATTTTAATAAGCCAGGGAAGGAAAGCTATGCATGAATATTTTCAACTTTTACAGGCAGCTGGGTCCTTTCATGCTACCAGCACCTGCTTGTGCCGTGGAGAAGGACAGAGCCCGTGGACACCGGGAGGAGGGAGGGGAATTCTGGAGTGGCAAGTGGACAGGAGGCCTGCAATGCAGGGTCATATCAGGGTTTTTTTCTGGTTGTAGTTAGCAGGTCATGTTTTCAATGATTGAATCTCATGTTAGGTTTCCAAAGTCGGTGCCCCTGCAGATGCAGAGCGGGCATGATCTAGCTGCCTTGCTTAGCATGTCTGCTCTGTGTCCTGCAGCCCTGAAAAGGAGGAGGCATCTCTGAGACAGCAGCGCCATTTTCACCACAGTTCAATTCTTGGCCTGTCTGAAGATGATTTTTTTTTTAAGTGCCCGGTTTGTGTGTGTGAGACACACCTGTTATCTCTAACTCCTTCTCTTCTGAAATATCTCGCTGTTATCACTGTTCAAGGTGCCCTGTTTAGTGGCTTCAGCTTGTAAAAGTTACGTCGTCGTCTCTTCACCACCTTCCTTTCAACGCAATGCTTCCAGCAACTCATTTTGCCTTGTTCTTTTCACCACTGATCACCCTATGCCCTTTTCTCGTTTGAATAATTGCCCAGTGACTTACATTTATCTTATCTTCTATTGTAAAAATTTTCAGGAAGAGAATGTGTCTGTATAACTTGCTCTACCTTTATGGCATTATAGAGTATAAATGGTTGTTATTAATAATGCATTGCAAAATGGTCTCTTATTTGACAAGTGTACTTTTATTTTAATATATAATATTTATGGCATGCTTGTAAGTGTTCTCAAGCATATTTTATAAAATTAATGGAGTCCCACAAAATGGAAACTCACTACTGTGGCTGGCTGTTAAATTTTTGCTGAGAAATGGAAAGAGGCTGCAGGATTTTCTATGCAAATTATGAAAGGTGGAGATTTGGCTTTATGTATGTTGGCAGCCAGTGTTGGGAGAGGGAGAGAAAAAGAGCCTGAGATGTGATATATTAAAACATTTGAGAGTGATAGAGAAAAGAAAGCTTCAAATTTTGTTGAAGCTATTCATGTTAAGACATGCATGCTTTAATTAAGGAAGCCAAACATCAGCTGAGTCGAAGTCACTGATTGTTTTCACTAGATACAACACAGCTCTGAACGGTAAGAAAATGGATAGTTTGCTTGAAGAGAATAAATCCAGACATAGTGTTTATTGTCTGAAATAACCACATTTGAAAAATAGATCATCCATAGAATATTAAAAAAAAAAAAGAAAGAGACAGAGCACCTATGCTTTCTTTTCCTTGAATATTCCTTAGGCTGTATCTGCTTCATAAATCTCCATGTAAAATTCTATGAAATTGTTTTCTCTGGGTGAAAATTTGACTCCACTAAAATAAATGGGAGTTTTACTGTTGACTTAAATGGAGCTGGTTTTCTTGCTGTGTAAGTTATTTTTAGAAAGAAAAATGCTCATCGATGCAAGAAGTTTTTGCTGGTTAGCCCACCTTAGTGATAGCGTGGATATAAAGATAGAAGGTTTAGTGCCCCACGCAAGTTGTGACTGTGAGGAGCCAATTAATTCTCTAGTCAGAAAATGTTCACACGCTTCAGTGTGAGGCTGTTTTCCTCCTCCTTTTTGCCTTGGAACAGAAAGAAAATGAGAATTAGATACTGAGATCTATGTTACAGTCTATCAAATCCTACTGCAGAAGTGGATAGTTATAAGGATTGCTTATATCTGTAAATATATCTTAGTATAAAACACTAACAGAGTCTACATGTACTCTCACTTTTTCTTTTTTATTGAGAAATGTTCAGGTTTTGGATTAAAGTAAGATGTGGACAATAGCATTTTGCTGGAAAAATGTATTCAATTTTGGATCTAAGAAAAAAATCAAAGAATACTTCATTGGTTATTCAGTTAGAGATACGCATGAGACAAAAATGGCAAATTGAAAAACAGGATTATTTTTCTCTATAGTGTCAACTTCCTGTAATTTAATGTTGTTTTTCAGGGCTTTTAGATGTGGGTGCAACACCAACTGGCTTCACTTGTAAACTTATTTTCTCTAGAGCTCTCAGGGTGGAAATGGTTATGGTAGCAGCTGAGGGCCCTTGCAGAAATTGCGAGAGGCACTCTTGCACTGCTCTGCTCCCGTCTTGCCAGGAGACCCTGGGGAGGCCTCCCAGGTAATTGCTTGTTATATAGGTCCTGGCTTATCTTCTCCCCCTTGTTTGCATCTGTGGGTGTCAGGAGAGAGGTGACCAGTAAGATGATAAACTCCCTTTTTCTGTCTCCATCCCATTGGACTGTGAAGGTGTGTTTCAATTAGTTTTCTATCTATCTGTATTCTTGCAATGACAGTTACAGTAGAAGGGTGCTTCATGAGAAAAGGAGGAAATAACATTTCTTTTTCTTTAGAGACTCTCAGTTCTTTCTAGCATCTTTCTTTTAAGTTGCTGCTCTCTCAGCCTGCTAAGTCTCCTCCTCCTCTGCTTTTCATTCTTTTGCTGGCATGGGTTGCAATGGAGCTAAGTCACCAAAACTAGTTTCCTGGGCCATCCAAGCAGCGGCTATGCTGTGGCATGAGAAATTGCCACTCCTGCTTTTAGGAATTTTGCTCTTGTGCTTTTCTATACTCTGAAACATGAGGAAGGGAGTTTGGCACTGTGGAGAGGGGAGCACTCTGTTGCCAGCTTCCACGGGTGGTGGTTGGTTAACGCTCAGTTGGTATTTTGTAGTGAGTCCTTGGTGCAGTTAACTGCTAGTGAGGCAAGTTTTGTTTGCTCTTAGGCAAGTTTTGATTTGTTGGTGCTCACTTCTAGTCCGTGTGGTTGTTCCCAAACACAGGGATCACGATGGTGAGAGTTGGTTTTACACTGTAACTAGCAGTGGAAAAAGTGTGTTTGAAGCTACTTCTTGGCAATTTGCTGCTTAATGTTAAAATATTGAAACAAAATAAAGCAGCAGTCATCTTGGCTGAGATGCTGTGAGCGATACCTGGCTTTGTTGCAGCTGAGCACTTCCAAAAGCCTTGCTCCCGTTGCTGGGCCCTGTTCTGATACATCAGTGGGAACCTCAGTGGGACTGAGGAGGTGTCTGTGGGGGGGAGGAGAGCTCAGTGACCCTGTAGGATGGGGTTTGGGGGTCTTTGCAGCTTGGACCAGATACCTGACCTGCATCTTTTGCTGCCAGAGCAAGTACCTGAGCCTCTGGCTGTCTGGATAGCATTTCTGGTCAGCAGATGACAGCAGTGGTTAGAAAAAAACCTGCTGTAACCAAAAGGTGCATTGCAATTGGTGCATTTGCAAAGAACTATGGCTTTTCACAACTAGCAAATCTACTCCCTAATTACCTCTGCCCTCAGTTTTTCATGTAGCAGCAAGGAATGGAGGACTTTTCCTTATGACTTGTGCTACATGTCTCAGTAGGTTTCGGTTCACTCTGGACAGAGTAGAAGCCATTCATTGACTAGAAGGTGCCACAGCCTTAAATTCATTGGGGAAGGCTTGGAAGTGGTCAAAACCTCTCTTTGTTGTGTGATTCTGGGTTAAAAATCTGAGTCATTAGAGTCAGCATTCAGCTGGATTACAGGCAAGGAGCTGGGAGCAGAGGCTTTTGGGGCACTACTTCTGATCAGTGGCTCCATTGTGTGGAGACCAACAAAGGTGTTGATCTGCAGCACCCAGGCACCGTCATGCTGCGCTGTAGTGGCACGTGGGTGGGCAGCAGGACTATGGGGGCACCCACACTGAGGGACACTGGTTTCACACTGACAGGCAGCAAAGGAGACCAGTAGCAAAATCCTCCTTGCACAGGGAAAACATCAGAGACCAGTTGTCTGGTTCCTGAACCATGAAGAAGGAGCTTTGTGATGCTTGAGCTGGTGGTTTGAGTCTCTTCTCCCTCTGTCCTTCCAGGGAACAGCATAGTAGATATGTCTGGATATAAGACTCTTTTGGTTCTTTCTCTGGGTTTCTTCTGCGATCTGGTGTTTGTTAGCTCCTGCCCAGAATGGCTATGGAGTGTTGTGGTATTAATTTGCTGCTGCTGCCCTTGTTAGCTCTGGGTGGTGTCTCGGAGGATGGCTGAGTCAAATCCTGAAACTTGTGCAGCTGTAGATTGGAAGGTGTTGTATAAACTGTAATGATTGGAACTGCACATGAAAAATATGTTTTTAGAATAAGTTCTCTTTCTGCTTACTTGTGTAACGTAGAAATGTAGCTCAATATTTAAAGTAACATAAAGTCTTGCAGTGGTTTTTGCTTTGTTTTTTTTTTAACATGGAGCGCTTATGGCTGATTGTTACCACTGGAAAGCTGAATGCAAATTTCTTAGGAAAAGCATTGGAGACACATACAAGAGGAGCTAGCAATTACATCAAACCTAGAAGCAAATGGAATAGAAAGCAGCAGTGGCTGAACAGCTAAAAGATAATCAAATTATAATAAACCCCTTTGTAAATACAGCATTTGGTATAGTTTTGCTCATCCCTTACTTCGTCCTTCCTGCTATACAGTTCTTTGTACTGTACTTTTGAAATAGAACATTGCAATATTTTAAATTGCAAATTGAGGGACCAGTATGAAGCTTATGGATATAGCTCTTCACAGTACATGGCAACAATTTTTTCCCATGGGGTTGAATATAAAATTGGACATAGCAAATGTGAAAGCAGCAGGGTTATGAGCCTCCTATTCTGAGTTTTTTTGAAGTTAAGGGATTTAACATGCTAGGAGAAAGCAGCAGTGACTTGTAAGATTCAAGCAGCAGCAGAGGAGCGAGCTCTGAGAACGCACCTCCGTGAGAACGGTCTCCAGCTTTGAGAGGGGTTGGAGGGACCTGAGGTACTCAGAGCTGAGGGGAGCAGAGGTGCCCCCAGCAGCAAACGTAAAGTGCTGTATTGAGAAAAGTAGGACTAAAGCAAAGAAATGTTTCATACCAACTGAGGTACCGCAAGGAGCAAGATAGAAAGTTGTTTGGAAGGGAAAGTGCTGGTTATTAAATAGCAAGTATTTAGCAGGTAGAAGTTAGTAGTAGGCTCCAGCTAGAGATAAAAGATGGATTATAACATCTGAACTGCTGGGTAAGAGCAGCAGGATCATAACTGTGAGATCTTACAGCAGTGCAAGAAAGCTGAAAAACTTTGACCATGTAGTTTAGTAAACAAAGTTCAAACCAGCTGAGGTCAACCAGTGACACAGCTGCCCACCACGCAGGCACTCCCAAAGCCTCGTCCTTAGCTGCCCCAGCACAACCTGGACCAGCAGCTGCAGATGAATCTGGCCGCTTGGCAGTGGTGAGGCTGCCAGAGCTCTGTGCCCCGGGTCCAGCCAGTAGCGGGGCTGAGCATGTATTCCCAGTAGGCACATGCACACATAGGCAGACCTATATGGGACATATATATGTATGTATATGGCCAGCTACACAGATCGGCAGAGATGTACTTGGCACTCATGCGAGCCCCTTATTCCTCTATTTTCCCATCCTTGGGAAATCACCTATATCCCTTGCTTTGCCCACCTTTGATGCCTCCTCTAAACATCCCATAAGTCTTGTGCAATGCCAAAATCCTCTTCCCCTGCGTAGTCCTTGGCAATGCCACCCCCCCCAACCCCACCCAAAAGTGCTCTGGAGATTTGCTCCTGTTGACTCATCCTGATGGGTGGACACCTGGGTACCAGGGCTGAGGCTCTCCTGGGACAAGATGTCCTTTCCTCAGAGTCCCTCACTTGGGTTCCCACCTGCCTGTGTGCCCCTGTGCTCCTCTGGGAGTGTGGAGGTGGGCCTTTGATGGGCTGACTCCCATGGGTCTGGGAGTAGCTGGGAGGGGGTATTACATAGTGCCTCAGTACACCATTGCCTGTGTGCTCCTCTGGGTATGTGCTGATGAACTTCTTAAAAATCATGTAACCTACCATTACTGTAGGATCACTATTTGCAGCATCAGAATCCTTTAAGTATCTCCTATGGCTGAAATAGCTAACTATGGGCTCTTCTGTCGTATGCATTGCCAACTATAACACCTCTCCGAGCTTCTGGAGTACCAGCAAGTCCCCTTGTCATAGGGCGATGCTCCTTGGCAGATGAATCAATGGCCAGAATGTGACAGTATAATAAAGTCACGCTGGCAATTTTATTATTTTTTTCTAACTTGAGGTGCTCAAGACTAATAGCAGCTCTGTACTACTCTGACCCTGAAGACTAATAGTAGCTCTATGCTACTCCGATGTTGTGAAACCAATGCACAATTGAAGTAAAGGGATAAGATAGTAATAATGAGAGGGGTCTTTAATGTCCTATAAAATGTCAGTGTGGGAATGGTGAAAGGCAAACAACCTTCCACAAATCAGCCACAAAGTGTGCACAGGAAGTTTGGAGAGCATGTGAAAGTTTTGTAGAGAGGGGCTTCCAAAGGGAAGGCTTATGGTGATTTTAATTACAGAGTGAGTGGGAGCTGGTACCGATAAAGGAGCAGGTACCTGAGAAATGAGGGTCAAACTGCTGGCTTTTGAGGCACTGTTGAATGCTAACAGCCTGCTGGGCTCTAACTGGATTCTGCAGCTGTGTGACTTGCTCCATCCACCACTTTGTGCATGTACAAATGCATAAAACCAGGAGAGAGCAAAACCCTGTGTTTTATCTCTTCTCGCAGTATTCAGACAGGAACTCTGGGTCTCTGCGACCATTTCCTAGGTTTGGCAGACTGCTTTTTGATGCATAATCTTTCCTCATGCATTTGAGATCAATGAGGACAGACTAATCCCAAGATTAAGGCGGATCAAATGAAGGGCTGTTTCCATAGCAGATGCTGTCATATGGAGTGCCGAGTTACTCTTGTGATAGAGCAAGGCCATAGGGCAATGCAGATGGTGGGGTAAATCCTGTTAGTCTTGACTAATTGTCAACTTGGTCCTAGCTCCTTTTTCCCCTGCAGAAAACAAACCACACCAAGCATCCAATTAAGAGCCCAAATTGGTTGAAATTCTAACCCAGGCTTGTATTTACATCTCTTGTGAGTAACGTACTGCATTAACGTTTGCATTATTTCATGTTTAACTTGTTGAAGTAGCAGTATGTGTCATCCTGGAGCCAGCTACAGGAGGGGACTGCCTGCTGACTACCCCAAGGATTGCACTGTGTAGCTGCACACCCGCAACTATGCTGGAAAAATGAGACACCAGATCCAAGCACTACCCTCAAAAATTACTTAAGCAGGTCTAATGAGTAAGTCCTTTGACAGAAATTGATATTACTGAGACTCTTCTGTAAAATCATGGCAGTTTATTTCACTATCATCTTTGGATGATGCTTTCTACTAAACAGAGAAAACAAGGTTGAGGTGTAGCTGTTATTTCAACATTTAGATGGGAGATCTTACCGACACGTCCTCCTGACACAAAATGTAGTTGCAGTTCCTATGACAACTGTTCCTCTCTCCTCTGGAGCATGGACTAACGATAGCGTTTCATTACATGATCTTGTAACGCTGGGCACTGTGACAGCCTTGTGATCTCTGCTCCAGTGTTTGCTCCTAAATGGTATCTAGCTGAAGCCTGCCTGTATGGTGCAGAACACGAATTGGACTGGCTGACCTTCACTGTGCTTACTGCCTGCCACATCTGACTCCCCAGCTTCCTGCTTTTCATTAGTAAGCTCGCTTTCTACCAAAACACATTTGGTAGGATGATTTTTAGTGACAAAAATCGCTAGGAATTTATTTCTGTGGTAGCAATTCTATACACTGACTAACATTAATTAACAATAGTATCTTAACAAGTACACAGAGTACTAATCCATAGCAAACCAATCTGCTGACAAAAATTCATGAGTATAGCAGCCAAACCAGACCATGCAGCAGATTCCTGTAGTTACCCCTGCAACACTTAGGAAAAATTATAACAATTTGAACAGATATATTAAAAGACTTTATTCACAATAGAGAAATTTTTACAAATATAAGTTCTTAAAAATTAAGCATCTTGATCTAGTATGTATTCCATAATTTCAGTTTATATAAAGATGAAAAGACTAAATGGACTATGTACAAATCAAAACCAATTTAAATACATGATAGAAAGGGGTAATATGTATGATGAAGTCACCATAGAAACAGTGAGCCATTGGGCATTGCAAAAAATCTGTGTACAACCAACACATATGCAATATTTATCTCACAATCAATCAAAACATTTTTTTGTTTCCCCATGAAACAATGTGGGTGCCATTTAAATTGATCCACCTCTTAGGACTTAACATATGCAGATTTAAATGCATTATTATGCTACAAAGAAATGGAAAAAGTATAGGCAGTGTGTTTATGCAAAGATAATGCTCCCTCCCCCCAGCAATTTCTTTTGCTCTTATGAATGACTGGGAACACAATGTGACCATCACTAGCCACTTCCATGCAGCTAGTTCAGTGCACGGGAAATAAAACGTATGTTATCTTGGCAATCTAACAAGCAGTGGTAAGTACTGACTGTTTCAAAATGATTGCTCTAACTTTGGTGTTTTGGGGTTATTTAAAAAAAAAAAAAGAAGAAAAATCAATATAGTCTCAGTTTATGAAAAGGGTTTTTTCTTACAGTTGGCAGATCTACACGTTGTACAATCTTTTCGTCTACTTACATTAGTTTACAAAAAGTACAGTATAGTGCAGTTTGTACATACAACCTGAATACCAATACCAGTCACATCAAATTTGTGCTATTTCAAATCATTGTAACTCCCAAACTAAAAAAATATTCATACTAAATGTCTGTATTACAAGGAAGCAGTCATGACGCTTGTATTTAAGTACATAGGACCCAACGCATACAAGAATTTTGTGTTTGTAGCCTGCTATTTGAAACACGGAGAAGAGCTATCTGGTTCTCAGCTGTTTCTCTTCAGCTTGTTAAGTAAATGCAAGATCACTAGACACATCTGGGGGAAGCATACTGTGGTTAAGAAAACCATGTAAAAAGAGGCTGACAAAACCCATTTCTCAAAGGCTGTTTTTGTCCGAGCTATTGTAATTATTTAACTGATACGAGGCCTATAGCAGCACATGCACAACCATGTGGTAGGCAGCAGCAGATGACCCAATAAAGGTAACTAAGACTCTTGTCTTAATTATGTTATTACTTTTTGGTTAAAGAGGGAAAAGTTTGGTGTCGTATTTTTTTGGTTTTGTGGGGGATGGTTTTTTTTTCTTAAATTCCACAGCTATAATTTCTCTGTGGTATTTGGGGGGGATGGGGTGGAAAAAAGCTCCCTTATAAATACTGTTTCTGAAGAAATACAATGAAATAGTATAGTCCTCCAAAGATACAAATTCTGCAGTATCAAAATCAGCAGGTGTTCTGCTTTTCAACAGAGGAGAGCCAAGACTTCATCCTTGCTTCTTCAGTTTCAGAAGACTGTTACTGTGAGATGAGGGAATCCATATTTTAAAAAAGAAAATAATAATAAAAATGCACTAAAGCAAAAAGTCTTGAGCCAATGTGCCGGTTCCCTGTAAACAGGCTTGATCTGAGGCAGATGCACATACATTTGTATCCATTCTCCCGGCACTGGGTTGCCCAGGCTCAGCAGGGCACCCCTATTAAATTCCATGTACGAATGCACAACTCTGCCAGGCCTGTGATGGAAGGATTAGCATCACTGAAGATCCTCTTGCCTTGCCCCCTACATAAATGTCTTTGGCAGCTCATGTGGCACATGCCATCTTCTCTGCCTGCAGGGGAAGCAGAGAGGCAGTGCTGTCTTTTTACAGATTCCAGAGGGTCAAGTTTACGGGTCAGCCTCCAGCCACTATACATAAAAATGTAATCTGCTATCTTTGCTGTTGGCTTCTCCCTAAGAAAACCTACATCGCAGACTTCTATCACTATAGAAATAACATACTCTGTAATGCCTAAACAAACAACTGTGCTTCCTCAGCTGTGATTAGCTATGCTGGACATGTGAGCTATGTTACTAAATACCTTTAAAGAAGATTACTGTTCAGAACCATATTTGTTTTGCTGCAGTCCAATCAGTGAATAATGTCCTTTCTCAGAATGGGAAGCCAGGTGTTATACCCTACTCAAAATGTATGAAAGTCATCCTCTCACTAAATGAAAACATAGGTAGACTTAATAATCATGTAAACCACTCCAAACTACACTTAAGTAGAAACAGGACTTAATCGTGCCTTTTTTTTATTTCTACTTTGGTGATGCCACAAAATAAGACATTTTTGGCAAAGCTGTTACCCTTCTTAGTACGCCAGGCCTCTAATCTAGGGAATATTTTTAAGCACGCTGCGTTTCTGTTACTCGGAGAAGACAGACTTAGTGCTTTCAGAAAGTTTTAGTTCTACAGTGGATAATTTCCTCTCTGAATGATTATCTTCTTTTAAGGAGACAANATTCCATAGTAGCCTGACTAAAGACATGAGAATAACACCACTTAGAAAAGGGAGGAAACAATTTATTCTATTACAATATTCTGATCAAAACATGAAAAACTAAAGTCTGCTAACTAATGTGCTAAATTCATAGAAACTAGTTTAGTCTAACTTCAATGTGTACTGCAGTTTCAGAGTCATGTCTGCATGAGATGAAAATACTCCTATGTAGACTTCACTGACAATGAAATACATCAGATACTTTACCAAGTAATGANTCATGTAGATACATTGAATTGCTTTGTGACAATAAATTATCAAAGTCTGGTGACAACTCTGAACCTATCTGAATGTTTGAGAAAGTCCCAGAAAACCAAACAAATTGTCTCTGGTATAATTCTCAACTTCCAGGAAAATGTCATCGAGTATTTTTTTTGGCTTTTTACCATCCAACCAAATGAAAGTTACTGGTCTAAACAGATAAAGAAGGTAAGACTCCCTTTCTTAATAAGAAATTACTATCTTATTTTATTCCATAGTAGCCTGACTAAAGACATGAGAATAACACCACTTAGAAAAGGGAGGAAACAATTTATTCTATTACAATATTCTGATCAAAACATGAAAAACTAAAGTCTGCTAACTAATGTGCTAAATTCATAGAAACTAGTTTAGTCTAACTTCAATGTGTACTGCAGTTTCAGAGTCATGTCTGCATGAGATGAAAATACTCCTATGTAGACTTCACTGACAATGAAATACATCAGATACTTTACCAAGTAATGATAGACCCGCATAAGAAGAGGCTGTCACAGTCACAAAATTTGTCTTGGATGACACACAAAACAAATTAACATAGAACAAAAAAAGAAAAAAGCTCTTTATACTTAATTCAATATGGCTTTTTGCAACATGGCAAAATATTACAGCTTAAAGCAGACATCTCCTCATAGAGGAGAAAAGAATTTTGCAGTCAAATTAAAAGCATAACAGGAAACAAATAACGTGCAGACCCTCTGCTCTTTTTGGCCAAGATGACACTGCAGCCTAACAAGATCGGGAGAAATGTCCTATTTCTCTTCTAAGAAGTGGTTCAGCTGGATAAAAGGAATGACGTTTTATCATAATCAGTTGGGGTCCATTCATAAATATTTACTGTTAAAGAAAACAGACTGCAAAACACTCGATTTAAAAAAAAAATTAACTCAGGAATTTAAAACCAAATCATGTGCCCAAGTCCTGGAAAGAAAGATAAGGAATGAAACAAAGTATAACTTGATCTTCATCTATTTCTGGTTTTCTTCTTTATTTCCATTGTCTTTGTGAAGAACAGGGAGAGGATGAGCCTCTGTGTTGAAGACCCAGTGTTCGAATGGAAGAAGATCATCTTCAGAAAACAACAAATACAAGTACCTGGCAACAAAAAAAGCAGGAAATGTGACCACATCAGGGAGGTGAAACTACAATAGTTGTCAGGAAAACATAAATACCCGATTTCCCTAGATGAATGTATCAATGGAAACAGCTCACCAAACACAAAACACCAGTAAGTCCCAGCGTCACAATGATTAGCACAAAACTTTGGGGCTACTCCACTCAGATTGGACACAAGGGCAATAGCAACTGGAGACCAACAAAAGAATGCCTCTATTCCGATAGAGGACAAAGAAGTTTAGGTTATCAAGGTTAAATATCAGTTCATTTCCATTTCTTCAGTAATTTTTTTACATATTGGTTTGATAATATACAGCCATAGTAATTTTTTTCCTCCTGAATGTCCACATATATCAAGGTGTAGGAATGAAAATATTGTAGTCTAATCCTGTCTTACTTCTGGGAACAACCTCTGGCTTAGGATTTTTAAAGAAGAAAACTAGCACTAGACCAGTAGCTTGGGCAGCCATTTACTAAGACAGGGTCTATTAAACCCTGCAGTAACCAATACACAAATCCAACATTTTATTTATTGTCATGATAGAAGGTGGTAGCTCTGTAGTATGATTATTGAAGTCTGCTTAGGGATGAAAGTCTGCTTAGCAAATGAAATTTTATTTTTCTCAATCACCAGTCTTCCCTGAAGGCTTTTCTTGGTCTAATTCTGATAGGCCAATTTAAAAGGTATAGTAGAGGCAGCGCGCTATCTTAAAAAAACGCCACCATGTATATAAATGTATTTGCAATGTTTCATTTACTTGACTATTTCCCTTTCTGTTGAAATGGCCCGATTGCTTCCTTCTGGTCTTTGCAACTTTTCCTTCCCCAGCTTCCCCCCCCGCCAAAAAAAAAAAAAGTGAAGAGATCAAGCCTTTATTTCATTAAAAACTTAGGAGACGGTCATGGGTAATGAAAGCTTTTGTTTTTCCTCTCTACAGGCCGTGCGAGCTTACCATGCAAGTAGACTTATTTTTTCTTTTTCTGTAGTTTTAAAATGAAAGTATGCAATACAAGCCTGATAAGTCCTCTGTCTAGTCAATTTGTTTCACTAGTGTTGGCATATATAATTAGATCCTATCAAAGCTAGGAGACGTAATTTCTCAACAAAGACTATCAAGTACCTTTATGAGAAGTAAAGATAATTTCCAAAAGTCATAGAATTTAGGTTGTTGATACAGA
>WAAD01025063.1:30886-45806 GCA_013389945.1 Fregata magnificens
AAGGAAAAAAAAAAGGCATTTTGGCTTCCCATCCCCTAAGAAAAGCTCTATTTCAGTCAGATTTTGTTACATGAATGTCAAGGGTACTAATAATAAATACATCTGTAAAGATGATACATAGAACTACTTCATATTAACAAAAGTCAACTTTCTTAACTTACTTGAGTGTCTCTGAAAGGAAGAAACTTTGCTGCACATCGTCATGGCTTTCATGATTGTTATAAACATCTCTAATGCCAGAATAGCCACCATCTACTCTACAATGTTTTTCTAGTGCCTGAAGAGGGGAAAAGAGACAGTGGGATTAACAAAATGAATCATCTGTCAGTTTTTCTTTGTTTGACAATAAAACTAGCAAAAAAAAATTGTCACAAATTTTTTGCTAAAGAGATGAAAACTAGATAAAGCTCCACATAGGAAACTCTTTTTAAAAAGACATGGGCACACATGTCTAATTTTACATTTAGGAAGAGAAGCAAAATGATAAATTAATAAAAAGTGAACACAAACCAGTTTTCAGAAGGAAAGATATATGGACGTATGGATGTAAAGATATGTGGATTTTTCACTTATTTTCTTTTTCCTCTTTTTAATAGGAGTAACAATAGCCTCTCTCTCACAGGCTTGTCTATCGGCCTTCATAGATCACGTCACCTATACCTTTCTTGGTCATATTTTAGTGCTTAAAAATTATTGTGTAGAAGTGAATGCCATGATAGACCAGTCTTTTCCTTACCTCGTGTAAGCAGCTTTGAAAAAGGAAAGGCAACTCCCCATTTTCTATGTAAGTTGTTTAGTTTCTCTTTGCAATTATTTCATTTTTTGATGGGAAACCTCTGATATTGGGCTGTCACTGAATTTCTTTTCTGCAGTAGGTACTATTTTGCTTTGATACCTTTCTGAAAAAGCTTTGTCTGTTACACAGGAGTAGACGGAAAGCTAGTAAGTGGCTGGACTTAACGCAACTTGCTTTAGATGTAAGAATAAGAATGTGTTTTTCTCTAACTAGTTTCCAAACTGTGTATTCAGTTAAAAGGTATAAACCAGATGACTGATTCCTATTTTACACCTAAAAATATAATTTATTTTCTGCCCACAGGAATGTTCTATATGATCAGCTAATTTTGAAGGAGAAAAAAGATCAGATGAAGGGTGTGATACAGAAGGGCAAAAACCATGTACCTGGTGCTGGAAGTGTAGAAGGTATATACGGTTATACTATTTAATAAACCTTGCTGCTTTATTTTAGACAGGTGTTTGCATTAGAAAGGTGGCACCTATATGCCTATATATGAGCCATAGCTTCTTTAAATAGACTGCTATCCAATACTTTATTTGAATATTAGTTCTCTTATCACTGCTTTGTTTAAAAACATTCATCTTTTTTCTTTATAATTGACCTACTTAACAAGGTCAAAAGTATTCTTAGCTCTTCATTTTTCTTATTCTGTTTTATAATAACTCCCTGGTATCATGCACTGTAATAAAGAAGTGAAGAGACTCTAAGATGATTATATTTAGAACAGCTCATTATTCAAAAACAAATCCAGAAAATACTCTTTAGCCCTAAATAACTTCTCACAATGAAAATGACAGTAAGCATGATGGATTACTATATTTACTCAGGACCACGCTACTCTGAAACATGGTGCTTGCTGTGGAGACAGGTATTGGAGCAACAACTTTCAGGCAGAAATACCCGGAGCTTTATCAAACCCCTGACAGAGAGATGGAAGACAACTAGTTCCTCCATTTCTGAAGTTATTACAAATATCACTGAAGTGATTACAGGATGTGTAGATTTTATTTAGGGAAAGATGCTGCATTTCAAACCACATATGGCAAAAAGCTAGGAAAAGGCAGAAGATATGTCTAAAAAAGCAAACAGGCAGAATAAGCATTTTCCGATGAGAGATGGGACTAAAAGTGACTAATAATTACTGAGGTATCCATCACCTCCACCTGCTCTAAAGGCTGTTCAAGATCTGTGTGTTCCTCTGAGTAGGTATCCTGAATGTCCTTGTTTTTGCTGGAGTCCCTGTAGCTATCTGCATATATTTAGCTTGCATGTCAGGCTCTCCATAGTTTTCACTGGAGAGTAAGCTGCCTATTGTATATTTAAGAGGGATTTTTCTCCAGGAGAGATCCTTTAAAATATAACAGGCCTATTTGTCTTTTCCTATGTGTCTTTAGGTTCTTTAATTTTCCTGGACACTTTTACTAAGTGACAAATATACTTAAGTTTAAACAAGTAATTTCCCCTGGCTGGTACTCCTTCCCTCTCGTCTACTTCAACCTGCAATGAATTAAAAATGCTGAATCTGTGTCTGGATTTTCAATGTCAAAAACAAGATTATGTTTTCCAAGGCACAGCAGAAGGAGAACTTGAACTTGAAGGATAAGGCTATTATTTAGGGAAACATCTGCATTCTAAACAGGGTGAGGTAAAATAAAAGCAAATTGCATTTGGGTTTTATGTGCTCTAACATGTAGTTAGAGCCTTCTTTATGAGTTCATTGTAGGGAGATACCGTACAGGCACCTGAACACATTGCTATGATGGAAACTAAGAGGTTAACTTGCTCCATGTTAGCCATCTGGTGGTATCTACTTGATGCAAATGTGGAGTATCTTAGCCCTCAAAGCTACTTTCCACTTAACCAAAGGAACAGGACATTCACGTGCAGCATTAGTATGATAAAAAAGCTCTTGGTTGTCGCCTTCCTTTAACCAGCAGCAATGGCCTTTTGTGCCTATACCTGCAGTTTGAGAGTACAGTGATGTTCACAGTGACAGTGGGGTAGTGGTGGGCGGGAAGAAACAATCAAACACATTTTAAACTAGTAGTTCTCAGAAAATGAGGGTGGCTAAGATCAGTTATGCTAGAGTAATGGAAAACATCAAGTGGAATGAAAACTGGCTGACAGTCTCAAAGTATCATAAAGGGAAAAAAACAAAAGAAGTGCTGTGAAATCAAAATATGTGCTGCATTTATAATGCAGAAAGGGAGACTTTCAAGAGCTAAGCTGATAAAACCCTTCTGACTCAGTAACAGTGGATATTGCTGTTTGTCATGACTGCATTTTCTCCAACTGTTGAAGTACATACGGAATTATCTTGGACTCAAAGCAGCAAAGCAAGTTTCCAAAGAAAAAATGGAGAGGCTAGAGCACGTTTTTAGTCTACAAAAGTTAGAGAAAGAATTAATAAACTTGTTGGAGAATTTAGAAGTCATGACCTATAGAGCAGCCTCCTTTTCTACTACAAGGGCACTGGGAAACAAACCTAATGAGGTCTTATGCCAGTGTCATGAGTTGAAAATGGACATGAAACACCTGAAGAACATCTTTTTTGGGCAACAACAAATGGTCTGATTGTTGCCCCTTTTTTCTTGTTTCAATTTCAGCTGCTGCTTCATGCTACAGATGTTGGTAATTAAACCAACCATAGTTAGTAGTCAGGGACTTCCCCAAGAACAAAAGGGTGGAGTGACATGCTCTCTGTAGCAAGAGGGAGCAGAATTTATGGGATAGTTGTGGTAAGCTATCATCACACGTGCTAGAACAAAAAAAACCAGTATCAGGTGGAGCTGTACAGGCTATAGGCATCAAGGAAGAGGAGAAAAAAAAAAAAGAAAAAAATATTTGAAACCTACAACTGACTGTATAACTTCTGTGAAGCTGTAAGATTTGTTTTTGTGAAACACCCAACTGCACATTAGGACAGTGGAAGATGGGCCTGTACAGAATGGGACCAGTTGCATCTCCCACACATGGGCTCTAATTCACTATGTTACAGCCAGATGAGAGTAACCACAAGAATGTTAAACAAGGAACACATGGGGAGTGCTAAGAAGGTAAACGAGTGTACAAACTTGAAATAAACACAAACAACCTGAACCAACAGGGTAAAGAATAATAATAAGGAAAACATTTCAATTGTTTATAACAATGTTATCAGTGTGGGCAGCAACAATGAGTCAGGAAAAACATCTCCTGGAGAAGGAACACTTGGCATTGCTGAAGCCTGGTGGGATGACTTTCATAAACAGCCATTGTAAATATTCCAATTATAATCTGCCTGGGAAGATTCCAGTAGTAAAATGTGTGCCTATGGGTGGTGGTAGCAAAGAAGAAAGTAAGGGACCAGCACTCTAAATTAGAGGTTTTAAAAAAAAAAAATTGCTTTGGAATCATTAACTCAGAAGCATATTGTTTCAGGGCCAACAGAGCCAACACCTGAGGGAGGCAAATAAAATGTGCTAAATAACTACAGTCTACCAGGCTGAATACAGTGTTGACTGCAGATATAGAACTGCTGTGAATGTTCAAACAAGGAGGAGTTAGAAACTAGAAGTACAGTTAATGCTAGCAGCTATTCTTTTATGGAAAGCAGATTTCACCATGAATTTCATTCTTCAAGAATATCTCATTACCGACCTTGAAATGCTCTTTTTTCACAACACTCAACAACATTTGCACAACATTTGAGATATGTTCAGTATCGTCTCACACAGTGAATACTGAATACAATTACAGATCTTGGTTGCTGTTGAGGGAACCAGGTGACTGGCAGATGTCATGTCGCAGCCAGGTATATGGAGTCATAACCCAGTAACAGCTCTCTAGTAGTGTCCCTCAGGGATGAGAAGTCTACATGTTCTTCCCTTACTATAGAGCAACCTTCTACAACTAGCGGTGTAGGCCCATCCAAGAAAGTTATAATCACGCACTCCTAGAAACAAGAGGTGTTGGGCAAACTGACAAACAGGATGTTTTTAAAATCCTGGAAAGCAATAACTCTGCAAAGGAGAGGTCACTGTGAACAAAATACTGCACAGAGTTTTGGTTTTTTTTGCATTTTTCTTAAGTATACAGGGCCGCAAAAATAATGTCCTTCAGCTTCCTGTATCTCCTGTAAGATCTCAGTCTGCTTATAAATTCCAAAATAAGAGTGAAAGGAGGTAATTTAGCAAGGGCAACACCAGTGTGAGGAGAAAACAAATGAACTCTAAAAGTGGAGTAAGGACCCATACCTGGAGGATGAAACACGGTAAATCCAAAGGCTCTCATCTCTAACAGTAAGAGTGATTAACCACTGACATAGGGAAACAATGGATTTGGTAAGCCAATTTTTGCAGTATAGACTAGCTGCCCTCTTGGAAGGCTTGTGCTAGACAAACACAAACAGCGAGGTTCAGCAAGACTGGTTGAAGCTCAAAGGCTAGTGGGACACAGAAATTCAAATCTAGAAGAGATTGTTATCATTAATGGAGTTCAGTCCAGATGACCTATGCTTTTTGAAAGTGACCCATTTTTTAAGCGTTCAGTACTATCCAGTACTTCATCTTGGCCTTCACCACCTTTCACCTTCGTACAATTACTGTTGAAAATATACTTCATAAAACTTATTTCCATATCCAAGGCTCAAATTTGACATACATCTGCACTTTCCATTCACATGCAGCAATACTCAACATCTTGAGCAGTACATCCAAATACGACCCTGATCTGAGAAGTATTTAAGAAGGAGAAATCACAAGGTATTTTTCTAATATACAATACCAGCAGTATTTGGTTTTGTCAAAATGGTCTTAGTTCATCTATTTAGTAAATGAATCTCTGGAAATTTGAGTTGATATTACTGATTTAAAATAAATATTTATTCTCCAGCTGCTAAACAATATCCAGATATCATTCAATAGCTCACTTAACAAGATATTAGGATTTAATAAGAAAAAAGTCCAACAGAACATTACCTCTACAGCTTCCCATCCCCACTGCCTGTACTTAGGGTCATGAGTGAGCCGCCACATGTACATGTAGGTCTCTATGACTTCTGGTCGTAGGATGTAGTATTTTTCATTTTGTCTTGTAGCAATGGCCTCAACACCACCATCAAATCTGAAGGCTTCTGGTCCCAGCTTCATGCCTAGCCAATATAAAAACACATGCTAAAATAAAGGCATTAAAAAAGGTTGCAAATTATGTAACCTACCAAATCAACTATCCTTTCATGTGGCACAAAGCCAGGTTACCCAAAAGGTATATGATTTCTGAAAGATACTGCAGCACCTCCTGTTTTTAATATTTTGTAAATAATTCAGAGTAGGAGAGAGCTGTTCTTCATCAATGCCTTAAACAGCAGTTCTAGTTTGAACAGTGATGCTAACATTTGCATTCTGGAAGACTTCATATAACTAGCAACATGTGAAATTTTGCTTAAAAGATGAGGATATTTACTTTTCCATATCAAACTGGAAAATACACTCTGGGACCTGAAATGCTGCCAGAGTTACTTTTATAAGAAGATGAAAGAATCCAAAGAAATTTCCTGCACAGAAATCCACTTTCTTTGTGCAACTCTATTGTTCGCAGCATTGTACCAACAGAACTGAGAATAAAATAATTTTTTGTGCATAAAACATGATTAATAGCTATATTGATGCATAAATGAACAGGCTCCCTCTCTTATTTGTATTCGGCTATACAGAAATTGGCAAAGTTAAAAAAAAAGCTGTCATGTTAATTACTAGAGTGAGTAGATATGATTCAGGTGCACAGAAATTATTTATAAAACAGAGCAGCCATTCTTAAAGTTACTCTTAGAGCAAAGCAGCATTTGCTTAGAAAGGATGAAGAGTTCTCACCATCATACAACTTTCATTTAGCATTACCAAAAATACCGATGGCTGCCTTCACAAATTCAAACTGTGAAACTAAACTCTGCAGTACAGTACTTACTTGTACGATCATAGGATTCATGGCAAGTCCTAGCAATTTCAGCACCAAGCTCGATGTGATGGCCTGTCTTGTCATTAGGCGCTCCGTCTGCTCCAAGAGCAAACATGCCTCCAGCAAAACAAGTGAGATGTCCCATCTTGTGTTCCAGCAGTCCACCCTTCCACTCAGCGATGTACGTCAGCCCCCCGCTTGATTTGCGAATTAGGTGGGTCTCTATGGCCTGCAAAAGTACATTATTTCAAACCCTTTGGTACCATTTGCTAAAGTATGAAGGACAAAGGCAAGGTTGTCTTGTATGTTGGTTGATTTTTCTCCATATTGCCTTTGCTTATAAAGTAAAATGGATAATACAAGCTAGCATAACCTCAAAGTGCAGCCAAATGAACACAGATTAGCATACATCAGTAACAATGATTAACTTTGCTACAACTTTGAGTTGCAGCAGTACATTTTATAAAAATATTGGAAAGATCTAAAAAATACAATTCCATTTTAAAATTTTTTATTTCTTTCCCTTTCTACTTTAGGCAATTTCAGGTAATTTCACTTTTAATGGTGATTAGCCATAGCTTCAGCTTCCATACTTCCCATCGTAATTCTGACCTAAAGGATGTGGTTATTGATATAATTTCATGTCAATTATATGCAGACATAACTCATATTCAAAACACCTGACTCAGTGAGTGCACTGAATGATGTTAGGTCTCTGAGTCTATATGGCATTCCCAAAGTCCAATGAGTTTCCCCTGCCCCCAGACTGAATTTCTCTGTAGTTATCAATCAAGAATAGGGTCTGGAAAAAAAACCTAAGCAGAATAAAAACATACAAATCTCCTAGAGAGAATTAAAAGTTGGTGCTGTTAGCAACGTACGGTCACTGATTATGAAATCCAGGAAAACCACCTTCCCTAAAGAGAGGACCAGAATTAAAACAATAGAGGAGATGCAGAAGAGCACATTAATTAGAAGCCCGCACAGAAAGTAAGCTATTACTCTTTAAAGGGTGATGGAGAGGAGATGAACAACACTATCATACATTCAGTTATCCAGCAGTACTCTGGTTTATTCTGCTGAAATCATAAGATCCAGAAACAGTACTCAACATGCATTATACAAGAGAAAAAACATGAATAAAAAATCAGTACAGAGAACTATTAACAAAAAAGCCTTAAAAAAAAAGTGTTATAAAGAGAAGGTATTGATTGTAGTTATTTCTTCCCATTTAAACGTCTGTTTTACTTATTAAGTAGGTTTTTTTGTGCCAAGAATGCCACATTGAAAACCACACTTTGTTTTCCACTAATATTAGTGCAAAGCACTTAGTAAGGATGTTTTGTGCCCACCTCCAGACCCATTATTGGCTTAGAAAACTCCTCCATCCCTTTCTTTCCTCCTTGATTGTATGTTTTTAGTACTAGTACCTACTGAAAAGCATACCTAAATTTTAAAGCTGCAGTAAATAATGAAGATTCCTGTACTTTCAACAAATCCTGCATAATTTAACCTATAAAAAGAGGAATTAAATACGAAAGGGGAAAGGTGGGAAAACAGTTTTCTTAAGCATCCAAATGACATACCCCACTGTGGAAGATGAAAGAATTACAGAGGCTGAGTTGGTGTCAGGCTAATTGATGGTCGTGTATTCCAAGTGCATATAAAAAAGCTTTTCTGTCAGATTGGGAAACTAGTAGAGGAATATCTAGGTACTTCTTTAAAAAATAATGTTTTTTAAAACATGTCTCTCGTGCTTATTTAGGTATAAAATATTTGAATTTATAATTAAAGAATTGACAGAACAGGGTTCAAAGAACCTGCTACAAAATGTGTTAATGCACAAACAGGCAAAATTTATGAGAAGACAGAAATAATTGGAAAATTTCCAGAATCTTTCAGAGTTGTGTTCGCATTTTTATTAAATGGTTTATATTTTGTAATAGGATGCCTTATTGTTAAAAACACACAATAGTTTTGTGGGAAATAGCTTTCAGACTACTTAGGCATTCTAAAAAATAAGCTACCTAAAACCAAGTTCAGAAATGAAAAACTTTTAATTTAGTGGTATTTCATTAAACATTTCAGCATGGTATCCCCATCTCACCAAATCAACAATTCTGGCAATAGTTGATAACTCTACTGGTCACTCAGCTGTTGAGTCAGAATTTATTTTAAAAATAAACAAATATAAAAATAGATTGATGACTAAATTTACCTATATTGCAATTTTTTTCGTAAAGAATTAATGAAAGACAGAATGAAGTGTTACTGTACCTGACAGAAATAACAGTAATCATGCACCTTCAGAACTATAGTAACTAGACCAGAGTTGATTCTTGTAGTACGGATTTTGCGATACCAATTGGTCTTTCAGAGTTTTTTTCCCCTCTTTTGGCTCAACGTTAAAGTTCAGGCTGAAAAAGGATGACTTCCACTTGGGACATTTTAAAATTATTCTAACAAACTGGTGTTAAGAAACTAACAAATTGATGTTAATTGATGCTAAGAATGTCACAAAATAAAAATATATTTCCAAATTAATTATTCATGTTTAGTAAAGCAAATCATCTTAGTTTTATAAATGAGTCCTATTAAGAACTAGTACATATGCCTATTAAAAGTTATTTTTATTATGTAAGCATCTTATTTAAAACTATTTTTATTAGGTAATTATTTGATATATTATAGACTCTCAAATTGCCTTGTCATAATTTGTACAATCACGGGTCCCCGAGTGCTAGATAATACCTATACTGATGTATATACCTTTATTAACGGCATGCTAGTTAACTAATCATTTCTACCTAGACATGAAATCCAAATAACCTTTGGTTTGTACAAATAACCTTCAGAAGCCATAAGCCCAAGTGTGCCGAACTTGCAAGTCCATCAGCACTCAACAAACTCTTATTCTGGAAGACAGGAAAACAAATACTGTAACTTGGTAAAGCCTAAACTTCATTTGAAGTTATATGCTTAGGAAGTTATAGTTTGTAGAAGTTACATGATTTAAGCAAAGTTCAAAGACCTCAACCGAACAGCTTTCGTAAAGCGTGAAAGGCAGAGGGGCGCCTCTTCCCAGAGGGCTGGTAGCTCTTTTCGTGGTAGTGGGTGGTGCACCAGCAGAGCTCACAAAACCACTGCCAGGGAGCTTATGGTGGGACTGTCAAAAGCTTCAACTAAATCTGAGAAGTTTCTTCATGGGCCTTCATTTTCGGTCTAAGCTAGACAAACTTTTCGTCAGAAATAGGCTTCCTTTCTCTCATCACTATTCATCCACCCTCCGACTGAGAATAGAGAGACTAGCCGCTTGCCCTGAAACAACATTCACCAAAGGGTTGCTAACGAATTTGCAGTATCGACGTTGCATGAAGTTTGGAATAATTCCAGCATGGCATTGAAGTATCAGATTATAATGAATTTGTTAGGTCTGTTCCAGTTGTTTCAGGAACTCAGCATTAAAAAAAAAGTTATTATAAAAAATCAGCATATTTAGAAAGCCTCAAAAATGTAAATGCTTTTGATCTTAAAAAAAAAAGTATAACCTGCATGAGTAGAACATATAAAAGAAACTCCCCAACATTAACTATTCATGAATGTATTCATTGACATTTTGAACTCCTGTATCGATAACAGTATTTGCAGCATTGAGACGTGGTAAAACCTTCCTTTTCCCCACAAGTCCAACCTAACTATAGTTTAATTTCAGAATTTACTTCCAAATATTGTTAAAGCACTACTTCTGGAACGTGTAATGTTTGTATAACGCATTTGTATAATGCATTAGTATAATAAAATATTTTCAAAGTAAACAATAAACAAAAATCTGTGCTCTTTCAATTATCAATTCTGAATGGATACCCAAACTGCCAAAGTGCCATCTATCATCCATCTATTGGAAATTCACAAAACTGCTATTCATATTTTCAATATTTTTTTGGTTATAATATAATGGCATGTACTTCTGTGAACAGCACATCAAAATATTTTTCAGTGAGTTTCAAAAAGGTTGTAAGTGCTGTCAGGCTGGACTGAACTTTCTGAAAGACATTAATTTTTTAAATAAGCTTGAGGTCCAGAGCAGGACTAAATCACTCGCTGGAATACATTGGCAATTGTTTTAAGTATGAAAAAACCTGAATGCAAAGTTGAGAAAGTACTAGGATGAGGAAGAAGTACTATCAGTTTAAACGAAGATATAATAAGGGTCTCCAAACTTGAGCAGTAGGATGGAGAGGTAGGGTTACAATCCCACAGTGAAATGCTACTTGCTATCTGCAGTGCTGTGGGCGCAGCTCTGGCAGGGAACTCAAGTTACTAGAACAAGTTATTATAAAAGGAGAATAGGTAGTATGGTGACAAAGATCCACCCAGGTGAAACACTCTGTTTGGTAGAATTAATTTTGAATCTCCTGCTACTTAGAATTAATTTACTTTTATTTTGATATAATTATCCACTCACTTAAAACAGGGACACATTTATTTGAAAAGCAGCTCTATTACAAGTTGGTCCCCACCTACAAATAATTCTTTCCTGCTCTACTTCCAGATCAGATGGTGTCATATTTATCACTACAGAGATTATTATTTCATTTTACTATAATGAATATTCTCAGTATAAACCAATATACAACATCTGCAAAGAATCAAAAAAGCTAGAAGAATGTGGTCTTTGATTAGTTGAAAATACATTATTGATGGATAATTGTTTGGAGCTGGTACAGTTTTTCTTTTAAGTAAATGGAAATTTTATGTTACTGTTTTCCAGGATATATTTCTGCAATTCAAATAGTAATTTCTTTCTTTCCAGCAAGGTAAAGCAGAGAGACTGTGCAACATAAAAGGCTGCAAAGAAAAAGTGGCTGCAAATTATGTTCCCAAAGGGAGCAATAGCAGATGCTACCTGGGAGTGACCAAAAAAAAAAAAAAAAAAATTGAGACAACCTGACTTTAGACTGTAATGGACAAAAAAGGAGAGGGAGGAAGGGAAACTAAAGGAAAATAAACAGCATTTGCCAGATATTTAAAGAAATAAATTTACTACATGTAAAGCTGATATGGCATACGGTTTGTCATGTACCTGCAAGCTCTTACAGCCAGACTGACTTTTACGGCTGATACAGTTCCCGGCAATTTTATTTTGGTGCTTTTATGTAAGGCTCTGCTTATAGTCCTCACTGCAATAAAGCCTTTAGCTAAATTACTTTTTTCCCATCTTGTGGGAAATTATTCCTTCTCTACAACAACTGTAAAAATGCTTGAGCACTCAATTAGAAACACTAACAATCCCTTTTATGGTTTGAATTGTGACTCAAATGCACCTTGTATTACTGCTGGCATCTTTCTTACGAGTTCACATGTTAAAATTATGCGCTTGCCTATCTGTCACATTGGAAGAACTGTAGTGAATGAGACATTATGAATCATTTAGGTTACAGGATTGCACATTACATGCGTGTGTAATCTCTGTTATTGACAGAACAAAAGAGAAGCTCTTCAATTTTTCCCAACCTGATTTCCTCCCCCTCCTGCCCCCTTTCTTAAGGCGATATGTTTTGAGTTCTCTGCAGCCTGTTCCTTAAACTTTACGTTACACTGCCAGTCCTTACCCTTGCAAAATTAAGCAGAACTGGACCCTCCTAATAAATACCCATTTTCCTTCATTCAGTTCTTCACTCCTTTAAGTTTTTCACGCAGCTTAAACACTGTCTTCACCAGCCCTTCCTCAATCCCTGACTTGATTTTGTGATTGGGAAGTCCTTCATTTACCCTTTGAGTTGGTTGTTTAGGATGTTGAACTGGATTGCTTATAGAGAAACATAGAGGATACAGAACTGAAGTCATCTTGCTGTTCAAATGAGTAAAAAAAGCCAATCAACAAGCTTATTTTTAATAGAGGGTATTCTCTTGATGGATTATGCTGACAGGTAATAAAAATATTAACAGAGATGCCTACAGAGCACAGATGTAGGCTTCTCAGGAAAAATGTTCTGCACCTCAAAGTGGCTCAATTCGAAATAAACACATGCCACAAAAAGGTTAATTCTGCTAAATGAGCAGGAATAACAAACTACAAACCTCAAAATGCAATGTAAAACTGCAGTTCTACTTCTAGCACTGAGGCATTTTACCTCTCCTTTTACAATAATGGTTTAATTATGATTAATGAATTCCAATGACTACTGCTATTTTAACAACAAAAACCAGGTGTTTCATTTCCTACCTCAAGACGTCACTGGAGCTGGAGATAATACTGTCTTGCAAGTCATAGTTACGTATTTCCATACCTTAATAAATTTGAAACTTCAAAAATATGATCCTAGTTCTAAATTTCCAGGGTTTATAATGTTTGTTTTGGGGATAATTACAACTCTGCAGGCTTCTTCACAACAAAGCACGATAAATTATCTCAGTCCAAACTTTTAATATATTTTTCTTCCCCTAGGAATCTTCTTCATAAACAGTATTTTGACGATTTGAAGCAACAGTGAGTATGAAGAAGAATTCTACCACATGATATTTCCAATAATTCAAAGATGTATAATGCCAATTACTTATTTATTTTAATATTTACAGCTTGCACCAATACATTTTATTGCTCTGAAACAGCACACAGCAGGCAGGTCAGGGTTATTGTGGTTTTGCATGCTGTGAGTCAGTTGCCTGTTTTCTTGACTTTAAGTTACTTCCCTCACGTTTTCTCTGTTGAGTTGATCTAATGCAATAGATACTTTTCTTCAGCAATCTTCATAATTCATCCAATTTATCCTTTATCCAAAATTCCAATTAGTTTATTATGAAAAGTTTAAGATTTGCATTGTTCCATTATTACAGCTGTTTTGGAGGTGGCAGAAAAACATTGCAGTTTTTTTTTTTTTAACTGTATTAGTTGATTCTGTTTTCTTAAATATTGTTCATACAGGTTTTAAATATGTATTACAAGATGCATGAATCATGTGAAAGCATACAGTCAGAAAAACCAGGATGGAATAGGAAGTTCAAGCCCTTGTTACAATTTATTTAAAGACTTCCGCTAAAGAAAAGTGGCATCTGCTTATCCTGAGGTCCTCACTGCTTACTAAACTGCACTTTTAAAGTCAAAACTGAAATCTGAACACAGAAGAACTTTCATTTGTTTAAACACAATCTATAAGAAACATTTTGAAACCAATAAGGCACTTACTGCTTTTGGACTTAAGACATGTTATATGCACAAGCTTATATGTGAAATGAAATATGAATGCTTATAATGGAGATGCCTAAGTTTTTAAAATGGAAACGTTGGCAAGCATTTAACTACTATGATACCTATCCATCTGATCACTAAAAAGATGATTAAGTTATTGGGGAAAACTGATAAGTTACTTTTGTCTGAAAATCTACTTATGGTTCCCCCCCCCCGCGTATAAATCTATTAGTGTCTCTAAGAGCACCAATGCTCTTGGACTAAATGTACTTAATGCTGTCTGCTACCAGAAGGCTAGATTTATTAATATTCTTAAAACAGTATTAATGGAATGGCATGAATCAAAGCAAGTGACTCTCAAAATGTTACATTATATATTTTCTGAATATTCTAGAATAAATATCTATCGCTCCTGATAAACTTTTTTGCTGTCAAAATAGCACAAGTAGTAAGGTTACGGCTGCTCTGACAACAAGAGCAAAGCCACAGGCAAAAGGGGGACAATTTCTCTTGCAGGACTTTTCTAGTTAAAATCCTCCTTAAAGGAGAGTTCTAACAACGTTATAGCTTGCTGCTTCTCCTGACAGTCCGTAAACAAGCAAACATTTTAATAAGTACTTTCCATAGTCCAAAATATAGACATTGTGCAGTTACAAGTAAATCATTAGCAATTTAAAAATCTGCAGAAGCCTGTCTTTAGTCTTGATGCTTTCTGTAAACAGTTATAGAGAGCCTCAGAACTCCTGTCAAGAGGGGAAATATAGTAAAGAGCATAGAAAGGAACAGCAAGTCCTCTGGATGTTCTAGTCTGTTAAGTGGAATGAATCTTGTGTTCCTACATAATACAGCTATACTATTGCTACGTACAGAACACCAGTGCAGCTGCGTGATAAATATTTTAAACATGACAGCTGACAAAGTATGTAAATAAACTGCATATTTCTTCATTTTTACACATTTCAGTTATAGACAATACCCCCCCCCAAAAAAAAAAAAAA
>WAAD01025063.1:45812-56676 GCA_013389945.1 Fregata magnificens
GCAGTGGGAATGCTGGGTTCCCTGCACCAACCGTTTCATTCTGAAGATGGGCTCCTGTTGCACTACCCTGCCTGCCCTATTTACGTATTTCCTTCAATGCCAAGAAGTGCTCAAGTGTTGAATGCTCAATTCATTAATATACATTTGGCTTTACCCAGTATGACAAACTATTCTAATAGAGTTGTTGCAGTTCTGTCATTGTCCACATCAGTTATGCAGTTTTTAAGATCACTACGATCACAAAGCAACCACTGCACGCTACTTAATGGAAACTGCAATCAGCACAGACCAGCCACCAGACTGTCACCACAGTTAAATAGACCCTCATGAAACTCTGGAGATGAAAAGGGCCTATCTGCCAATATCATGCTTTCAGTTTGCTAACAACACTTTGTTCTCTCCCTCATTTCAATGAGAAAGGAGTCTACATGGATTTGTTTTATTTAGCCGAAAGGCTGAAATCTCGACAGCTCTGAAAAGTATTCACTACTTAATGCTGACAATTAAACGTACCAGAAAAACCCCCAAAACAAAATCAAAACCATATAGCTTCATTTGGCAGAGTACAAACTGAGTGTATCAAGGCTAGTCTCAAAAGTTAGCAATGTGCAAAAAAAAATTATAAAAAATTAAAAAGTGATCCTATATATTTTCTGTCGGAATACTCAAAATCCTGAGGCCAAAAATGACTTTTTCCCCTTGTGATACCCACTGTTGAAATCTGGCAGAGAACGGCTGTGGCACTGCTTCACAACACCTATTCTTCTTTTTGCTATTCCCATTGTTTCTACTTCCACGTGCTAGGTTCTCCGGAGATCACTAGTTTTCTTGTTACAATCTTCTGAGCAGTTGTTACCCAGTAAGAAAAATTAAACAATCTAAATGTCTAACAGTAAACTATCCCGTCTAAAGGTAAAGCTGCAGATCGCAGCAGCTCTACCTCTCTGATACCATGGGGCTACTGTGGGCTGCTCTGAACGGAGCTGCTTGAGAAGTGCTGGCGAGGGATTCTCCCTCTTCCTGTGAAGTTCTTCTGGGCTGAGTTACTGCTCTCTTTACAGCCTTTAGATATGCGACTTCTCCAGAAATACACTGAGGAGGGGATGAAGGCAGCACCAGAGAGACAGAATATTTAAAAGGGAGAAAGCTTCCAGCAATGGCCATAAACAAACCTAATGGGAAGATTTGGAAAAGATACCTAACCATCGGACATCAAGTGTGAGACAACCTATTAACAGTGGGAAAATTGTCCCTCAACTTAGAAAATGAGGGCTGACACATTCAAGAGGGGAGGATTTGATGCAGTTGCTTGTGACACCGCTGTTGCTAGACTAAACATAATTGAATCCAGAAGGTCCATGTTTGCTCTAAATTATCACGTTCTCTTACTAAACCCACTCAGTTGTGTCTCAGAGACCAACTGTATTAACTGAAAAGAGTGGGATGGTTCCTGTCCTGGATACTTGCAAAGACTGATAGATTATTCTATGGCCAGTTACATCCTCAAAATATGACCAAAATCTGAATACATGTTTGTTCTGTAACTAAATGTTGCATGCTATCCATTGAAACCAGTTTAAGAAGATTTCTTACTTCCTGTATTATGTGAAATAGGACATTATATGCATTGCTTTTCAAAAGAGAAAAATAACTTACATTAAAAATACATTCACTTGGCTTTTTGTGCAGATTCTAGAGTTTATGAATCCCTCTGACGGCCTTATAAATACATTCATATTATGCTCTGGTATTCAAAACAAGACTATCTCTGTCCCTTTTCCCATTAGAAATAAACTCTTCTTTAAATGGCATCAGTCAAATACGCATCTTATTCATCGCAAGCAGAAATTTTTTTTTCAATCTAGTTTGACATCTTAGTTATTGCTTTTAACTTAAGCCATGAACCAATCTATAGGTGCTACAAAAATTCTAATAAAAAGAACTCTTTGTTTCTAATGTGAGTTACAGAACAACGTATGAAACAACCCCAAAGCTTTATCTAAATAAATTTCAGCTTTTCACAGTGAACTATAACACCATATAGTTTCATTTGTGGTTTCTGGATAGCGGAAGATATTGAATAAGGCATCAAACCTTCACATCGCTCTTTAAGAATTTGGTGGGTATGTGCTGTACTGAATGGCCAGGAATAATCATGCCATTCCCTTTGGCATAGTCTTAAAAAGATTCTGAAAGCATTGGGGGAAATTTATCTTAGAAAATACGAAGCAGACTCAGAATGCCCAAACCATGTAGGCTTAGTCATAAAGAAAGACTGCAGCTTGTGCAGACACTTAAATTAGCTTTAATTTAGATAAGTAAGGGATCGATAGCAATAAAGCCAATATCAGGATGGATTTCAAAACAGGCTAGTTATTCCGGTGAAGGACCTAGCATCTCAATGGGGCCCAACCAGTCTGCAGTTTCTGTAAGACTGCAAATTCCCTGCTGTTTTCTGAACAAGCTACATTACAACATCAAGCTGTACCTCCAAATGCCGCATGTACACTTTCAGCTTTGGTACCGTGTACCTTGGTATAGAAAACAGAGAACATGAACACCATTGCTCAGAAAATATTGGAAATAGCATTCAACCAGCAGCATGGTGAAATCTAGCACATACTTAGCGATCATCTGGCCCTCCCAAACACTGATACTCTGGACAGACATGATGCTTGGACTGCTCAAGAGCTAGCACTACTAAAAAATGTTAAGATAATAGCTACTTTAAATCTAGTTATATACAGCAGAGCTCAGACCCTGTCACTGATATTGCCACATTCAGTGATGCTGCTGACCAGGCAATTCTGCTCCCCCAGCTCAACCCCGAGCAGGAAGAACTGGCCGTGCAGTGTGGTGGCCATCACTTCTACTCCCCGCCAGCACCTCAGGATGCTTGTGACAATTGTTGTACCCAAGGAGGCTGCTATCCTGGTATAGCTAAGGTGTGAGTTTAAACAAAGCCATGCTGCTGCACCATGCACAGACACACCTCGGAGCACGCCTGGCCCTCTTCCCTGATGACCAGCCAAGAGCAGGTAGCTCTCCACCTGCTGGGCAGCTCAGGCTGGCTCAGGAGTGACCCAGGCACACTGTCACCGTTCAGCTGACGTGGGATGGCACACCCGCTCGGGAGGCGTAAGGCAAGAGAGACTTCCCAATGTACCTCGCTCCAGCTGTGCTCAAGTCAGGGGAAGGTGAACCTTCAGCCTTAGTAGGAGCAGCCCAGCACCGGCCATCGAGACACTGGGCTCTCTCAGACTCTCTGTTACTGGCTGGGATCAATGCGCCCCGGCTGCTCACTGGCAGGACAGGAGTCAATGCACTCATGGTCCCACCGACAATGGTGACCGTCACACCACATTTGGGATATTCTACCTGCAGCGGTTTCCAGAACAGCTGTACTAGCAAAAGCACATTTTTTACCACACGTGCCTATGCACTAGCGCTTAACCTGTCTCAGAATGTATTTAAAAGAAAAACCTGACGTTATTAAACCAGTGGAAGTAGAAGACTGAAGCAGCTTTGAGGTGCTTCAAAATGCCTTCCATGGTAAGATGAATTGATATCGTATTATCAGACACTTTGTTCTCTCTTTTTGGCTGCCAACCTAATGGCTGAGCTATTACAGTATCACTGTTCTTCTGTTATAGCCTCAAATGCACTCAAGCCCGATTTAAAATCCACCTTTTGCTCTGAAGCTCAAGCCATGTCAGCGGTGAAAATGAGGCTGACTGCATCCAAATCTGCACTTACAAAATTAAAGGCAGGATTTTCTTAGCAGAGGATACTTGGTCATCAAATTTACTACCACCAGAGATCACACCCTCCCTCAAATCACCACATAGGACTTTTCTCTCTAATGAAAAAAAAAAAAAAAAAAAATTAGCTGCAATGAGCCAGGGCTGTATTTTTTTAATGCCACCACTTTTTTCAGTGTGGGAAGTAAAAGGAGACTTATGTCTCTTCCCTAGGCACAGCACATTTCCAGATGTATGAAAGAATAAGCAGATATTGCTTAGCAGCTCGAAGTCTTGTCTACAGAGGCACTGTACATACATACAGTTAATAAGAGATAAAAGTCCTGGCCTTAGAGAACTTCCAGTCAAAACAGATGAAAGGACGGGGAAAAAAGAAGTAATATTATCCTCTTTTTTATATATACTTGAAAGCAAAGAACCAAGAAAATAGGTGATTTGCCCAAGACTGCAAGGAAAGCCTGTAAATATGGATTTAAACTTAACACTTCCCGAGTCTCAATCCAGTGTCACAAAACCATTATTTCTCCCAAAACATTATATTAAGGAAATACCATAAATAACAAAGCAAAGTGCAGACTAGAAGGTTCATAAATAAAACACCACATGGAAATGTAAGTATGAACATTTCTGATTTTTGAAAACTTCCTCTTGTGTCCCATTTGAATAATTGGCTGTTTCACAGAAGCTGGCAAATATATGCCTCTTGTAACAAAAAGTCATCGTGCAACAAAACTTTCTATTTTCAATTATCTACCATAATACATTGATCCCTGTGTTGATCACAATCAATCAAAATATTCTAATGGCTGAAGTATGAGGTTGAAACACAAGAGAGGAACTCCCTCCTGGATACAAGGAAAAAGGACAGAAGGAATATACTTCGGGAAAACTGAGGAAAAAAGAATTGAACTTCTATCTGAGAGCTACTTGTAGATGCATTTTTCTTTGCATATTTTACACTTTTCTCCTCCAGTGTTAGAGAGAACTGACTGTCTTTCAATTGGAAAAAAAATAGCTACACTTAAAAGACTCTCCCCTTTCCCACAGTATCTGTATTCCTCTAGTGTTTATATTTGATGAAGTCTTTTTAAAAGAGAAACTAATTCTTTAAAAAAACCACACTGTGGTGGCAAAGACATAAATCCCTCACATTGACCCCAGAGCCTGTCTCTTTAGGATTATTATAGATTAGAGTACTATGGAAAGGAAGATTTAAATATCTTATTTACCTGAACAGCATCATAATACATTTTCTTGCCTTCTTCATCTGTCTTGTCTGACATCAGCCATGCCTTGAGCAAATATTCATAAAAGCTATCCCCAAGCCCTCCAATGGAGACGTGATCTAAAAAGGGAAGAAAGATTCAACAGCAATTTCATCTTCAGCCTGGGCAATAAAATACAATTACAGTTTGAAACAGTGCATTTAATGCATTTAAACATCTCTTCCTACAATGATCTTTAATAAATGTAAGCCTGGAACCTCAGGAAAGACTTAACTGGTATATACAGATAATTATTTCTTCAATTGCTAACATTTTCATCGGGCTGAAGCAAAACAGTTATTTAATATCCACAACGTGCCACAGGAGTTCATGGCAAAGAAACAATAATTTATATGTTTAACATCTAATTCATGTATCCCATGATACATATCCCATACAAAAATGTGTTAACCTAAGTTCTTTTTTATTTTAAAATCAGGAAAAAAATCAGAAAATGCTCTCTAATTTGATAAAGGCTTTCCCCTCTTAACATGCAGGCATTGTTTTTATTTGCTCTTTTATTCACGAATGCTCCACTTAAGTCAGTTCATAAAAAAGGCCAAAATGTTTTAGCTCCTTACTGCAGAGTTGAATTTCAGGTTATTTTATGGTATTTCAAAATGCCAACCCGTATGTT
This sequence comes from Fregata magnificens, assembly GCA_013389945.1. Classification (NCBI taxonomy): domain Eukaryota; kingdom Metazoa; phylum Chordata; class Aves; order Suliformes; family Fregatidae; genus Fregata; species Fregata magnificens. The sequence goes on from WAAD01025063.1 coordinate 51,476, forward strand.
TAAAAATAATATCACATTTTTTTGAACATCTGGCTGCTCTCAGAACTCAGCAGTGGTTCTAGAAAGAAACAAAAGACTTTTCCACATGTACAGATGATTATTGCTACCACACTGCTTTATTCTGCCCTACGTTTACTATGTGAAATGATCTGGTACTACAGATGCTGTGATTATTCAATTGCACATGTTTAGGACGTGACCCTGCAAACACTAACACCAACCCAGCCAGACCGTTTGATGTCAGTTCCACCAGTGACGTGAAAGTTAGTGATGCTCTCAGCTGCTTGCACAAGGTTGCCCTCACTTGCTGTCCAAGAGCCTAAAAGATTCTTGGCAAAATTTTAAAGGGCTTTCATATGATTTCAGATCCCCTAAACACATCAAATACTACAACTACATAAATAAAGTGTTTCTCTAAGCTCCATTAAACTAAGAACACTAGCTAGAGGTTTTCTTTTTTAAGTTGGTGCTGCCTGGTAACATTAAGGGATTTGGCATTTATCGAGTCTTCAGTGAAAGGGTTTCAAAGCGCTTTGCCAGGACCACTCATTTATAACCGTCAATTTTACAGCGAGGAAGGGGTCCACTAATTCCACCCATGACGTCCAGGATGGAGATGTGGTTACATGTATCATGCAGCAAGTCCGTGAATCATACCACAAAATTCTGGGCATGAGAAAAGCAAAACATGCATGGGGTAACCCAGGCTCACAAAGTGAGATGCAGAAGGGTTAGTGGTACAGAGCTCACATTTCCGAACACCTAACTCTGATCTTAGCTTCAAAGTTATGCCTCTGTTGGTGGAATTCAAAGGAACACAGAGAATTTATTTTTAAACTCCTTAGTATCTTCTCTTCACGGAATGCCTCCTTTCACCTTCTGAATAGGTTGCAAAGCCATGGAAATGTAAAGATATACTTTTTTCTATTCAAACTTTAACGGTGCCTTTCTCCTCCACTAGCCTGTGACATACAAAAAAATAATTTCCTTTTCCAAACATATCCTGTCCCTTTGCCTAACAAATACATTGTACCATCAAACCTTGGTTATAAACAGCTTTTCCCACTCCCCTCTTCTTTTAAATGAGATATATTAAATTTCTGGAAAGAATACACCATTTATTTAATTAAATGTTCATAATCCAAAAGGAAAAGAGTCGTCTTAAAAAAAAATGAGAACATTTTCTGAGATCGAAGGCTGATCTTTGAACAGCAGCATTTAAATGACCTTTACGGTTTCCTAAATAAATTACCATAGAAACCTCTGACATTTGCAAACTAAATAGCACAAGCACAGTTTCATCAATAATAAGCCCTGTTATTATATACATTATTGCAGTAGACAAATCCAATTGACGCATGCTGCAGCAAATCACTGTCAGTTTACTGTCAAAATAACAAGGGCTAAATGAATTTAGAGGAACAATGGCAGTGATCCAGCAGTGTCCTTCACAGTTACAGCACTGCTAGAGAAGAAATGTTCAGAAACTATTCCTCCCTCCCCACTTGATGTTTGAGAGACAATACTTCTGTCTGGTACCAATTAAAAGTCTAGGGGTTTTTTTTGCTGTTGTAATCAACTGAAAACAGCCTAGAAAAGCAATCTCAAATAAAACATCTCTCAAGTCTTAGGCTCTGATCTTCTACTATGGGAAAAACATTAATAAATAGCTGTCTGTGAACGGAGGCAACTGAATTGGAAGAGATGCAACAAGATCGAATTTGCTTTTCCCGCTTCAGCATGCTAGGGGCTGACTTGCATCAACATCTGTGTCCACCATTTGCTTCTGCAGGAAGCTATTTCTTTGTCAATACTTTGTCAATACTACATACTATTGGAAAGCAAAGCTGGTGTAGACTCTAAGTTTTCCTGTGCACACCAACAAAAACTGGCATTTAACGTGAACGAGGAGTACATAAGACAATTTAACGCGGAGCCACTAATGGTGTCAGCCACTAGAAAGATCTGCTCTCCTGCAGCTCACCAAAAAGCTGAGTTTCTGTGGCTGACTGAAGCCGAGGAAGGACGTAACTGGACCTGGCTCACAGATGCTGAGGTGGCCTTCTAGCCAAATCCAGTGCCTTTTGCTGTGGTATCAACACTTCCAGCGGGGGGTTTTAATGTTTTACAAAGCTGAACTAACATGGGTAACAAGTGGGCACACATCTCTCAGATCTGTAAATGGATGTCAGAGTTTATACCAACGTGTATGGTCGGTATCAGAGTCGATGGTTATGCATGCTGAGCTGCCACAGGCCTTGTGGCACGGTGACCTGAAGGAAGCCTCACAGTGTAGCAGACTAGAAGGCTTTCTAAAACGATGGGGATACTTCTAATTCAAAAAGGGAAATGGCCTTTGCCTTGACGGGACAATACAACTGAGCAGCACAACCTTTTTGGACATCTTTTTAATTCAGAGAGTGACAGAAAGCATTCAAAAATACATTTTATTCAATAAAACACTCGTTCTTTGCCTTTGCAAAAATTATCTTATCTATCCAGACTGTGGCCAGTCCCATAAGGACTCCAGAACCTCACTTCCACCTTAGCTGCATCCTAAACAAACTATTATGTTCAAAAACTTCTCCAGTCCTTTCCCTCTCTTGTATTGTCTAACCAGCTCCAACACCGATAATCGACAGGACCATCTCATCTGCCCGTGCCTTTTCAGACCAAGACAGCATATCTCGCTTGTTTTCTTTCAATAATGTAGGGAGGAAAAAATACAGGAACATGGAGTCACATGAATGGGATGGTGGTAGACTGAACCTAAGTAGGAAAAGTGGAAAAAGAAGCAGGGTCTCTAGAATTGTGATCCTGCACACTACGTAGGCTTTGAACATGTTATGAAGATGGGAGAAGGCAATGTACAACAAGAAAAGGCTCAGTCATCAGGAAGGGGCTAAGAAGTTAATACTCCAAGCATTTTATTATACTCTTTCCCTTCTAATTTTGGTGTCTCTGGTAATGGTTCCAAGAGGATTTATGCCATGACACAGTTCTGTTTAGTTTGCTTCCTCAGTTGTTGGCATTAAACTTCAACAGAAATCACAGCTAGTATTCACTGGAAAGACCTTTTTTTTTTTTTTTTTTTGATCTTCATTGGAGCCACAGCACTCTGAAAATATGGAATTTGTTTCAGATAAACTGATAATGTTTCCTTAAACAGCTACTTTAGAGAGCGCTTATTTTTGAATAAAAGACTTTTGTAGTCTACAAATTCCTTTCAAAAATGATACTCAGATATTTTCCTGCTTGCACAAGCCATACTAAAAGATCAAAGAAAAGTACATTAAAATACAGCAAGTAGGATTATTATTTTTATATTTGTAGTATTTTTTACATCGTATAGAACCTCAGATATAATGTGAATTTTTATACTTTACTAAAGTTCTTTATATATATACAAAAAACATGTAACAGTGATTGAAAGAAGTTAATGACTGCAAACAGCACACTGATAGACAGGTCATAGTACCAAAGTAGTGATCTACTTACGCTGGCCCCATTGGCCGCTGCTGGGATTCAGATAGTTGGGGTAAAGGCCCTCTGGTTTATCCAGTCGATTTAGAACTTTTCGAATATTCATTACCTATTGGAAGGGTACAAAACACTGAGCACTGATCCATTTTTCCCCCAAAAAATAAAACAGTGCCGGTACAAAAGTCTTAAAGTGCAAATATCCCTAAAAAGAAAAAAATAGTCTTATTCAACACATATACCTGAATACCTCTGTGCAATCATATTACTATTAAAAAAGATTCTCTAAGCTGATATCATCACATAAATGAGCTCCTCAAAACCTCTAGAGCTTCTGTGTCAAGTATCGGTAATGAAACCACACAACATAAGCAAGCTCCGAAGTTCAGGACTTGCCATAGAGAATATCTCGCCCCTCCACAGGATACTGAAATTCACGAAGGCTAGTTGCCTTAACTAAGCTCAGCTACTTCAGCATTACATTCCTTATATACCCAAATCAGAAATGGTATTAAATATTAAGCCTGTCACCTAGTTCAGATGCAGAAGTGAATTGTAAAGCAGTTTTGCCTGGAAAGGAGAGCATTGCTGGAACTGAGCTTCATACAACCAGCTTGCCCAGCAGGAATCCACGCAGCCCTGAGCGCTCCGCTGGCACTGTTAAGGAGCTCACTACAAATGAGAGGCCTGGGGAAACAATTACAGTCCAGATGCTCTGCAGCTGGAGTCATCTAGCAGCACAATCCATTGCAGAACGCATGAAATAATTTATACGGAATTTTAACATTCACAGAAAAAGAAAATGTAGCCACTTGGGCGAGTGAAGATCCTGAGCACCACAGACCAGAAATTGTAACAAAAAACTACTGACAGCTTCATTACAACACCCTGAATGCCCAGAGATCAAGTGAACTAGCTGCTGAGAAAGAAGATAAATTAGCTTACACCAAGTCACAGAAGGATTTCTGTTGTGGTACACAAACTGCCTTCTGCATCTTGACACTCCATTGCTAACAGTCATTGCTCAAATGCAGGCTGCAACGAGTCCTAGACCTCATTTAATGAATTATTCTATGAATACTTCCATGCAAAGCTTATTCCAGTGTTTCTTCTTCTTTATCAAGCGTACCAGCCCTGGAATGGCTTGCCTTGGAGGGCTGTGGAATCGCAATCTCTAAAGGGTTTTAAGAGCAGCTCACATAAACAGATTTCCAGCATCTTGCAGCTATAGCTCGATGCCACTTTGGAAGAGAACCATAGCCTAGGATTTTTAACATATGCACTTTCATCACACTTTAATTGTCTCTTAGTAGAACAGATGTTATACCATAAATGTCAAAAGATAATTAAGATAGCTAATAAGTTGGTTTCTGGCTATTCCTGGGTGCTGCCAACACACCACACCCCCCACCCCCCACCCCCAGTTCAGACTTGGTTAAGAGAAACTCTGTCTTTAAATTCACCCCTGAATACATTACAATTGCTAGGAGTTTGTTTCACAAAATTTATTACAGTGCTGACAATGGTATTGCAGCAAAGTCATTCAGTCCTTTAAGTTTGGTACAACTAGTATTCATTTTAGATTTGACCATTGCGTTTAAACCTACTGCTAAACATTTGGAGTCTTACTATTAATTAGATTATTAGATACATAATATCAGTTTTAGCTAACATGGGGCAGTTGCAGTAAGAATACAAAACCAAAACAAGTGGAAGTTTTA
>WAAD01025063.1:57035-72310 GCA_013389945.1 Fregata magnificens
TCAGTGCAATGGAAGGGCTTTCTAACATCACTGACAGCAGTGATATTATACAGCATGTTGAAGACTAAACTTGCTGAAATCACACAAGGTAGCCATGGTGCTTTGCCTTCTAAAGGCATCACATATTACCCCCAATATAACGTCAATTTTTGTTTTCACCACATTCAGGTGAAGTACTGAAGAAAGCTCTATGGTCTGATTGTTTAATGTGATACTAATTTAGAACATAAACAGAAATTATTTGTTTTATGGGGCCAGGTAAGTGCTATATACAAGAAGATACACGACAATGATTTTGGAACAGATCTGAGACTTTATAATACAAAAACATGCCAAGGTGATTAGGGAAACATCTAGAAAATATCTACCTCCTGTGACAAATGCTTACAACTGAGAAAAAGCCAAATCGCTCCTCAGAGATATTAGTCCCCCAACACGTGATTTATCTTTTACAACATGATTTTGACTGAACAGTCTAACCTTTTCAGCAAAGACAGGGTTTCCAGACAGGTGGCTCAAGTGTACGAACTCCAGATGCAAAGTCCCAAATTCTGCCAAAATGCTGCTGCCGCCAGAGGCCCATGGCCAATTTCGACCGATTCCACTAAGATGGGGGGGAAGAGAAATACAGAAGATAACCATGAGCATCTATAAGGCAATGCTAATAAAATATAACAGGTAGTAGATACACTGTTGTCAAGAGAAGATAATTAATTTAAAATGTATTTAATATCTGCATAAGAAACCATGCGGCCTTCCATGACTTCACCACAGGACCTTGAATTACTTCGGTCCACTTCTGCTTAGGCTTGTAAAATCGCTTCTGGCAACAAGCCAGTGTTTTAGCTCATGAATAGCTCCATTACGCATATCACTGTACCAGTGTTCCACTGTACAATATCACGTTTAACGACATTACAAAAAACACTGAGTATGAGAAAACATTCTCATCCTTCACCTGTTTTTCCTGTACTTAACACTCTCCAAATTCTAACTCTTCCTTCTACAGTGCAATTGTTTATTAACTTAAAATACTGCATATATACAGCATACGCTTTAAGTTAAAAGTACTGCATGCAGTATATACTTCTTAATATCTGAGAATTTAACAGAGTAGGATATGTAGGCATTGTCTGTCCGGGCACTCTTACCAGGATGAATAACTAAAGATACTTCACAGCAAAATTAATCCTAGGTTTTGTGCTGAGAGTAGAGGAAAGCACATTTATTGCTAAATCCTCACTAGAAACTAATGCCGGTTGAGATTCAGGACGAAAAGTCTGCTGAAATTTCATTACAAAAAGGTGGGTTTTTTCCCTTGAAATTTCCAGCAACAATATTCAGAGAAACCCCTGAAATTAAAGAAAAGCTAGCCAACTTTCCGAAGCATCTAGGTGAATAATGACGTATTAGACCAGCATATTATTAGCATGAATGTTGGACATAAATACACTTCTTAGGTACTGGAATGTCTTCCTTATTTTCAGTTGTAAACAACATTAAACACACACACACACACACACATATATATAAAAAAAATTAATTTTACATTTACACATAAGTGGCCACTACAGTCATCAGTTAGCCCTTGCACAACCATGAAAATTGGGTATTCTTTCTGAGTTTAAATGTGACTCATATTATGAAAAAACAAAACAAAGCAAAAAACCAAGGAACCCCATCTTTAGTTCATCATGATGGAAGTCCTCAGTTGTATTAAAATTTCTTCTTCAAAAGGTCAAGTATCTATAACTGAAGTTTAACCAATACAATGAAATTTAGACTCCATTAAATTAATTTCCCCACTAGCTATATTAACACATTATTTTGAGATTTCTGACACACACACAAAATAAAAACAAGTCATTAAACTTTAAAAGCAGAGTAAAGGCTACAAATAAAGAGCACATTTGTGTTCTACTTAAATGTCACTGCTTTAAACCATGCAACACCTTTGGCTGCCTGGCCTTGAGCTGAAGGCACTGCTGGAACTCACTCAAGTGCCGCCAAAAATAAATCCAGAATATTACCTACTGATAGGTGGACTTACATCATCCCATTTCTGAAGTACCATAGCATCTTTCAAATATTCCCCATAGGTAAGCTACAGATTTTCTTTTTCCCAGACCATAAAGCATTGAAGTGACTAAGCTTATCTGAGTGCTGAGTGGAGGGAGAACTTGGCAGAGCAAAAGGAAAGAGATCACATGGTGCTCCCCCGGCTGACCATAAAGGTGCAAGAGGCTGGGACACATGGAAGTCCTCTGATGCAAATGATTGCTCAAAACTCCAAAGGAGAAAAATGTTTCTAATCTTCATAGCTGCAGACAAAATCAATGACATAATGAAATCAGGGCACTGCAAAGACGCATGCAATCCAACTTCGAGATGATATTTGTACGACAGAAACAGAACACAAGTTTTATGGGATCTGAATAGCTCATTTTAAGAGCAATCTTACAAAGATTAGAGTGCTTTTTACATTTAATGAAACAAAAGTGAAGAGAAAAACCCACCTGGATTACAATCTGTCTGCACTTCAATCTACCATGGGTCAGAATTTTTCCAAATGGTGACATAAAAGCGTCAGATATTACAGAAATTAAGATCAAGGTGAGTACTGCAGACAACAGTCTGGAAATCTCTTATCTACAGACTGAAGAGCTTACACCTACAGACTCATTATTCATCCAAGAACAGGCACCACCTCTGGGACACACTGGCCCAGGTCCTGCCTAACTGCTGACTTCTAGATGAAAATATTTTAGCTTGTTTCCAAATCACCCAGATTAAAAGAGATGACATAAGACACTACTGTTAAATAAAGCTCGCCAGAAAAACAAAAGTGAAATATTTCAAGGTCTTGAAAAGTCACCATGTTATGGTGCAACTGGCAAAACTCCACTCTTTTTTCTATTAAATTTCTCAATAAATCTCAAAGTGGAAACATTGAGCTGTTCCTGCAGCAAGACATCAACCAAACTTGGCAGAAAACATAATAAAGTCCCTACTTGCGCTCCACCACAACGCCTGCTGACACCAATACATCCTGTCAGAACATTTTGATGTACTGCATTTTGTTAACCAGTAAAATTTCCAAGCATGGCTATCAAGAGGTTTTCTGCATACAGCAATGTGTTTTTACCATGACTAGAAGATTCTTCTTGCTTAAGATGGCTTGAAAACTATAAACTTGCATTCTTTACTCAATGCAAGAAAAGTAGAAACAAACATCTCTGTTGCATCTATGTACTATTTAATGTAGCTTTTATTGTTTTCAGTTTGGACAGCTGATTAGAAAAAAAATGCATCAACATATTTCTGGCAAATCTGCAAAATAATGAGGCTATCTGTTGGTTCAGTCTCAGATGGGTGCTCTAAGTCAAAACTGACAAGCTCGTTTCACCAAGCGGTAGAATCCAAGAATTGCAGTTCAGTGCCTTAACTATTTTTCATGCAACCTTCAGCCGTGGATGTCTGATATTTGCTCATATATTTCATCTTTGGGAGCAACAAAACAGGTAAGTTTTCCATATTCCCTCATACGAACTGGAGCAGCCACAGTATTGCTTCTGGTTCCATTTAACTCTATCCTTATTTTAAGGTGATAGTCCAGCGTGCACGGCTATACAGACAGTCAGCTCCTGAAGAGACGTTACTAGAGCCCGGGAGATACTCAACAAAGCTCTCAGAATACAGAATGAGAGAGATTTCATACTTTCTGATCCTTTTTGACCAGGGAAAGTAGACTTTGGCTTTTGTTTGCCAGTCCCTTGGCTTAAAAAAAAGGAAACTGNCTTTTAAACAGAACAGACCTTAAGCAAGAGAGAACCTGAACAGATGAAGGGATATAGTGAAATAGAAAAAGACTTCTGTGTCAAGGATTATAAACAAGGAGTACGTTTATAAACGACGTGAGGTGCCCAGTAAATCTAGCTCAGTAAATCTTAATAACCAGGCATAGTAAAATAGTGATTTCTGCCCATGCATCAGACAACACATCCGGTACTCCCAACTCAGACATTTTTCAAGCTCTTCACCAATATTATTATTAGGGTGACCAAAAATTTCTCCAAAGTTAAAAAAGTCAATGCTAGGTACCTATTTACTCTTCAGCCATAAAGTCAATTCTGGGTATCTATTTACTCTTCAATTATGAAGTTATGGGCTGTCTTCCTGAAGTCTTGAGATACAAGCCTGGGGCTCCAAGTTTTAGCAAAACTGTATAATATTGAAGTTCCTACAGTTTTTCTTCCAAGGGCACCCATTACTCAGGCCAAGAAACTTCAGCAGCTATCTGAACCCGAAGAATGATCAGGACATTTGGGGGATATTCAAAAGGTGGCTTATGGCTCTGTTTGTGAGTTGCACAAACTTTGGTGCAGATCACTCGTCTCAACCAAAGCAAAATCTGTAAAGCACTGAAAACTTTTTGCAGCTTATTTTCACTCAGTTATTCTTCCAAAATGGTTTAATGTCCCAAATGCTTTGTGAGCTGACAAATGCATTCTTCAGAAAGAGACAGATACATACCACCACTGGCAGAGGACAGCAAAGGGGGCCAAAGTGTGACGCTCACCCTTTCTATTAGCTGTATTTCTTTATCTTGCTTTCTTTTTGTAACTTTGCCACTGTACTTTTCTATTTTCCTGTGTCGATACTCACTACAACCTGTACTAAGTGTCACTCATGTACTGACATCAGAGTCAGAAACAAAACTCCTTCGAAACACTTCAGGAAGGAAGGAGAAGCCACACTACTTAAACTTGTTCGAAGTTCCAGACCAGTACTAAAATAATTTCAGCTTACAGGGCACTATTTTAATGTATCTCAAATCACTGTGTCTAAAATCGTACTGTTTGTACTACTTAAAACCCATAACAATTTCTGAAAATATTAATAGAACTTTAGAACTTACTTCTATATTATTATAACTGGTATTATGTAATTAAGTGGAATTTGAATTAAAGCAGGACCATCACTGTTTTATGATACTTCCCGTTTATTTTATAAACTTTGTTACCGAACACTGAGTGCCACTGAATCTGAAATACAGTGTTTGTAATTCTACTGTCATTCATTCTCAGGAAATAAGAGCCTGATTGACCTGGGCTGCTGGTAACTCAACTCAGTATTTTTGCAGTAGACCACTGTTGGTCCTTCTGTACATAGGAACAGAAAGTATGAGATCAGTATCTCTTCTAAAATGTACAGAACATACCAGGAGAGGGAACCACAGAGGAAATATAAATATTTAAAGTTTTTTTTTAAAAAAGTACTGAAACTCAGAGGCACAACGATATTTACAACATTTAAAAAAAAATTACATTATGTCCCCAATATATATAAAGCAGCAGCTAACTTTCAACTGAAAGGAATAGCAAATCCTCAGGGAAACTGCACAAATAATACTTCAAAGGGTCAAAACACTTATCAAATCAAAATTCTTGCCATCAGTAAGGAGAACTGTTTCACTCTCTGCAAACAGTTTGTTTATTATCTGCCAACCCTTCCTGGAGGGTGCCAGGACAACTCCACAAGCTGGAAGCAGAGCAAGACTTCACACTTTCAATATTTAATGCAAAATGCAAAAACACAACCTAAGAGTCAGTATCCTCCTGCAGACTTAGCCAGTAAAAAAGGTGAAAGGCCAGAATAAAAGAGAACCAGTAGCAACAACGTAAAGTGTCGAAGAGCCGCTGTTGTGACAGGTTTTAGGATTAAATATGAAAATAACTCCCTATAGCCCCTTTGGACTTTACTAATGCTGACCTTTTTTGCAAAAAAGCTACTCCAACCATGATGGTGGGTGAAAATGCAAAATGCTATGACAGAGAAATGAGAACATGGCACCACGAAGGGTCCATTTAAATTCACCAGAGCCATGAGACTCAAGTTGGAGAACAGAGGTTGTGCCTGGTACTTCCAGGGTTGCTGAGGGGACAACAGGATCTGCCCAGAGAATACAACTTACAACTGGAATTGGTTGGGCTTAATCCTGTTCTAACAGGAACCCACATGAGCAGAGCGCGGCCCAGGCCAGCCCGCAGCGCCTGGCTCGCTCACCTCGCTCCGTACCACCAGCCACCCCTCCGACACCCATGAGGGAGAGGGACCTTCCCAAATGGAGACCAAGAAAAAGGGGGGAGGGTGATGCAAAGGCCACACAAACTTTCCTGCAGCTTTTTTCTCCTTCTTCCCCCTCCCAGTTCCCCAGGACACACTTCATGCTTCCCCTTGAGTCTCAACCCCCAAGCGTACATGCCTTAGAAATAAAGTAAAATGATTAGCTTTTTTGTGAAAGAAAACATCATCCCCTGCTTTTCCCCCCAAAGGAAGCCTGTGGCCCTCAGACAATTTTGAAAGCATAATTTGATCGCTTTTCCATGTTTTAGCCTTAAGATTATGACCACATGTGATTCGGCTGCACAGGTCATACCCCAGTGTATTGGGTTTGCGTGGCGAGGTTTCGGTAGAGGGGGGGCTACAGGGATGGCTTCTGTGAGAAGCTGCTAGAAGCCTCCCCCATGTCTGACAGAGCCAATGCCAGCCGGCTCCAAGACGGACCCGCTGCTGGCCAAGGCTGAGCCCATCAGCGATGGTGGTAGCGCCTCTGTGATAACAAATTTAAGAAGGGGAAGAAAAATGAGCCCAACTGCAGCTGAAGATCGGAGTGAGAATACGTGAGAGGAACAACTCTGCAGACACCAAAGTCAGTGAAGAAGGAGAGGGAGGAGGTGCTCCAGGTGCCAGAGCAGAGATTCCCCTGCAGCCTGTGGTGAAGACCATGGTGAGGCAGGCTGTGCCCCTGCAGCCCATGGAGGTCCATGGTGGAGCAGATATCCACCTGCAGCCCATGGAGGACCCCAGGCCAGAGCAGGTGGATGCCCGAAGGAGGCTGTGACCCCATGGGAAGCCTGTGCTGGAGCAGGCTCCTGGCAGGACCTGTGGACCCGTGGAGAAAGGAGCCCATGCTGGAGCAGGTTTGCTGACAGGACTTGTGACCCCATGGGGGACCCACGCTGGAGCAGTCTGTTCCTGAAGGACTGCACCCCATGGAAAGGACCCATGTTGGAGCAGTTCGTGAAGAACTGCAGCCCGTGGGAAGGACCCACGTTGGAGGAGTTCATGGAGAACTGTCTCCCGNCCCTTTCATTATATTTTCTCTCCCCTGTCCAGCTGAGGAGGGGAGTGACAGAGCGGCTTGGTGGGCACCTGGTGTCCAGCCAGGGTCAACCCACCACACCCAGGCTGCGTAACTCAGCACATGGACGCTGTGTACCAGCTACAGGTCTGACCGCCAGTGAAGATGGGGAAATGCGAGAGCAGTGCAACTCCAGCAAAGGTATTCACAGAAATTGATCTCTTTGGGGTGCCCCTGACAATCAGTACAGGGAGATAACAAAATTAAATCACTTCACAGAGGAGATTAAGCTAAAGATGGAGTCTCTCCCTTTACAGAGTAAACCCAGGGAGACCAGTCTCACCTACAGTTACCCCTTGCCAGGTGCCCAAATCTCCCCAAGATTTCAATTAGCTTCACAGGTATCAGATGAATTTTTTAATTCTCTACAGGCTAATATATATGACAAAAAGTAGGGCTGGAGAGAAACACTTTGTAATCTTGTATTTTTAATTCTTTAATTATAAAATAAGGTTTTTCTTAGCTCAGAATTTATGTTTAATGGTCCTTTTTTGTACTGGCCACGTTTGCATGACATTTTTATAAAATATTGCAAGATAACTTTTGGCAGACTAAACTACAAAAATAAATACAGAAACCTTTCTGCAGTACTGTGACATGAAAAGGATACCTCAAAGTCCATGAATCTTCTATACCTAGCCAGGCAGAGCCATACAGACGGTGCCACATATTGTGAATTAGTAACATAAAAAAGTTAACACAATGCATTATGTCCAAAATTTCTCTCGTACATATAATATATGTCAATTTATTATTATTTTCTCTGCCATATTTCAGTGAGAAAAATCTCCAAGGGCACATTCCATTTTGGCAGAATTGGTCATTATTTCTATGGATGACTTTTTTTTTAAAACAAATATCTTCCTTTTATAAAAAGTCAGTATAACTACATAATGGCCAGTCACTGCATTTCTAATAAAGTGTTTATACATTGCAAGAGCCTTCAGTCTTATTTCTTTTCTGCCACTACTAGTCTTTCATAATAATATTTTAATTTAATCAAGTCAACTAAGTCTCCTTCGAACAAATGAAGAGAGGTCAGTAAAGGGTCAGGTTTTCATCTACATAGTATCTATTTCTCATTTTAAACAAAATATATTTAAAAGATTAAGTTGCTACAGAGCCATAGATGGCACAAAATACGTCAAAATGCTAAATAAAACTTAATTGCTTTCAGCATTTCCTAGGCAAATGAATGAACTCAAAATCAAACAATTAATATGTTCTAAATATACTTTGTGAAATACACCCCAAGATAAAAATAAGCAAATAATGGGAAAAAATATTTCATGGATACTACAGTTGCCTACTGTGATCCCCTAGCTAAGGGAGTCACTATGGCAGCCAAAAGGATGATGCTCAGAGGTCATTTTCATAGAATATCTAATGCTTCATGCATTATTTAGGATTGCCACATCTGAAAACGCTTTCGTAAGAATGATTTTTTTATTTTGCCCTGAATGGAACCATTTGTCAATGTGTCACAAAAACAAATGAAGAGCAGCTTCTTCTCTTCCCAGAAACCAGTGCTGATCATTAGACACACATCCCTTGCTAACAACTTGCTGAGAGAGAAGCTAAATCCAATATTCTAGACCAAACTGGGGAAGTTAAAGGGTGATCTGCTGTTGATACTTTTCAGAAGAGGTTCCCTTCAAACTCCTGTACTGCATCTTTCTCCTTCTAGTACTGCAGCTAACTAACAATGCAAATCAAGTATGGCTTATGATTTAATTTATAAAGAAGCTGTGATGAAGAATGAAATTATTTTATTAGAGGTTCATACTTTTTAAAACAAACAAAAACACCCAACCATGAAGCACAGAGGCAATGCTTGCTAAAGTTTCAAATACTGTATTTGATAAACTACATGCTCAAAAGATATTTTTTTTTTTAAAATTTCCTTCAGCTCCCACCCCCAAGAGTACAACATATGGGATCTTGGTGTAAGGGCCGGTCCTCACAAGCACTGAAATAGATGATTTATTTGTTAACACTTCAAAGATATTTAATGTGGTTTTGTTTTCCCCATACCTGGCAAACCATCCGTACCGCTATTTGACAGTAGAAAGATAGGAACACAGAAATCCCCTGTTTGCGCACACCACTGGTACTCAACTCTTCCACCCAAGTCTAGTTGCAGGAGCTGCCAGGGCAGCACCTTGCAGGCAAAGTCAAACGGGGGAACGAGTGAGAGGGCTAGCACAGCAGCTGTGTATTTCTAGCCCCAGTAGCAAGCATGAAACACCTTCCCATCCAGCTTCCAATAAATGGCAATTAACTTTTTGCAGGCCTATGTGGTCCCTATCTCCCCCCAGACAGCATCAACCAAGGCAGACGGACTCCTGCTGGAGCTCTGACTTTTCCACAGTATCCCTCTTCCGAGAAAGTAAAATGATTATGATCTGGTGAAGCATCTCTCACACAATGTCTTGACAGCTGGAGACAGTAGAAAAAGAAACTTAAATCAGCTAGCTAGCCTATGTGGTCGTTTTTGATGTCTATTTTATTTGCCTTTGTTAGGAGAATTGTTCAGGCAAATGCTAACAGCTGGTTAGTTTTTCAGCTGTGACAATGAATGTGTAACTACAGCCCTTGCCTAATTATTGCCCAGCTGGCAGCTTCCTGCTCAGCTGAGCTGCTCTCTCTGAACGCTGACTGATACCAGCTATTACCTGGTGAGGTGACTTCTAGGGATGCTGACTTAGCAGGAGGAGGCAGACAGTGAATCAGTACCATCAGCAACTGCAGTATGAAGACTAACAACAAAAGTGGTTACTCAATTTTAAAGTACAACGGGGAATTAAAAAAAAAAAATCCATGCTGTAATGTCAGACAGAACACAAAATGTTTTTTTTACTGTAACAAGTGAGGTAATGAAGTGGTATAGCCTCAGGAGCTGTTAGTTTGAGAACATTAATTTTGTCTATTTGCCTTGTCATATGCAGTGTCAGCATTAATATATGCTGATCTCCTGGCCACTTCGGTTCTGCCAGTACAGGAGATGCATCCATTTGTATTGGAGGCACATGCACATCATCATCTGGCTGGATATGACAGTAGGAAGTCAGATTACTGTGGCTGACTGTTGATCGTGTGAGAAACTACCAGCCCAGCTCCAAAAAGATGCTAATATGAAGCAGATCTTAAAACAAGATCCCTGCTTTTCTCCATGAGGTTCATCAGGCCCTTCAAAGGCAATATATGCGGCACACTTTCCAATCCAAACATTACAGAGATGTCCATCTGCAAAAGGGCAGGAGAAGAGGAAACAGTCTCCTTACTCCCCTTGTCAATTTTAGGAACACGGGACCAGTCAGAATAGTTTTGTGGTTCTTGAAGGTTAACCGTTGTTTTAGAGACCCTACAGTACCTAGGCACATCAGTTGCACTGCCTGTGGTTAAATTTTTCAAGAACAAAAGTTATCCTCCTCCCAACATTTTTGCCTTTCACCTTTGTAAGGAAACCTACCCAGTGACCGTTAAAGCTGTCTTAGAATGGTCACTATTTCCTTACTGTACTTGCAGGCAAAAGGTTAAAATGCTCAACAATCATGGAATGCTACCAAGTGGGCTGATCTTCCTCAAGGTGACCATCCAACAGGCAATTTCTCTTGAAGCTGCACAGAACAGCAACAGAGGCTGAAGAGCACTGTTAATGTAAAAGCAGGAAGGAAACAGAAGGTGCATGAAGTATGACATTTCCAGTATCAGCCTGTGCTGTGGCCTCTTCCAGGACAGGTCCCCCACCTCCCTGAAGGATCAAGCCAGGGGTGGAGGAGGTCTTGGAGAAGTGTGCATATAAACACACAGAGGAGGCTAGAGAGTTATGTCTGCTCCACGTCCAAGTCATAGTCCATGAAACCCCACTTCGCTCAGTAAAAAAAGACACTGTTCAATACCACCGACAAACTGTCAGGGCAACAGGACCAGCCCCTCTGTGATGAAAACTACTTGCTCATGATTAGGTCAGAGTCATGATGGGTCCTGGGGAAATACTGAAGTGAGTGGACACTGAAGTGAATGGAAACAGCGGCAGAGGGAGCAGGAGGAGCCAAGACGCAGGTGGAGACCGAAATGCCAGAGAGAACTAAGACAAAGAGGAGACAATCTCATCTGTCTCTGGAGAGCAGAAGAGAATAAGCAAAGGCCAGTGAAATTGCCTGTGGGAAGATCATGCTTTACAGTAGACATTGAAGTCTGTCAGCTGCTGAGAATAAAAAATGAAACACCTCCTCCACAGGCTCTGAACACCACCAGACACCCTGGAATACTTCTTTCGTGATCTGATACAGGGGTTTTGAGCATCTGGATCTAGCGATACTGTGTCTATTGATGGTTAAAATAACCATCTTATTCTCACCAGTCCATTCAGACTGTTGGGCTGCTTCGTTTATGTCAAATTCCTGCAGCATTTCTCTGTGGAAAAATACTGAATTTCTTTAGGACTTGATTGGCAGGGTTCGTACAATCCTTTCCTTATGGCTGTCTGCCCTGTGACACTTTTCACGTTACTGGTGCTCTAAAGGGGCATCAAAGCTTGTGGAACTGGCACCCTGCGGCAAGCCAACAGAGCAGTAAGCTCACATGTACGCACCCACGTGGAGGAGTGTGAGACAGGGAGAGACAATTAGTAGCCAAACAGTACGTGGTTTGAAATGTCACTATGAAACATGTCAAGCATTTAAAGGTAATTTTCCATGTCACCATCTAAAACTGTACTAAAACTGTACTTGTTACTGTAATCACATCTGATAAAAGTTATCTGAGTACAGCATAGACCTATAGGTCTCCCACAACACACTAATGAATAAACTAAACACTTTATGTTTCCTGTTATTTTATGCACTAAAAGTTTAATTAATCGATTTCTAAGGGCTAAAAAAGCTAGAGGGAATACAACACAACAGAGCAAGGCTAGAGATAATAAGTACCAGCACAGACTACTTTTAATCAGGTCCCCAAAGAAAAGTGAAAATAACAGGAAATGAAAAGTCATGAATAGAAGTCTACAGTTCTGCCATCCATGCAATAATAAGTTAGACGGTGTAAAAGAAGAAGGTATTAGAATGAAATTCCCTACTGTAGCAACTGGTATAACTCAGTGTTAGTGACAGTCTAAAAAAACTCCCAAAACCAAAACCAAACCCAACCAAACAAAAAGCCCCTCCACCTCCAACAAAAAACCCCAAACCAAAGCCAAAGCAAGAAAAACTCCAAAACCTCCTGGTTCTGAGAAGCCAAGGGAAAACGCCTTCTTAACAGATTCACCGGGAAGAAAAGTAATTAAGAATTTTGCAAGAGTCCATGAGAAACACCATTTATATATGTTCTCTTCCTCTCTGCCATGCCTTTTTAGTATTAAAAGACAAACTAACTTTGTTCGTTTAAGTCTAAAGCTTATTTCAGAACTTTACATTTCACATTAAATAAGCATGCATGTTGCCTTAAACCACCATAGCCATGGCAATCAGCGCTCTTGATCCACTTTGCTCAGTACATCTCTCTATAAGACTCTGCTCCCAGTTTTATATCATTTTTCCAACATTCAACTTTCAGGTTATCTTTTTTTTTTTCTGCTGAGGATTTGCTATAAATCCCCCCTCCAACCCTGATTAGTTCATTAACTTCTGACTTCAGTGAGTTTCCATCCCATATCAGAATTCCTTTACTAATAACTGATATTTGAGCTTTGCTAAATTATTCTTGTGTCATATCAATTGCATTGTCCAAGTGCAAATAAACATTATTAATTTCCCTTGTCTGTGAAATAATTTGTTATGAGGATGAGTGTTGAGCAGTTTGCATTTGGAAGTGACTCGGTAACTGAAAGAGTGTGGAGAATTGGTGCTAGAACCCAGAACTTCCCCATTTCCTTTTTCTTCTTGATGTGTTTGTTGGGTTTTTTTGCTGCTGCTCTTTCTTTCTGGCCCCACAACTCTCCTCTTGTCCTCCCAATCAACTTCCATGTTACCAGATATTCTTCCCTCTACTGCCAGTCACTTGAGATCTTCAAGTTGTCTCCACACAACCTCAAGTGGAAAACAGCAAGATGCACTTCCATGATGGAGATCCTGCAACAGCGGTCACCTCCAGTTCAGGTTAAGGACACTTACAACCCAATCAAGAATATTAGTGTATTGAAATATTTTGAAAACAGTGGCTTCTCTATCAGAAGAGCAGGAGTCACTTTTTCAAGGAAAGCCACTACTGATCTTCTGGACAGGACAAAATCTGAGTGTTCAGTCTTTTCAGTCTGAAGAGGATTTTCAGAGAAGGTAAAGATTCAAAGCATCAAAGCAATGGATGGCAAGTGACATATGAAACTTCCCAGCCACTAATTCCCACTCTCCCACTTCCCAACACCAATTTTATAATACTCTAGATCATCTTAATCTCTATCTCAGTCATTTTAAATATATCTGTATCATTCTTGTTTATTCAGATCATATTCATTCCTTACCACCAGATGGTAACTTTTAGAAGTGTTCTTAATCTTTTACTTTTCTGAACTCAATTAGCTTTTATTAGCTTCTCATGTCAAGAAAATATTTTAAGTGGATTCACAGTCATTTAAGTTAAAAAGTCTTTCAAAGCATTTAGTCACATTTATTGTGCTTGATGTTGCATGTGGTACCATTAAATGTTTGAACTGAGAATCAAAATCATTACACTAACTGCATGGCTCCGTTATTAAAAATAATTGGCTGACAAGTTGCAAAGGTCTGTTTTAAGCAGTTTTGTAGCTACCATTCACTGCAAGGAGCCTACGCCAAAGGCTTTCTGACTGACAGTCAATTATTTCTCCTTTTAATACAGCTGTTGGATCAACAGTGGTTTCAGATACTGGACAGCTTGTCACAAGACTTGCAGCTGTGATACTCATCTGATGCAACATTAACTTCCAAATGCCATAAATTACACTTGCATATGCATTTACAGATATGTGTATCAATCTAAACATGTACAATACAGGGACACCACTGTTGTCGAGGGAAACCTCTCTTTTCAGTATCTGCTTTCACAGATGCTGTGACAGCTGTATGAAACACTACTGAAATGGCATTCTGGTTCACTGAAAGGGACAGCTTTTCCAGATAAAAAAACCTGAAGTAGTCTTTTTCAGACTAGTGTTGCTAAAGACATAATCTGTTTTGACAAATGCTTTAAGAAAAGTATAAATGTCCCTTTTTTCCAGTCTGCTTCAATCTTCTTCTCCTTCTTTACCCACATATTGCTGTGTCATATGAATCCATTTGTTCTGGGATCAGATAAACATTTGTTTTTCTCAGTGCGAGTCACTAAGGGCTTGATCCTTACTCACTGCCAACAGAAAAACTCCTGGTGGCTTCACCAGGCACTGATCAAGCATTAAAGTCCTGTAACGGTCATTAAAATTACTGCAGAGATGACAGGTTAATATGAATACAGGGAATCCCTGCAGCCTGGCTGAAACACCAGTATCGCTGTATAAATCCTTTCCATTAACACCATTCAGATTTGGGAACTGGGAACGGGTTCTCTTTCTGGAAATCAGTAACACAATGTAAAAAAAAAGACTGTTCTGGTTTCTTTTCCCAGCACATGACGCATTTGCTTATACACGGTTTTATCCTTCAATGCCTATTAACTACTTGAAATCAAGATTAAAGTCAATTACTTTAAAGAAAAGTACTTATTTACATGCAATTTACAGATTGCTTTTTCCCCACTTTATACATTTATAGAAGATACATATTATTCAGTATAATCCAGTCAGTTTAACAATAGAGCTATCCCAATTTTCCTCAAATGACATTAGTTTCAGCCATATCACGAGGCTAGTGGAAGATATCCATGCTATTTATCTGTTTCTGATTCTGAATGTTATGCTTGTGCTCCAAACATAATGCAATATGGTTTAATAAACATTAAATGTGATTTCATTGGATCACATAAATTAATCAAGCACCCTCATTGTTTGTGTCATCAAGGAAAATCAACCAATGGCTAAAATATGGTCAAATTCATTAACTAAGGTGTGATGAAATAGGAATATTTCCTACTGTATAGCAGGCAAATGGAACCCCAC
>WAAD01025069.1:748-115543 GCA_013389945.1 Fregata magnificens
CCCCCATTGCTATGCTAAGGAAACACCTGGAGGAAGCACCTCTTCCACCCGCAAAAGGGGTCTCCCCCTGGGAGACAGCATTTGCTTTTTAGGATAGTTGCATTTTTCGTTCAGAGAAGGGATTTCCTGGGGAGGGAAAAGCCCCTTTAGCTGGTGCACGCTCTGTCCCCACCAGGAGGGCCTGGCTGCGCTGCCATACCTGTGCCAGCAGAGTTTGTGTGGTGGGCTGGGCGCCCACCATCTCCCCCGCTTTCCCCATCTCTCCCCACCACCTCCCCCGCTTTCCCCATCTCCCCCGGCCCATTCTGCCTCTCTTTTAAAGACACGTTAATCCTTGCAAAAAACCAGCCGGCAGAGACCTCTCTGCCCACACGAGGTGTGCGTGCGTGGGCGCAGCGTGTGGGCTGAAGGTTGCTGCAGCTACCTGGCTCCAGCGAGGAGCCGTGCTGCTTCTCCCACTACTCCCGCCACCCAGCTCACCCAGTCACCCCGCCGTGATGCCCGGCTCCCCCCGTATGCCACATCCAGCCTGTTATTCGATCCGATTCAATCCCGAATGCAAATGTTAATAATTACAAAGTACGGAAAAACATTGCGCTCTTTTGCTGAGCGCTTTTACACCGTACTTTATACAACAGGCATGACTAATGTTGAAAGGGTAAAGTTGTTTACTTTTAACCAAGATTAAATACAAAACTTTGAAAAGCTCCTCCCTTCCTTTGGATGAAACCCAGCGTTTCTTCCCATTTGGAAATTGTCAAACAGTGGTTAAACAATCCTTTGGCAAACGAGTAGTGCCTGAGGGAATAAAGCATCAGATACATGGGGAGTGGAATAAAAGACATTTCTGTTCCTGAGGTATTTTTCTTGTGTTGCACAATGAAGTATAACATAAAATCTTCAAGCCTTGTAAGGTTAGGGAAAAGGAACTTGCCGTGCTTATATACACCACATGATTTGATATTCCAGTCTGTTTGAAAACCTACCAAAACCCTGCCCCAAAACCAACCCGGCGCTTTCTAAAGCTGGGAAACCAAGTACCTTGAGGAAAAGACCACGCTGAGAAAGGCAATCAGGGAGAGACAGGGGCGTATGTACAAAATTACATCTCTACCCTGTTTTAACAATTTCCCTCTGAATTTCTAAGGACTCCATGGCACAAGTGAAGGAGTGAGGCTGCTTAAGGTTTGTTTCTAAATTCATTCCCTAGGTTACCGGTGTAAACTTTCATTAGGGCAACAAACAGCAGATTGGCTGAGGGTGAGGCAGGCTTTTCCCAGCGCATACCTGAGTCCCGTTGTGAAATACCAGCCATTCAAAACACGCAGCCTTTCTCTCCATCCAAACGGAAAATAACCCAATACTGTCAATACCGCATTTGGTTTGGAATTTAGCCAAAGGGTTACGCTAGATGCCACATGCAAGAACTTTAAGGCAGGAGCCCAGTGTTCAATTTTTTAAAAATTAGATCATTTTATAATCATGAAATATCAGTAACTTTTCAGACACCAGGAGCCTGTGATCCAAAGCCGCAATCCCTTTTGTTTCAACTAGAATAGGCTGGCCAACCTTCGCGGCCCAGAAATGACGCAGCAGGGTTTTCAATGAGCCGAGAACCACAAGCTAGGTGCCTCCCAGGGTGGAGGGCCAAGGGGAAGAGCGGGAGAGGACAGCGGCTCCCCTGGGACCCCACTGCTCCATTGTGGCAAGCCCGTGGGAGGGATGTGGGGTTGGGTGCGAGTTCAGCCCGGACATACCGGGTTTAACTCTGCTGGCTTGCTTTCTCTCAGTGCCACGGATTCGGATTACGCGGTGCCGCCACTGCCGCATGATGTACCCTCAGGGAAGGAGCTACCTTGGACATCACTTGGCTCCAGAGCCAGAGCCTGGCCACCACGACCTAGAAGCACAGGCATTACCTGTGCAATATCGATACTTTTAACCTTTAACAGACACAAGTACAGGTTGCGGGGAAATAAGATGCAATTTGCAGCCCTTAATTTAAATGTGAAGCCTACATTTGGGTTAGTGTTTGTGTAGAAGTAAAAAGGAGTCCCCCAAATGATCATCCTCTAATCAACATAAATGGCAACAATGGTGCAAAAGTCAGGGAAGGCACTGTGGGAGAGAGGGGCCAGATGGAAAAGAATAAAGGACCCTCAAAGAGCCGACCAAATGTCACTGAATATGGAACTATTCTCTCAAGTTTTCAAGTAAGTAAGAAGGAGACAGACAAGGATTAAATTGATTAATATTAATTAAGGAGCAGGACAGACCTTGGGCCACTTGCCTCCCTAACTTCCGCGGTGAAAGAGAGAGCAACAGGGACAAACACATGGCAAATGAATCTAGCGGTTCCTGCTAGTCTAAGGAGTCGCACCAGCTGTGGTTGCTGGGAGGTCTGTGCTGCTTTCCAGCCGGGCTGGCTGGGGGAGGCAAGGATGGGAGCACAGGGACAGATGTGGGGAGCTCCTTCTTTGGGTAACACACTTCTGTAACCACTTTTGGCAGAAATTTCTGCAGGGAGGAATGGTCTTCAGAGGATCAGCATTATTTTTCATTCTGCAGCTTACAGCTTCCTGAGGGAGGGAGAGGTAGTGCATATTTATCAACCAGCAGCACAGCCTCCGAATCAGGGAAAAGCAGAGAGATGCCAGAGAGAAACGGACTTCAGATGCATCCTACTGCTGCTGCCCCAAGCGCTGGAGTAGGGTGCCTGATGGCTCTTCAGCGTCTCTTCAGCTAGAAAACCAAGCTCCCTGTTTTTCTGCATGGTTATTACAAGACAAGAGCCAATTTGCTGGTCTGAACTTACCTTAGTCTGATCCATTTTGAAGGAAAAATTTATCCATTGCCAGGATTTTCATGGAAGAACTTAGTCACGTATAAAGCCTACCTGAGGGTTTGACTTAAAGAAAAAATGGTTAATGCAAGGAGTGGGGAGGAAGAAGGCATGGGTTGAAAAATTAGTGACTAATCATTGAACAGACTTAATGTCTGGAAGGGCTGAAATTGCTGCTGGGTGCACAGAAAGCCCTAAAGCCTGCCACTGCCTGGCAACCTTGTGGCTGAGCATTTACAGCCTTCCCGTGAAGCAAAACTGTTCTGCAGCGCGAGCTGTACGTATGCACTCCATTGCCATGGAGCGTACTGTATGTGTATGTGTCAGCCTGGCGAGCCAAAGCTCAAGGCTGTGGAAATAATACTTTCTCGTGTGGGAAAGAGAAGATGATCCACGTATCCTCTGGTTGACAGTGGCCTTTGTGCCAGTGCACCTCTTGGCCCATACAAGACCTTTCGTTCACTCGCAGCAGGACGGGAACACATTTTGTGGCAAAGTCAGGTTTCAGTGGGACTGTGCTGGTTAACACAAATAAGGAATTATGGCCTGGCTGTACCTGGGAGAAAGGCTCTGGTCTGAAATCAGGCTGATGGAGCTTGTTCAGCTTTGAGAGCTGTTCAAGAAAATGAAGTTCAAACTCAAACCCAGGAGTAAAGGATCTGCTATTTTTCTCTGGAAATCCTGGTGAAACAGAAGATAATAAAGGGTTGTAGCGCCACAACTGAATTAAGAACGGCTGGGAGAAGTCTGAACGCAAACAGCATCTTTGCCTTCACCTTGGCTAAGAAAACCAACTGCATTCATGTTGGACTGCGGTGGTATTGTTTTGGCAAGACACAGTCCCTATGGATCTGTACAAATATTTTAATTTCTGGCAGGTTTTACAGAGACCATCTACCTCTTCCGGAAGCTCTTGATGAGCAGGAAGGTGTAGCAAACCATTGCCTCTCTCCTTAGCCTTACTCCCCTCTCCACTGACTTCAGCAGGAGATGGGTTAGGCCTGGAGTTCATCCTCACTTTCAGGATTCTGCACAGTTTTCCAGATTCTTTGCTAATTGCTCCCTCCTCTCATTTTTCCTGAGTACTGTTCTTGCTCAAAACCTTGGAGTTACACTACTTACTGCCACACACTCGCTCTTTCAAATTCTTCACAGCTTGCTTTGATTCTGTGCAGCACTCTACTCTTGCACCTACCTTAAGCTCATTATGTTATTATTACTGACACACATTAGTAAAAAATATGGAAAATTTAAATGTGAAGGTTAAGTAAATAACAGAGGAAATACAAAAAATCTTCAACCTCGGGGGTATATGGATCTGCCCTCACATATACAGCTCTGCCATCTATGATTTTCAAAGCAGTAAGCAACTATCAATATCAAGACAATGTGTAAACCTGAATTTAGCTGCTTGACTTTAAAAAATCAGCTCAGACGATTTCGTTCCGGGGTGTTTGTAGCATACATGCTCAGATCTTTCTCATGATCTTCTCTTATACAGCTCCTACATATGAGAAGGGACTATGAGGACCATTGATTCTGACCTCCTGAACAATTCCAGGACGCAGAATTTCCTCTTAGTGCATCTGGCCAGGTACCTTATTGTCGTGTTTTAAAAAGACTTTGATCTTGACTTAAAAAAAAACCAAATCAGGTTCATTTCTTCATTGTCTCTTTCAATGTTTTGACTGGTGTTGCTTAACCTGCAGCAGTCAACAGGCACTGGATGTCAATGAGGCACTAGGAGTATTCTGCAGTGTGCTCACCCCTGTCCAAACAAACACTAAATTCCTGGTAACAATAAAAAAAAACCCCACTGAGTTAAATCATGCATTTAAAAACAATTTACTTTGCTATTTTAAACTCTTAGTCTGAGCATAGTCATACAGTTAAAAAAAAATAACTCCAGAAAACATTTTTCCTTTGAGCTAGATTATTTCCTTTCTATGTCGTCAATGAAAATGGGCTGCTTCATGGACCGCTCTTCCTTTTTTCTGGCAGTCAGCTCCTCTCCCTGATATTCATGCAAACACGGTTCCGATTTCATTGTGAGCACCCCGGGAGAGCCTCGAAATACAAACAAAACCTCGAAAACAATTTCGCTAATGCAAATTCATGTGAGGTGTTCTGTTGCTTTTGCAAAGTCAGAGCTTTGACTATAAAAACTTGGAAGGTGTATGTGGCCTCCGTTGTTAGCACAGGCTGCACGCAGACATGGCTACTAGCAGAGGCTGGGCTATTCCGCTTACACAGAGCATTGCAGGAGGGAAGGAAGCAGAGGAAGAGAAAGTGTTAAAAAGGTAAATATTGACTGAAAGAAAGGAGACATAAAGGAGAGTGTGGGAGAACTGTAAATGAGCCAGAGAGGATGGAGAAAAATTCTTCAGCAACTGGAATTAGGTTAGATTTCAGAAGTAATTGCAGTGTTCCAGCATCAGCAGATACTGTAGGCAATGTTTGCCCTCAGCTGCGTTTGCAGAGAAGGCGGCGAGTTGTTTCAGCATGTAGGGCCTGATCCTGACGTGGTTGCACTGGCTGCGCACAGACCTGAGCCCAGTACAGCAGCCGATGTCCTCCCTCTCCCTGCCGCTGGAAGCAGGAGCAGCGTTTGGCGGGGAGGTTTGCAGGGAGCGGAAGCGGTGGGTGCAGAGACACAAACACAGCGGCGTGTGTGGATGCAAACACACAGCCTAAATGGAAGAATATGTATTTAATGGAACTGCTGGTCCAAAATTGTGTTAGCAATTTAATACTGAATAAAAACTGTTCAAACTGTCACCAGTGCCTGGCTGGTGCTGCCACATTTGCAGAGGGCATGGGGAGGCTGGGCTGGTATCTACCTCCCTGCCACAGGTTGGAGCAGTAAGTGGGATGTGGGAACTGCAGTCCCCTCTTCTTCCTTTAAGATGTAGTTCTCCTGTATAAAACCAGATTATATAGGCTTTCTGCAGGGAAAATAGATTTCACCTTTAAGTCTTCTGCAGAAGCTTTACATTAGCAGTTCACGCACCATCAGAAAATCAATTACCATTGGTATTACATGCAGATGAACAGCGCAGAGTAATGGAGAATTCATTTTACACAATGCTTTTAATAAAATGCTAAATACAGCAAAATATTTTGCCAAAGGGCTATTTATAGGCTCTGTGTGGGAAGTATGTCTCCGAGGGGAAGTCTGCACCTTTGTGATTCGGACAAGGAGTGAGTCTCAGCCTTCTTAATGCTAACATTGGTCAAGCACATATTTCTGCCAGGATGGATTAAAGATGACATCAGTCCATCGTGTATATTGTGACGGCTCTAACTTCACATGGAAAAAAACTTTTTCTTTTAAAAACAAGAGTTTCACAGGCTGCGTTGTTGCCGTGCCAGTTGTTGCAAGACCCTAAAATAACTGAATTACTCCCTCATTCTTGACACTCTTATCATCTTTTCCTGTTCTTAATGCCAAAGCAGTTTGCTGATTAGATTTGCTGTGTGTATTTCAGTAAATCATTGACATCAGCACCTCTTTACAAACAGACATATCTGCAATAACAGCCCTATTCCTACCTGAGTTTGGGGATGTAGCTGGGGCAAAGAAAGGGACTCAGGTTTATCAGGAAGCAATTATGCAAATAAGAACAGCAATGCAAGGCCAGACCAAAGTATGCTGCCTCTAACTGTGGCCAGAAAGAGAAGTCTGAGGAAGTGAATAAGAATAGCCCAAGCATACACTTCCCTGGAGCGCTCTCTCAGCCGTCAGTAGTTTATGCTCAGGAGCTCCCCGTATGCCCATGTAACCACCACGGGCAACGCCTTCCTGCAGGGAACCCCACAGCTTAACTATACACTTTATGAAGAGTCATCTGGTTTTGCTCATTTTGAACCTGCTAGCTTTATTTGGCACCCCTTCATTCTTGTGTTGGAAGAGAAGGGGAACGATCAATCCCTCTCCACCCTCTTTATGATACTCATGGTTTTAGAGACACGTGCCGTATCCCCTCTCAGTCATCACTTTCCCAAGCTGAAGAGCTGAAGTATGAAAACTGCTCCATGGTTTTGATCATTCCCTGTGGCTCTTCTCTGAAAGCTTTCCAGTATATTTCCTTTAAGGTGAGGACCAGGACTACACAGAGTACTCAATAGGCAGTCCAAGGTGCATGATGGTGTTCTTGCTTTTCCTTCTCTAATAACTGCTAGCATGGTGCAATGGCTCTTGTGTCTTTAAGATCTTCTCAGATTCATAGTACATTTCAGTTACATGAGCTCAAGAACACTTTTTTCCATTTACCTTTTTCTTTAATAGCCCTGCTGAATCCAACCCCAAATAATAGAAATTTGTCTTAACTTATCTACAGGTTTTGCTCTATTGAAAGAAAAGAATGGCTAGAATATTGCTAAGGAGAAAATACATTCTTACTCATTGTAACTTCCAAGATTTCTGGAGGGGCTATATTTAAGTTATGTACACAAAAAATAGCCATGCTGAAGGGGGAAGGGGAATCAATTGCAGAAAACTTGAACAGTAAAAGGAAATGTTTTAAAATGTTCTAAACTTGTGAAAATAAATAGGATAGAATAGATAATATAAACCCCCCCTTTGACAATTTCTCTGCAATAGAATGTACTCCCTTCTTTTAAATATTTTTGTTAGAGTTAAAACCCATGAAACCAGGAAAACAACTAAAATAACAGATGAATCCTTCTGCCAGTTGCTATTGCAATCTATTACTTGCAGGAAGGAAGCATGTTTATTTAAAAATATCCTCCTTGCCTTTAAAGACGTAGTCAGATGTTTGTATTACTTGAAAACTGTTGTAAATATCATCACTACCCAGTCTCTTTTTCATTTTGCAATCCTTGCTAGGTATATTATTTTATGTCTTACAAATTTAATCTAATCTGGGCTGGTTAGCTGTGCTATTGAGTAAAACTGATACAGCCCTATAGAAAACCAGCAGTGATGACCTAAGCTTCAGTCTGACGTTTCCTCCTTCCAGGGTAACCGATACATATTTTCCACTTGGCTCCACCAAGCAAACCACCGAAGCCCCCAGTTAACATCCACCCTCAGGTTTTCCACTGGTTCCTGCTGCAGCGGTGGCCCGTTCTCCCTGCTGCCACCCGGGGATTAGTCTGACAACCTCAAGCCAGGTGCTGCAGGGTGCAAATATTGAACCTGTGCCTTAAAATGTCTCTCCAAAGTTGTGCCTAAGTATCTCCAGCTGCTTTATGAGAGTGAGTGAAATGGTCTGAAAGCTTCATTTCAATTAGAATAATCTCTGCTCTAGCTCTACTTGCCACAATTGGCAGTGGCATTCAGCTTTCAAAAGCTGATGGCAGCGCTGTACTGGCAGGAGTGTGCTGGCCTGTTCACTACTTCTGAAAGAGCAAACAGCTCTGGTCTGCATCAAACAAACAGAACTTTGCATTTTCTAAACCTTTGATCTGCAAATTTCTTATCCCTACCACTCCGTCTTGGGTTAGATATTTGGAAGGCTTCCGTGGAGATGCAGACGTTTCTTTGGGGCACGATGAGCTTTTGACTTTTCCCTTTCTTTGATTATTTATTTTTAGAAAGATAGAAAGCAAAGATCTTCTCTGTGAGCGCGCCTGCCCCAGGCAGCCACTATTCACAGTGGAAGCTGAGTAACAGTTTGCTATTCAAACAGAAATCTAAGTGTGTTGTACAATTGCAACAATAGGAGACGGGCATGGAAAGATGGCATGGAGCCATTCCTTCCTGCCTGGTAGAGAAGGAAGCTTTTGGAAAGGCAGGTAGAGAGAAGGGTATTGACAATATATTGGCAAGGCATGAAGTGAAGGTGAAGAGGCCATTGGCAGATGTGTGGGGCATTGGGAGAAGGAGAGGACAAGAAGCTGGGATGAGGTGCACAGAGGGCTGGTGGGAGGTACGGACTAAGACTTGCAGGGATTCAGTGTGACTTAGTGATGTGAGCACTTTGCTGAGACCCTGGAGACTTGAGCATAAGTCTGAAGGTCAGTGAGCTGCCTTATTGCCTCTGGCAAGTCACTTCACCTCCTCACGCCTCAGATTTTCCCCCCATCTCTTCCTGCTCGTCAAATCAGCATCAACAACGAATTGTCAAGGGATGGGAAAAGAAAGATAAATTGTGCTGGTACTTAAAGATGAGGACACAGAGCCTGAGTCAAAAGGCGAGATGATTCTGTGTGGATTAGGGGAAAGGGATGAGATGACGTTAGCTCCCTTCAGCTAGATCTTGAGCAGAAGATCTGACATCGTTATGTTCTCAGCTCTAAATGCGGAGAGAGTGATGCTGGGGATGAGGTACAGAACGTGCAGCACGCAGCCAGCATGACAAAGTCGTTGCCAGGTAGAGATAAATGTAGGACAGCCAAATTACATAAAGCCCATCTCTCTTTGGCTGCTGAAGAAGGACGGGGCGTTCAGAAACCCCCGCTGTGTGATGGGGCAGAGCACAATGAGCTAAACTGCTCCTTTAATAGTAGTCAGGGAGCAACATATGCTGGTACTGCTTTGTGTTTATTTTTTGTTTTAATAGTCAAAATCAGCTAGGCTATGTCCTCATGGATGTACTCGAGTTTGTTTTCAGTTCTCACGTATGTGATGATGCACCTTATCAAGCACTGGTGGATCAGTTTGTTTACACAAGCTTGGCTTCAAAGGCTGAGCATCGTATGAACACAGCACAATGAGGAAGCGCTGCAGTCTGAGCCTTGGGTCCTGACCACATTCTCCATTCAAAAGGTTCCGCAAACTAGCACTCCAGTCCTGCCTGCTGCGCCCATATCCCCTCAGATGTCAATGCCAGAACTCAAGTTTTAAGCAATTTTAGAGACTTTCAGGCAATGAGTCCAATCCATTTGGAAATTGCAAGCTGTCTAGGTAGACATAGCCATAGTGTATAATCTCCTTTCAGGGAGGCAGTATCCACTATTTAAAAAATATTCTAAAAAGTCAGAAAAAAAGACTTACATGCAACCTCAGGAACTCACTTGGTGGTCAACTACTAGTTAGGCTTCCAAATGCCAAGGTACAGTCCCTCTCTGTACCAAGCAGGGCTAGTTTAACTGAAGCTCCTAGCTGATGTTGCAAAGGAAATCCGATGAACTGTATACACCTTAACGCACTGAGCTCTCCCAAAGCAGTCATTCCTTTCATGGAAGGAAGAGCCATGGACTGGCGTGGGGGAGATCTGAGACTCCTGAACATACAAAATCCATCCAGCTCTATAGGGTTTAACTGAAATTATGAATGAGTCCAGCTCCCCATTCAGCTCATCCAAATGTAGGTGTCTACATGTCAGCTGGGTGTCTAAGCTTCTGCAATAGTCCCTGGAGATCTAAAGACTACGGTCAGTGGAGCCAGCTAAGCAAATATTGGAGTTTACCTCATAAAGCTATGAATTCTCTCTCTTAACTCCACTCTCTATTGACTAAATTTCCATTGACTCTAATGGAAGCTTAGACACCTAGCTCACATACAGATATCTATATTGCATTCACCTAGATTTAGGCATCTGTATCAGCAGCTGAATCCCCCTCTATAAGGCTTATTAAGTCAGACTCATCTGGGCAGGTGTGTGGCCTTCTCTTTTGTGTGCATTACTTCAGTGCAGAACTTCTCATATTGTCAAGACTGAATATTGACGTGACAGGTCTCAAAACAGAATAAATTGCTTCAGAATATGCTTTATATAGATGAAACATATTTGAACTTTCAAATTCCTGAGAGCTAAAATTAAATGTCTGAAAGAATACCTGAATGCACCATCCAAAGCATATGATCCTGAAATAGTTGTCTTTAAGTAGCAGGGCTGATTGCCACCAACACTTACAATAGAGGCTGAATTAGACCAGAGTCAAGGTCCAGCCAACCTCACACCCGGTTTCCAATGCAGACAGTCAGGAGACAGTCCAAAAAGGAGTGATCCTTCCCCTTCTGTGCCATCGCAACTTCAGCAATCAGCAACCGTTTGGGCACTGTGTACGTTGGAGAATGCATTCAGCCAACTTTGTGTAGTGCCCCTGTGGGCTCTCTCCTCCACGAAGTCATTCAAACCTTTTTGGAATCTGTTAATATCTTGGACTCCCTCGACATGCATTTCTTCAGGATGAGAAATTCAGGACCTACCGCTGTGGCAGTAAGCTCCACAATTTAAATATGCTCTGTGTGAAATCAGCATTCCCTTGGTTTTCTTCAGATGTGTTTCTCAGAGGTGTCCCCTTGTTCTAGCATCCGGAGAAATAGCGAAGTGTCATTCCCCACTCATCTTCTCCATCACTTTTCAGATTTTATAGATGTCTCTTGTAGCCTGTCTCTGCCAGAACAAATGTTGTTTATAATAGTTGCAAATGTTTGAAGAGGCATTAGTTTGTATGAGAATCAGCTCCAGGAACCTGAGCAAGAGCTCACTGCAGAAAGACATTCCTAATGAATATAAAATATCTACGGGAAAAAAATTAGCTTCAGAGATTTAATACTGGATTTTCCCCCGACAAAGTCCTTTGATTTGGCCAGACATTTTGAGATCCAAGGTATGAAATCCTTACTCATTCTCAAAACCCCCTCAAGCTGAATGCATTACTAGTGGTATCTTCAGTTTTCATTTCTAAGGAAGGAGGAAATGAGAAATATTTGTAAATGAGTATTGCAAACCACCAGCTTAGATAAAGCTTGTATATAGTTCATATTAGCTTAAAGCCTTAACAAGTTTCAGTCATCACAGGATATTGAGCTTAACAGCAAGTTTTAATACAGCCATAACAAAACGCACAACCCTATCATCATTAACTCACAATTCTAGATAGAGGGTGTACATGTCTTGGTTCATATACTGAAGAAGGTCTACTTATTTTAGGCCATTTTGGTAGGTAAATGCGCTATTCAGTGATAAAATAAGGAGAAGATACACTATTTCTGTTGTTTTATTATTCACACATTACTTAACGCAACCTGGGGAAATTAACTAGAAGAATTTCAAGTGAATTTTACAGTAAATACCTTTAACGTATTCAATAGATCTACTGAGCAGTACTTACAAGAGAATTTCAACAGTCAACAGGAATACGGACTGAAAAATTGAATTCAGATTACTGAGAGGAAGATTGGAAACTGATAGATGAGCATGAGAAATTAGTACCAATAAACACAGCATAAATTATAGACGACTCAAGTTCCTGTAGAACACAGATTCTTCATCATCTCTGAAGAAAAACTCGGGATCTCAAATTCTGGGTGCTGGTGTAAAAGCCCTGTTTTTCCCACATGACTCCTGGCTCTGTGCCTATGTTCAATCTATCACTGAATCACAGCTTTTCACTGAACCCTTTCTTTTGGGACGTGCTATATGATTTGATAAATTTTAGGTGGGATGGGGAAATGAACCATTTTAAAGACATTAGCTTACTGAAGCACCTGTCTTCCTTACAGTTTTTCAAAGCATGACCCAGTCTGGAAAAAGCTCTTGGTTCAACATCTTGTATATACAATTAAAATGCTTAATTGTACAGAGCATTAGTCAGTGCTGATCTGAGAAAATAGGAACTTTATGAATGATGCCTGCCTCCCACTGTGAGGAGTAAAATTACACTATTTAAGGAATATATGTGTTAAGCACCTAAGACTCTTTAGAGAAAGCTGAGATCCCATAATACACCATTACGGTATTGTGAGAAAAGAGTTTTCTGAAGCAAGGTACTTAGTTTGGAAGCTAAGAAGAAGAAATTGTGAAATAAAATTGGGTAAAATCATTTTTGCTTTGCTGATCAGCAATTTGCTAATTAAGAAGTGATTGTCTTGAGCTATGCTGATTGAAAAACTGGGAATAAGAGCCTAGCTGTCTTTTGGAGGGAAAAAATGAAACTGCATTTACAAGAGTACCATGTGCATCTCAAAAGCATGTTGATGAATGTCAGCCCGTGAACAACTCTCACTCATATGGAAGTAGGCTGCCAAGTAAAATACTGGGAATAAACCCACGGTTTGCGAGGCATAGAAGTATGGGCTCTGACTAGGATGCAAGCACTTTGGGCTTGGGCAGGTGATGTAAGCATGCACCTGTACACCGCATTATGGGCAAAGGGACTCTGCCTGCTCTTGGGACTGCAGCCAGCAGGCAGCTCCAGTTGGAGAGCCAGGAAGCCACTCTTGCACAGCCCTGAGCCGAGGCACGGGTCCCTCCCTCCTGTTCCCAGTGTCGGGGGCTCTGGTGTGTCTGGTGACAGAGGGACAGAGGAGCCCAAGTACTTTACCCAGCTCTGGCTGCTCCTAGGAGGCTGCCTAGGACCCAGGTACCTGCCCAGGAAATACCCTGCTTTTGACATACACCAGGACAAAGACAGAAAACAGTAAACGCAAGGGAGGTTTAGGAATCAGGCTAGTCTTTGGTTTTGCTCTAGCTTTAATTCATAGACCTGCAGGCCTGCGGTCCCGATAGTGCCTATTGAATACTGCAGGTCTGATTTGCTTCCTGGATCCGTCCTTGAGCAGAACGCTGCTGATGGCAGTGCTGTTGGCATTTCCAGTGATGGCGATGCATGCGCCTGTCACAAAACCTTGGGACAACCCAGGCTTGGACGTTTGGAAATTTTGGGGTTTTTTCCTTGGGAGAAAGAGAGGAAGGATTTTCGTTGGTTTGTTTTGAATGTGCAGGTGAAACTACTGGGAACAAGGTGGGGTCTCAAGAGAAAAGAAGTTGCAAAAGCCACATTTATCATCCCACTTCAAGCCTATTCTAACTATTGTTCAGGTAATGTCTGTATCAGTAGGGATCAAGCAAGACAACTGTGCAAACACACTTGTGCCCCCTAATAATTCCCACTTTCACCTGCAAGTCAGGAAAAGGGAAAAAATACCAATTAAAAAACCCTGCTGGTGTAAATATTGTCCATAAATATTTTAACAGTTTAGTTTGTTTTTCTTGTGGAGGATGATTAGAAGGAGCAAGGGCAGTAGAGAAAGGGGGGGAGGGAGAGAGGGAAAGTACCTGCAGTTTTCAAAAGAAATAACAAGAACTTTTCCATAAGGCAGTTTAAGCTGAAAGTGCCTTGGCAAATCTGTAACGTGATTTTCCAAATGGTGTGCAAAATGTCATCCAATTATAAATCTGTAATATTGCTTTAATCTCTAAAAAGGAAATAATAATATTTGTCTTTACTATGGTTGATCCAGTCTTGCACTCCTTTCCAGAATAAGCTCCTACTGATTCTAGCGATCTGAGCGCAGTAATACACATTGGACTTATCAGTTTATTTACAGCTCTGCCATTGCCATTAGGTATCTAGGATACACATTTTGCACACATACAGCACATACAGAACACGTACTTGTAGACATACTTTCATTGAATATGATAATGTAAGGATCGTTATCCTACCTAAAGAAACGCGTTTGAATTGCATACGTCTAAAGCTACCCTCCAAACACCAGATAAATACCTTCCAAAAATAGCATCACTCATTTTTCACAGCAGGTGTCATTCATCAGGTATGAGGCTGCATCTAAACGTGTTAGTAATAATAATTCCATTTGGTATGTGACTCTAGCTCATTACCGGCAGCCCCAGGCGCTGGAGGCTAGTGAAGTCACTAGAGCAGCGCAGAAATATTTAATCCTATAGCAAATATTTAGTCCTACGACATGAATATTACACAAATATTGATCCTATAAGTTAAAAAGACTCTGAAGAACCTGGCTTTTCTCCTTCAGCTGTCTGACCGGTCTCGCTGTTTGCTTGCCTCTGTGGTACTGTGTGCTGAGCTGGACCGGCTCCAGGCTGCCCACCATACCTGGTCTGGAAGTGGGTGGTGGGTACAAGAACGGGGGAGCCAAGGGAGCGGATCCTGCCCCTCCACGGGCAGCACCGATGGCTCGGGGAACAGTGACCCCAACTCTCCCTGTGGGGAAAAGAATGTCACAGGCACACGGCAGCCTGCTCCTCCAAGCTGCTCCTGCTCCCACCAAGCCTGCCATGGGATCTGCTCCCAGGTGGCAGCACCAGAGTTGTTTTGGAGGTTGGGATGATGCCCTGTCGCTGCCTGTTGTGCTTTCGGCACCTTGCTGCGTTGCCATAAAACACGCAGCGGTGTCGTGGTCGCCGGCACACCAAGAGCATGGCGCTCGGGGTCTCCCGCCCGCCGCGAGCCGTGCTGCCCTGTGAAAGGCCGTTTTTGGCATCCCCCCTGACGGCACTTCTGCCACAAGTAGCAGATCTGCAGATGAGAAATGCCACCGCATGAAGGCTAATTAAGAGTCTGCAGGGAATCTTGTTGCATGTTTCTGCTTAATTTGTAATAATCACACTAGGCCTGACAGAAAGCCACCGAGGGGACAGGAGCATTTCCAGTGACTTTTAATGGGCTGTTTGTGCCAGGACACCTTTCATGACAGGCTGGTTTGCACAGGCAGTGAAAGGGCTCTCTTCAGGCCCCACCAGACACTAGTGCCTGTTGACCTTAATTAAATTTCATGGCACCCTTGGCTCTGTCCTGTGGTAACTGCTCAGCCTTTACTTATATGCGTTAGCTAAATGGGAGTGCTCTCCTAGACAGCAGTTTGCAGGGAGCATAGGGTGTGATGAGACCCTTCTGCCAGTGCCCTGCGCCTCTGACATCCTCTGCTGTATCTCTTTTCCACAGCCTCATTTCATCTTCTACCCCTCCTGCTCTTCAATCCCTTTTGGCACTTTCAGCATGATATGCTACAGACTAATTTCTTTAGCAGCATGGCAGTGATAAATAATTACTTTTCTGTTTATGACTCCTTACTATTGTTACAGAAACATTTCCAAAACTTGTTTATGTCCCGTGTGTTTGTGGTACTGCACAACACGAACAGCAGGACCCCATATCTGTTCCCCAGGACCTTGCCATCCAGACACCTGCCAGTTTTATTTTGAAATCTCGGTTACAGAACCACAAGGCAATCTGAGGTCTCCTCCTCCATCTCTCTGCCCTAAAGCCAGGGTCTAGGCTTGCTGGGCTGGAAGTTCAGCCGTTCTTGGAAGAGGCCGTTTGGAGCCAGCCTCTCCGAGAGGATGGTGAGTGTGTGGGACAAGGGGAAGGGAGGGTGTCCTTTGCACTGAGAGTCACAGAGCAAGTGGTGGGCATGCTGCCCCTACCACATCTCACTGCCTGGCCCTTCCGGCTGAGAATCATGGAGGAGATGGCCAGGGCAAGATTCCCATCTGGCTGGTGAAGAGGGACAGTTGCTCAGGCTATGGGGTGATCCCAGAGAAGCCTTTGCCCTCGCTCACACTTACAGACCACAGACCTAGAGAAGAAACTTTCCTAGCAAGTCACAAGTTTTTGTCCTCCCCCGGGGTCCTGGGCAATACAAAGAAGATCCCACCAGCTCTCCTGATATTCCTTTTTTTGGGTCTTCTGGAAACAGAGATAAATTCCCCAACAATCCCCAGGGAGTCAGACAATGACTTCTCAGGCTTTGATCATCTCCTTGAGGGGGGGAAAAAGTAGAGAAATGGGCACAAAAATGTGTGCAATGCTGAAGAGACAAGAGGAGGGTGAGAAGAGGGAAAGGAGAGACTGCGGTGAGGAGAGAACAAGGAGAGGTGAAGAGTGGAAGGGACGGAAAGCAGAGAACAAAGAGGAGAAGCCCTGAGCATTTGAAAGAGCAGGTAAATGAGGGAGTGAGCGTAGACGGGAAAGGGAAGAGGAACAGTACCTTAAGGGAGACATATAACAAAGGGAAGAAAAGGGAAGTCTTAGCAATGTATTAAATAGGAAAGAAATGGGGAACGAGGAGCTAAAGAAAGCTGCAATCAGAAAAAGGAGACTTCCTTGCAGAGAAAGAGAGATGAGAGCAGGCTGCTTCTGAAGGGGGGAAAGTACTGGAATCTGAAGAAACATGTTAAAGAAATACATTACAAACTTGACACACAAAAGCAGAGGCATAAAGTATAACGGAGAGCAAAAGAAAATGAAGTAGAAAAAGGAAGCAGGTGGAACAAAAGGAAACAGGGCATGTAACAGTTTTAAAATATTATTAAATGTAGAAGTTGGGTTAAAAAAAAACTTATTACTGAGCTCATTTCTCTCTTTAGAACTGTACAGTATGAAACGAAACATATGTACAGTCTGGCATTGCTGTTAATATCCCTTCCTTCAAATCCGCTTTTAATGGGTACAGATAATAAAGCTGGTAACCGGTTAAGAGCAAATGCCATTATGAATGATGACCTGTAATCCACTGTAAACTCTTACCCTCTGCTTACACAAACAGACCTGGCTGCTTGAAGTAAGAAGAGTTTTATTTTCTTTCTTTTCATGTAGATATCCTCACTCTTCTGGCCAAATTTCACTTTCCAAAAGACAAATAGTTAAACACTGGGCTGCAGGGTCTGCCTAAAAAGAAAATAGTTTTATTCAATACCTCCACTATTAGGAGAGGTAGTAGTCTATTCTGTTTACTACTGCTGAATGGCATGTGGAGGATTACCGAACAATTTAGTAGAGGGTAGTTTCTTTTTCAGGTGATAAGGTGGCCTGGAAGAGCTGCTCATTCCCGGCACAGCCTCTAGCCAGCTTCCTGGAAGGCTCCTTGCTCCTCCCTTGCATGCACAGCACAGGAGGCTGTACACTGTGCTGTACCAGGGAAGGAATAAGACAGGCGCTTCAAGCTACCCAATGCTGTCTTATCTGGCATGCATCTGGGCACCGTGCGTGCAGAAGGTATGCCTTACACACATAAACACACACATTTACAAGAGATGGGCAACAACATGTGATAGTGATGGTCCTGGTGATCAGAGACTGCAGAGCCTTTGCTCCTGTGGGGGAGAGAGTTGCCAACCCCAAAAGGAGAAGACAAGGCCATCTGTCTTCGCTTGCCAGCATCCTGCCCTGGCCCACAGAAAACATCCTGGGAAAACAGCCTGGGTCATCCCTGCTGGGCGCTGTGCTGAGCCATGGGGCTGGAGGTCAGCTGCACAACTCAGCTCTTCAAATTCATGTTAATGCAAAGAAAATATAGTGCAAAATGCAGAATGCCTTCATGCAGGTTGTGCGGTTTTTAATCACTCCTCTCAAGCTCACCAAACTGCTGCGGTTCCTTGTACAGTAACCAAATGTATAATCACACTGCTTGGCAACATTGTCCTTCCAGAATCAACACTTTTACAGTCGCCTCGGCCTCTTTTCTTCCCTCCTGCCCCCATTCAAAATCATCACCTACAGCCCGCTTCCCCATTTCTCATAGGAACAAAAGGCATGTTACTTCTCTGCCCTTCACCACGCGTGCCACAGAGCAGGCCCCAATTAAAAGTCTAATTTTAATGTTGTTTTAATCATCATTGTACTTGTGAGATGATGGCAAGAGACTGTAACAAGGATGGACAAAAGACAAACAAACCCACAAGAAAAACTAATGATGAATCATTGTTTGAAGGGTGAGTCATGCCTGAGTGCATGCATATGTCAAGCATGAGACTGGCATAGCTTCACTTGATTAACCCAAATCTGCTTTGTTTAAGTCTTCTCTTACAGCTCTGCTTTTAAGGGAGCAGTAATACACTACAGTACAGTGATTTTATTGCTTGTCTATATGAACATTTTGGTGGACCCCGGCATAGAAGGCATGGCTGGGAGAGACATCCACTCTCACTTCTAGTCCTAAGGCGGGGTCAGCTCCACCCTAATCCTTCTTAATAGAGGTTTGTATGGTCTGCTTTTTAAATTCTCTGGAGATGGGGATTCACACCATCCCCAGGCAGATCATCCCCATCTACCATTGTAGATCCAGACCTCTTACAGCCATCATTGGATTTACAATGAGAGCTGCCAGAGTGGCAGTAGGGGCAATTTCACGACCACACACAAATATGCTGCAGTCGTCCTGCTTTTGCTGGCCACGTGCTCTCCCTGGGTCCCCTCAACAGCGACAGGGGGCTGTACAGTGAGTGAGGTGTGCTTCGGCGCAGCAGTCCCCGCCGGCAGCCTGAGCACTGCTGCTGATGCGAGGGATGGGGCAGAGACACGTGGCCCCACCGGCAGCGGCCCAGGCTTGGGTCAGTGTGGAGTGACGGAGAAGCTGAGCCCCAGGTGATCACCCGTCGTGTAGTATCTCCAGCTGCGGTTTGACAAACACATCCAGCTCACACGACGCTGAGCGAGGTGATGGTGGCACCGCAGCTGCGGCCAGCGGGGCTGCCCAGCGTACCCAAAGATTAGCTGTCCCCTTCAGGCATAGTTCTGCTCCACGTCACACGGTGAGGCTGCGCTGCTGTTAGCATCCCTGGTGTCAGCAGGGCCACCTTGGCTGGTTGCTACTGGAGGTGGGCTGACCACCCTGCTGTGTCCCTGCATTTGTATGACACTGCAGTCAGGCAGCACAGGCGCGTTTATGCCTGCACTGCTGTCCAGTTCAGCTGGCTGCTGGACCACAGGCATCGCCAAAGCTCTGCCAGCATTTTTCTTGAGTGCTACCAAAAATCCCAGATGCCCTATTATGCTTGTTTCTATGTATTTGCTGGATGGTAGGAGGAAAGATCTGCTTCACAGCAGCAGAAACTATGTAGCAGCTTTCCACGATAGGCATACGCAGTTTTCTACCAAATAAAATTTATTCATTTAGTATATAGAAAAGCACTTGTATATTAAGAGTTAAGGGTCCTGGGTCTTTTTCTGCACTGATGCAGAAGGATTTGGGTTTGGTAACTCATTTAGAAAAGGGGTCCAATGCTGGTAGGTGCACCAAAATTTGCTAGGCAGCCAGGTGGTCTGGAGACACTGAGCCCAGATCCCCTCATTCCTAGTCAAGTCCTGAGCTGCACGAACACAGAGATAATACTGTGTAACTCTTGCAAGCATTTAGCCATTGGCGAACAGCTGCCTAGCAATCTCTTTATGAGATTTATTTCTCTCTTATGTTTTTGTCAAGGAAACAGTAGTTGTTGATAACATTCAGAAACACAGAGGTGCATTTAATAGTCGGGACAATGAGCAAGCCAAAAATCCGCTGTAAAAAATAAGCTTGTGTGATCATTTGACTTTTTTGTCATTTTGCAAATTATATGTGCCCAGGGTTTATCATTCAGGGAATATTTATTTGTAAATAACATCAGGCTTTAGGAAAACTTTGTGCCTTATTTTATGCAAAGAGTTCTATTTTAACTGGCATTTCGCATAGCATTCAGACTGTGGGTTGCAGCAACATCACTCATCTTCCTGCAGGCAAAACTCTGCCTTGTTTTGACAGTCATTCCTGATGCTTTTCCCTTTTGCAAAAAAAGACCTACCCAAGATGAGACTTGGGACAGCCGCAGGGGGGGACGGACCAAAATTGGAATGCACGTAGCAGGCCCAAAATCGATGAAGCATTTGTGCTTTTCCTCTTTTCAAGTAGAGCAGGACTGTCTCTCCGCAAAGGGTCGAGCTGGGGAGCCAGTGCCAAGGTCTCTCTAAAATCAAAGCACCTCTGTTTTTCTCAAAACGAAAGCACTGCCTGCAATCCTGAGCCCGTAGGAAAACCGATACTGACAGCTGAGCACAGTTGCGGTAAGCTGCAGCCCTGGCGCTTGCTGATTCCTTTTGGGAGGGAGAAAGGGCAGACTGGGAAAATAACACTTGAAAATGTATTCTAGCACATCAGAGAAAGCTCCATCACCCTCACCTGTGCAATTCCAGCAGATTCACCCTGTGAGAGGCAGCTGGAGGCAGGGTACTGGGCAGGATCTGTGCTGCAGCGTAACATTTTGCCTTAATTTTGGCTCACTGCCACAGAAGCGGCCCTATGAAACCATCCCTACAGGCTCCGCAGGCAGCGCACGGCTTAACGCCATATTAAATTACCTCTTTCATTCTGCGCAACGCAGTACAGCGGTATTGGCAGAAAGAAGAAAACGTGAAAACATATTACATGAGTTGAGGTAGATTTTGAACTGCAAGCTTGCCCTCTCCATTAGGGTAGTCCTATAAGGGCTGCTTGGTTCCTCTAGGGGAAAAGATGGGATTTGGCACTACAGCACTCCGATTATTCTCAATAAGAGAAAAAAACCCGACCTGCTATGGCCAACTCTTATATTAGGGCTAGCACTGAGCTTACCTTAAAATTAGGAAGCTGCTTTTTGGTTTTCTTCCATCCACTGTGAATGCTTCTTTGCTGCTTATATTTCCCTCTGTAGGGATGCTGTTGCATTTGGGAACCTCCACATGTGCGTGTTTGTGGTGTGGACCAACTGGTCCAATCCATTTTCTGCTCAAGTTTATAGCAATCTTTTCACTCCA
The DNA here is from genome assembly GCA_013389945.1 of Fregata magnificens. NCBI lineage: Eukaryota > Metazoa > Chordata > Aves > Suliformes > Fregatidae > Fregata > Fregata magnificens. The sequence goes on from WAAD01025069.1 coordinate 21,819, forward strand.
TCAAAAATAACCCAGATTTAATACCAAGAACATTATAGTCCCTCAAATGCATACTTTTTCGTCTGAGTCACAAGAGCAGTCTTTAGGCACATCCTAAGGACACTAGTGTCCCTGATCAAACAGCCCCAAATCTGACAGAACGGTGTCAGTTCAGCTGAGGGAACAGCCTGCTCTTGCTAAGCTCACAGGAGGAGAAGGACGGGATTGTGGCAGGTCACCGTTTTCACACCTAGGCAAGAACTTCTGGAACAGTTCAGATCTTAGTTGCATTGCCTCCGCACTTCCAATTCCTGGGTTAATTTCCCCAAACATGCACCACCAAGCACAGCTGGAAGCGTGCAGGAATGCAGACCTGCCCCTGCTCTGCGCACCGTCAGCCAGAGCAAACAAGCAGAAGAGGGAGGAGGAATTACCCTGGTGATCCCTCCTGTGATTCCCCAGCAGCTGCAGTCCTCAGCTGACCCCAGCAGGGAGACACTGTGAGAGTTACACTGGATTACAGATCCCAGCTGCTCTTAATCTGGGGGCAACCGTGAGTGACTTGGCCAACGGTGCAGCAGGAACCGCCTGCATTCATGGTTTCATTGCACCCGGGCGGTTATTTATACAGTCTTCCTGATTTCCTTTGCCTTTCTTTTATCCCTGCAAATCCTCACTATGTCATTGTGTGGCAATAATGTCATTGCATTAAACTTGAGACAGTTCAATTCTTATGTTTTTAAATTCAAGCGGGTGGCTAGGATTGTTCCGGGAAGCCCTAGAGCTCAGCAGGGCAAGGAGTTGGTGGATGGGCCAGATGCTGCTGTGTTTGGATCCTAATGGAAGTTGATGGTTCTTTCCTCTTCTCCTTCCTTAGAAGGTCCTTCCTACATCTTTTGGTACAAACTGGTACAAAATGAGAGGTGGGGCACCCCTATTGCAATCAGTATGTCTGGTCACCGGGGTAGTTCCCAGTGGGGGAGAAACTGTCTCAAACAACAGCACAACTGCACTGAAGTGAATGACCTGATGGTAGCTGGGACCTCATCCTTTTTTCATTTTGGATCTGCCTGGGAATTCACACCCCTTCTGCACAATGCATCCTCACTTCATTTGGGGGAAAATGGATGCATTTCTCCTTGCCAGCTTTGGAATCTTTATGTTTTATATTTGATCTTCAAGGAAAAAATATTTATACCACCTACCTTACTTCTGTCCCGATAGCTTGTTGTTCTGTATATAGTTTCCTTATATGGGGACACATATAGCTGACTGGATCAACTACCTCTGTAATTTTTGCCTCTCACAGCCCCCCAGCACTGCTGTCATGCATGCCCAGAGCTGCCCTGTGAGAGCAAGGTGGCATTGGGAGGATCCAGAGACAAGAGATCCCCTCTGCCCCCTCCCCTGTGCCTGTCCTAAAGTAGCCCCAGTCATGTCTTCCATGCACTGGGAACAGCTCAGGGACTGGATCTGACACTCACGCTTGTTTCCTTTGCAGCGTAAAGGTGTTCAATGCTCAAGGCAGCAGAATTCATAACCTGTGTGGGTTTTCCTGCCTCGACAGAAAGTCTTGGGCTGCCTCCGGTGGGAGATTCATGCTCAAACTCCTCAGGCTGGGGGGAACTGGGGAAGGGAGCAGAGCCCGCGTAACCAGGATTTGGCAGCAAATCTGGGTCTGGCCTCTTCCTCCAGCAGAAGTCCCTCGAGGGGGCACTATTTTGGCTATTTTTGTGGCAGTCCTAATAAAAATAAGGGGGGTTTTGTTTATTTTATTTTTTGCTATTGGAGCATTAAAGTACATTTTACTCTGCCCATGCAGAGTTCTTCTAAAAATCTAAGACTTATATAATACATAGTTGTCCTTAGTCCTGTTATTATCCCATAGGTCTTCTCAGAGATCTCTATTGCCAGTTTCATTACCATAGAGCTGAATCTGCTCCATGTAAAACGAGTGGAAAATACCCATTAAACCAATTTGGAATTAAATTATATTCTAAAGTTATTGGTCATATTCTTTAAAAAAATTTCTCTGCATTCTATGAGAGATGATCAGTGCTAGGAATGAACATTGTTGTTTAACACCATTGCTTTATTCTAGAGTTTTACATCATACATAAAAAATTAACAAGTGAAATGCTTCGTATTTCTTCAAGGGCCACTGTTATCGTCCTGCTTGTCTTCTGCAGATGCTACTGACTATCTCATACTCATCACCACACCACAAATTTGCTGGAAAGAACAGGAGAGGCTAAGTTTTCAATGAGGAGTTTTGCTTTCCTTTTCTTAAGAAAGGCCTAATCCATACAACGTGTGTAACTAAGAATACAGCTGTTTAGTGCAGCATTTAAGCACGTGCTTGTATTTAGGCCTTAACTGTGAACAGAGATGAGCAAAGTTACACTGTTTTGCAGAGTCAGACCCTAAATTATCCAGCATATGCTTTGCTCCTTTGCTTATCTAAGTCCCTCTAACCCTTAATGACTGATCAAAATCTGTGTGTAATAAATGAGTTTACATTGCTAAAAATGTAACATTAGATGTCACCGAGAATGATAGTTGGCATGGTCTTTAATGCACCAGAATATGGGCCAGGTCCGTGCTCCGGCTGCGTGAAGCAAGAAGCGCTGACGTAGGAGCTGTGCAGACCTGGAATGCCCTGCCGGCAAGCAGAGGACAGGCTGCCTCTTTGCAAAGCACGCTTTCCAAGGGCCATAAAGTCACAGTGCTTATTAGGTCAGAAACCTTGAGCTGGTGAAAACAATTTCTGCCAATGTACGCTAGAGCAGTCTTACGTGCTAACACCCTTTCGTTATCAGCAGGGGATAGGAAAAAAAAAGCCATTTTCTCTCCAAAGGTAGTAATAAATCCTGTGGACTTAGCTCCTTATGCAACCCATAGGAACAGGCCACAGTTTCACAAATTTGGGGATTAGGTTACCTGATGGCAGGAACAGAAACTCCTACATAATACCCTCATTAATACCCACATCACAGCAATGACTCTGCTATTCCTATACTTTCCATTAAATAAAATCAGTCCCCACTTCGGTTAATACGCTGGATATTTAAAACTTCTTATTCTTGATCTGCATTTGCGTGTTAGAGGAGTAGTAGCCAACTCCAGACGACAGGACAGATGGAGTTTTACAGCGCATAAAAAAATTGGGTTCTCAATAGTAAGTCATATGTTACACTTGCACGTTCTTCTACACAATTAAGATATTTCCTTTAACAATTAGCAAAAATGGAAGAGAATTGGCAGCACAGTGTTTTGACTTAACTGTAATAAAACTGCAGAGCTGAGGCTGTGGAACTTGTATATTCTTCCCACAGGACTCTACCCAGAAAAACAGATTTAAGGAAGCACGATGAGCTCATCAGGATATGCTGCAGCAGAAATTGCTCCTCTTTCTGCGGCGGAAGAACTCTTTTGATAAAGAAGACGACTCTAGCTCTCCAGTGTTTGTGACTGCTCTCGCTCTGCGCAACGGGCTGCTCTGAGTCAACTGAGTTGACTCAACTTACAAATGCAAGCTTCTCCACAACAGTGCCATGGGAAAAGGAGAGAAAATTTTCGATATCATGAATTCCCTCCTTCTCCACCACCTTTTAGCAGCCAGCATTGGATGTCAGCTTCACCTCATAGCCTTCTAGCCACTCCCTCCCCCAAATAGGTAGGCAGTGCTGGGTAGGAGAGAGGAGGTAATCGGTCGTCAGAGAGCAGGACTCACCCCCTCCAGCAGCTGGGGCTGTGATGCATGACTTTGTTGAGCCTTAGATCTAGAAAACAACTAAAACCGCTTACAAAGATTGCCTAAAGGACTCTGGAAAAGACATTGAAGGGGGATTTTCAACCTCATCCGACGTAGGTCTGGCAGGCACCGTACTAGCCCACAAGCCAAACCACACTCATTCTGTAAATCTGCACCTTCTCTTTTCAAGGAAGTTGGTTATTTCCTCAGCGATCACCGTGACCTGGAGATTCCATTTGGCCTTGCAAAAAAAGGAAAAAGAAAAAAAAACTAATACAGAGAGAAAAGTTTACTAAAATGGTTTTCATCTCCTTACTAACTGCAGTGATTATCCAGAAAGAAAAGTTGTTACCTGCCTACTTTCTGGTCAAAGATTTTTTGTGTAATAACTATATCATCGGACGTGTGATACTGCAGCCACTGAAGTCAATGGACATTGCATTATTAACCGAAGGAGGAGCCGGGTCAGATCCCAAATGTGAAATCATGTCACTAGAATCCTGATTGCAAACGCCCTCATCGACAAGACGGAGCGCAGCGGCCATCAAGTACTTCAGTGAAGTGCTACACTATACATGTTCTGCCCCAGCCAGACATCGCAGGATGAGCAGGAATGTTACCTGCTGTCAGCTCACATGAACATGCAGCACTGCAAGCGAAATGCACCTCTTATCCTCCACCCCGTCCTCACCAAGTTTTTGCTGAGACTGTCCTTTGCTCCATGCCAGCCTTTTCCTCATGAGCATTGGCAAGAGCAGATGTGGCAGTCCCAGGTCAGCCCAGGGGAGCCTTTACTCTGTGTATTGGCACAACCTCCGGTCCCTGAGCAGCACTCACTGCATGTATAAATCCCAGTGGGTGAAGTCTGTAGTCCAACATGATTGCTCAGAGATAAATCCTCTCTGTCCCTTGGCAAAATATACTCAGGCTTATGATAGCCACAGGAGCAGAAAACTTTTCCTGGCAACTGTTCCCATAATATGGCTCAGAATTCAGCCAAGTGCTACACTGATCACGCTGCTGATGAGCTGGGAGCAGTCAAGCAGGGGAAGTCAAGGGCTCACAGCTTCTCAGAGCTTCAGCATCATGAAGGTCTGAGCCCTCTGCTCTTTCCAATAAGTCCATAACAAAGCAATGTTGGAGCATATGATTTTCTTACTGTTTCCACCAATATTTAAGGCCTAATCATTCCCTGTGATGGCAGTACGTTAGTCATTTCCTCCCTGTTATACTTGCATAAACTAACAGATATCAAGTGTCGTTAGGCACATCCCAGTATCAGTGGGTGGGGAATGATCCCCACAAACACATCCACTCGTCTGAGCTGTAAAGGGGCTGGTTAACTGTGAAGTAAACAGCTGGGGAGAAAAGCCAGGGAGCCATGGAGAGAAAACATCTCCTGGAGCACCCACAGTTCCTTTCCTGAGATACCCCATGCAATGGCTCTGTCCTGTGCCAGCCTTTTTTTTCTTTTTTTTCCCCAAGAACCTGGTAGCATGACTCAGCCCTAAGGGCAATGCTCATACCTCTGTTTGAAAATAGTTTTAGCTAATAAACTGCGCTCAGGCAAGGAATGAGGCAACTCTTACAATGTACCCTTCTGTAGGGCTGACTACTGAGTTTGAGGTAACCAGCTGCTTGGTCTCACACAATCTCAACAGACTGAAGTGGAAAAGCACAAAAGCTTTTGAAAAAAAGAATCTGTAATTTTTCTTGCATCTTTTCCCTTCAGAATTTGCTGAAAGAATCGTCTCTCTGGAGTCTCCTCATTTTAAAAACAGATTTTTTTCTTACAAACAAGTGTTTTAATTGTGACAATTTTGAGCTGAGGGCGGAGATCCTGTTCAGCTGCTATGGGTTACCAGGGGTAGGTTATTTGTGCTTCTCGCCTTATCAAGCACTTTTATGAGTAATTCTAGTGAATACCTGGTTTCCCAAGGCTTTGACTGACTGCCTTATCTAACTGAATTATACTCAAACTTCCTGTCATCTCTGAATATGTCTGTTTTGGTGATAAAATGCAAGTGACTCTATTTACTTGTAGGTCGGGTTAAAAATTGTTAGGTGGACATTAGAAGCTGAGACGCAGGGAAGACCTGCTGGTTTCTTTTCTTACCATTATCCAGCTTTTTTAAAGCTTCCAAATATTCTGTCCAGATGTAAGCATTTTTAATTTACATTTGCAATATCGTTATGAGCTTGTTATTTATTTTCATCTATTTCTTGCAGAACCATGAACACCTGAGGAAGAAGGAGAACTAAAGATGGATCCTGAGCTTAATGACTACTCCTGTTGGGAGCATATGAAATCTGTACATTATTGCTCGTTCATATGAAAAAATGATGGAGGATCATGCTGATGGTAAACTGAACCTCAGAAGTATAAGCAGCCACATAATAGACCACTGTGAAAGACCTACCATAGGGAAACTCTTTAACTCCAGGGCACTCTCTTTAACTCCAGGGCACGGCTGTTTATCTTATATGGTAAACTTTGAGGGTTTCTGTTCCTTGTATAGAAACGCTTCTCATTTCACTGCAGACATTTGCATTGTCTATACGTGCTTTAAATCCCTTTTGAAATATGCATGTTTATATTTGCTGCTCTTTTTGCATCATGCTAGGCTCCCAGTGCCTGCAGCAGTCTGTGGTACTGGGCTCCTCAAGTTAATGATAAATTAACCAGGGTGTCTCCCCTCTTACAGGTGGACTCTACCCAAATTCTTCTGCCCCAACAGCCCTGTCTCCCTGGCAGCACCTCTGTAAGTTTATGGCATCGTCATGGGTTGGCTGAACTTTAACAGCATCCTGTGCCTTGCAAACAAGTTGTTAAGAAGTCATAAACCAGCAGGTGGATAACCCTTCTGGGGATTGCAAATGAAACCTGAATTACAGTTTGGTCCCAAGTCCTTTCTTCCAAAATGGACCAAAGGATTTGAAACAAGAAAAAAAACAACTCCTGAAACTGTTTATATGGGAGGTCTTTCCAGCTTTCAGCAAGCTCTGAGGGGAAATGTCATGCCCTTTTACCAGAACTGTCCCTCCCAGAGAGTTGCCAGGGATGCCTCCCCCATCATATCTGACCTCAGTTGTCCTTTGACCGTGCTCCGAAGGCAAACCTACTCTGGCAGACTCCAGAGAGCAGATTGTGTGATCTCGTGATCTGTTTTCCTCCTGAGGAATATTTTTTCCCAGAAAGTGCGACTTTAAAGAAGCCCAGCGATCTCTGTTGTGATGGGAGCATGGTGGCTGATTTCCTCCAGTTTCACTGTTGCTGCTATAGATGTCCTCTTGGAAAATTTAAAAAATTTCTGGGCAGTTTTCCTAGCTTCTGTTGGCTAATTGCTGAAGAAGTGAGATTTGGTTGTCTTGGCGTTTGGAGCCCAAAAAGACACTGACCTAATGAGAACAACTGGCACCAGTTGTTATAGTTCTGTGTATTAGTTGTTATAATTCTGTTCTCCCCCCTTAGTGGGCAGAATGGTGAGAAATGAGTCACCTGCACCCAATGGATCTTTTTGGTTGATTCATTTTGAATGACTGGGTCCTTCAACTAGCCAAATGCTAGTTTGGAAATCGGTTATTTGGAAAGGGGTACATAACATCTTGCCTAATGCACCACATCTCTTAGTTTGTAGCATCCGCCTACAGCCACCCTTGGCCATTTTGCACTGTAGTAAGTGTGCTGCCCCATAAATAAAGTTGTAGTGGATGGAAGAGGAATAAAGATGCATGAGCTTTTCTGTAGTACTGAGGGGAATATCAACAGGGCAGTAAAGAGTCAAGATATTAATTTATCTTGTACTTCCCCGACACTGATTCGCACACGCATATGCACACAGGAAAATTGTCTCTGTGACCTCTGCTTGACAACGATAATATGGTAGTAATTGACTTTTCACTGTTCTGTAGTTATGAGAACAAAAATGGACATACTTCATGGAGCAAGGTTATCATCGGTTATAGCTCCATCAGAAATTCTTCCAGGTATTTTCTACCTTAATTCAGCTCTGGAGCCTAATTCTTTTTGTAATTAACAGTTACGGTGCATATTGAAAAAAGCACATAGAGGAGGCAAATTGATGTGAAATGAATGTGTATCATTCACACCAAGTTCCTTGAAACCTACTATTTCTGTTTTCCTTTTTCATAAAATGGACAAGCAAGTCTACTTTAAAGAAAATTACTCCTTGACAACAGTGACCCAAGAGGTCTGCAAGTCTGCATAGCAAGCAATCTCGACAGCTTGATTATTTGTTATAAGAACAGCTCTGAAACATTTAATCCATAGAGTGTGTTATGATTTCAGCTGAGAAATTTCATCTTCAGTGTTCCTGAGGACTGAACTAAAGTGAGAGGTGGGCAACTGCAAGTCACTCATTAGTTTCCACACCGTGGTTTAATCCTTGTTAGAGGAGAATAACAAATGTAGAAGGGTTCATTTTTCCCCTCGCATGGGAAATGTGATTCAAGAGCATATTTTTTATTCTGCTCAAAAGCATGCAAAAATAATGTTCATTAATGTTAGGGAAGATACAGATGCTGCATGAGAAAAGGATATAGCGATGATTATTGATTCTGGCAGAAGACTTCAGGAGCTCTCTTTGAAGTCTGACAACAGGAATCTGTGCCCAGATTTGCCAGGCTTTAATCTGTGACAATTAAATTAGAGGATAATGAAGGAAGATGGTGCTATCTTTACTCTTGGTTGAATTAATGATTTCTGAGTTGTGGGGAATGCTTACCTCTCTGGCTGGTCGTTACAGAACTTCTGTTCCATCAAACTCTGATCGTAAGCCTGGATTTAAAGCCCTGGAAGCACTTATAATTCTTCCTTCCTGTGGCTCCACTCTTATTTCTAGAGACCACCAACTGCATGCTTTGTTAATGCTACGGGGATGTATATTAATGTAGCTAATCCAAGGATGCATGGAAGAGGTGCAAGTGCCAGTCATCCCTGAACAGGGAATTGGACCTTGCAGGCCAGGACGTGCAGCCAGACATGGAGGGAGCAGCTTTTGGTGGTCGGGAGGGTGCTGGTGGTGGGATGTGAGTGGCACAATTTCACCTCTCTCCACCCCTGTGCTGCCTCCCTCCTTTCTCTGTCATATTGCCACACGCTGAGCCTCGCACCTTCCTAAAGATACCCGTGGTCAGTGCCTGCACATCTACTGTACGCCTGCATTTCTCCCGCAGCTGAACCAGGCTCATGTGACCTGTTATAAAACCATGTTATTGTCTGGCTTAAAAATGACATAGTTTAAAAATGCCCCAGAGCAGCTCAAAATTTTTCTTCTGGAGACTCTTCAAATAAGATTTACAACACTCATATTTAAAAATCGTGCAGTTTAATAAAAAGAAATTACTATTTTCTTCAGCTACAGCTGGATAGCATATTGCCAGAGGCATAAAAATAATACTAATTTGGAGATTATTAGTATTTTTTCTCAATTTTTTACTTAGAACATTTCGTCATATCCCAAGGCCTCCCCTATGCCCCTCAGGCAATGTTTACTTATCATTACAGTCAGTATTTAGAATGTATGAAGTGACAGTTAATATTTATATCAATGGTACAGTAAAGAGTATACTGCATTTTTCCCTGATTGACCAAGCCGTCTCTATCTAAAACAGAACATAATCCTCGAAATTCCTGGAGAGAAGGTGAATTTGCCAGCAGTCAGGCATTTGTTTCCAAAAGCCCATTTTACTTCAGCTACAAGGAAAAATATGCTCACTTCTCATAAATTCTTCTAACTATGGAAGGAACCCAATGTGTTCCTCCCTGAATACAGAATGACAAGGTACGTAAACATGGAAAAGAAAGAGTTGCGTTACCTCAAGACGAATTGCTACTGGGGGAGGGAGATACATGCCATTGCAGCTTTTTAAGCTCCAAATTTGGAAATGCATTAAAGTTTATTAAGCTTCCAACATATTTTATATGTTTCACTCCAATCATACCCTGTCTAGGCAGGATACATCTGTTGTAACTCAGGCATCTGAAAGTCAAACATCTAAGTTTGACTTAGTCACCCAAACTCCCTTTATAGTCAAAGGACAGAGGCAGGCACCTGCAGAGGGCACTTCATCTCATCCTCACGTTGGCGTCTAACACAAGGTCAGATCAACTGCCCTGGGGGAGTGCCAGTGTCTCGCCACTGATTATGAAAAGAGCCCCGAGCGACTAGCTCCGTCTTGGATCTTTCAGACATCCCAAGTTAAGCGTGACAACTCCGTGCTTAAACAGAAACATCTCCCTAATACTGTTGATGGCAGAATACTCATGCCCGTTTACAGAGTAGAAGGTTTCAGGCTGGTTCCTGTAAAAAAGATGAGATACGTGACACGCACCAGATATATATGAGTGACTTCTCTTGCCAAATCTATTGTATGATATTTGACTGGGTCTCTGTGAGACTTCAAAGGCACTAATGGATGCCAAAGTTTTTGAGGTCTGATTAGTTTCAGCAATGTAGAGCCTTTGTGGGGATGCTGCAGATTTGCTCTGAGAAGAAAGCAAGGCAAAATTACTCTCTTCGACGTGTTAATTAGTTAAGGCTATCTGGCAAGGTGGGCTGCCTGCCTTTTTATTTTGAGCCCAGTTCCAACAAGAAGCCAAGACGAAAAGGATGCAGAGAGCTAGCCTGAAAAAGCAGTTGTCATGGTGTAGGCAGGCATTTCAAGTACGCACATTTGAGTCGCATAACAGTTTTCAATTTGTTGGGCTTTGCATCGTAGCTGAAGTTGTACGTGGTATGTTATAGTGCTTCCACTGATATCTGCCTTGTGCCCTAACAGAAAATGAGAACTATTGTCTTTGGTAATATGAAAGACAAATGTTTACAACATTTTTCCCACCTAATTTAATAGAACTATTCCATTATTTAACAAGTTTTTCTATTTTCAATCCTACTGCATTTTTCTGTTTTGGACTCGCCTGCCAGCCTTTGTGTTTTTGGCTGTCTCTTGGCTGCTTGATAGCACAAGACAGCCACCTGAATTCCACCTCAAGAAAAGCCTTTGCTGTTCTCTTCTCAACTGAGAAACTTTGTGTATTCTTGTCACCCTTCCCCAGCACTGGCAGAGCCTAGTGAGAGAATCAAACGCCACGTCGTGCCATAGTCATCGCAGCCTAACATGGAGAAACCTGTCAGTATCCCAACAAGATTAACTACTGTTTGTGTCTGATCTCAGGCAAGAGCCTGGAGTGAGCTGCATGCAGCTACCTGGTTCAGAGGTTTATGTCGTGTGCTCCTGGTACAGCACTATAGGATATAAGGGCCAGAGAAATGCCAAGTGGCCAGTCAAGGCCAGCTGAGTCCCCCTACTCGGCTGAAGCAGAGTTATTCACTAGCCAGTTAAATGCAGGAGGTGATTCTCAGCCGACAGAGAGGTATTTCCATATCTAACAATGAAAACCCCCCTCTTATTTTACTTAAGAGAGTGGCCAGAATGCCTCCTGGTAAAGGAAGGAATAGTGTGAGATTCAGGATGACAGATGAAAACTGTCTAGACCCCTGGAAGAGCTCAAAGGGAAGCCTGAACACAAAAGCTAACGTGATTGTGAAAGAGAGGTGAGCTGACTGTGAAGGAGAGGTGAGCTGAGGTGAAGACGGGGAAGGCAGGCGCTTGGAGCTGCTCTCTGGTGGTGTTCCCCCAAAGAAGCTCTGCCCCCTGAGCAAGATCCCTCGGGGACCTCCCAGCAGATGGACCCGACGGTGCCACACACAACGCCTGGATCCCCAACTGAACTTGATGGGTCAGGTGGCTGGGAGACATCTACCCAATACAGCCACGTACCTTCCTATTTCATTTCATCCATCTATATATCTCTGTAACTGTGTTGCCTGTTTTGGATGCTATGAATAAATTACTGTATTTGCCTTTTAGCTTAACCTGGTTTGAGTTAAGTGTGATTTCAGGTAACTGGATAACAACAAGTCATTCTTTCCCCAAGGATATAACGAATCTGTGAACGAGGGCCTGGTTTGGATGACAGGTCACTCCTGCTATCTTTTTCTCTACCATCTCAAATGATGAGTGTCCGTGTGGGGTATTGGTTCAAACTGCGGCAACGAACCATGTTGTAATCAATATGATGTCCCAGGATGGAATTTCAGTCTTCCTCTTTTGACTTTTTTATAAACGTAGGAAACTAAAAGCACACACCTACATAAGCTGTACAGAAAGGATATTAGTAAGGCTCTGCATCAAGCAAGGAAAAGTTAGTACCAGAACTAAGGTCCCTGGCACAAACTTAATTTCGGCTCTTTGTAAGTATGTGTGGCAATAAAGTTTTTAATTGTGTGATCAGCCACTGTTCATTTTCCCAGGGCCTTGCTTCATTCAGCACACATTTAACCCACTCCAGGGACGAGTCAGTGGTGTACAGGACATCACCTCCCTCTCCTTTGTTGGAGGGTATATGGTGAAGAAGGCTGTCAGTGAGACAGCCATATACTGCCTGGGACAGGGATTCTGTCCCTGCCTCCTTGGAGACCCTGTTGAAAGCCAGAGAAGTTGAACAAGTACCCTCTGGGCGGTCAGCGAGTCCCTGACTTGGGTCTTTGAGGTCTCACCTACAGGAACGCTGAGGACTAGGAGAGTCTGGTGGCACCGAAGTCATGGGGCTGTGCTAAAGAAACTGAGCCCCCCCCCAGTTAGTTGCTTGCCATTGTAACCTCTTTGTGTGACTGAGGTATGTCTTGTATTTGTGATTACTTCACTAGGATACTGTGCATATTAACTTACTAGTGCCAGAGATACTATATGAAGATCATCACAGAGTATCACAAACAAATTAGTGTTCCAAACTTCAAAACAGAGTTTGAAAAAATTTGATTAAATAAGAAAAGGAGCTACCCACCAAACAAGAAGAAAATAAGGGTTCAGAATAGCATCTGGTTAACTGAGCAAATGGTGTCTGCTCAGATACCTTGTGATCTATGGGGGAAAAAACAGAAAAGGTACACGAACACTTATAACACTGTATCATATTTACTATAGCCCAATGACTTTTGGTACACAACTTTGTCATATCACTTTTAAGGGAGACATACTGAGATTGACCAGGCATTATCTAATTTTTGACTGCTCGATTTTGCAAAGCCAATCATGGTAATATAACATAATTTGGGTTGTGTAAAAAGTGCATTTATGTGCAATCCTATCTATATCTACATCTACAATGTATGTACACCACACATGGATATATACCACACAAACACACACGTACATGTACGTACACTTCTGGGTGCCAAATTCAATGTCAAGAAAGGTTTAGACCCTCTCCCAGAACTTTATAGCTTGCATAAGATATAGTCAGCTCTGTACATACACATAACACTGACCAAAGATAAGATCCTTTCAAATCTCTCTGTTGCCTCAAGATGTATGCATTGTATACAGATGTATATATTTTATTGGTTTATCACTGATAGAAATACACCATGAAGAGGCCTTTCAGGACCTCTTAATACCACCTAATAATTCACACAAAACACAACCCCATTTTATTGTTTATTCTGGGACAGTTACCTACAAACTTAAGACCAGATCCTCAGTGGATGTAAATCAGCATAGTCACCTTGGAGGTCAACCGAGCAGAAACAGCTTGTGAACTTATGACAGGAATAATAGGACAATTCAGGTTGGAAGGGACCTGAGGAGGTCTCCAGTCCAACCTCTTCCTCAAAGCAGGGCCAGCTCTGAGGTCAGACCACGCTGCTCAGGGTTTTGTTTTGAAAACCTCCAAGCAAGGAGACAGCACAGCCTCTTGGAGCAACCAGATCTACTGCCTGGCCATCCTCATGAGCAAAATCTTCTCCTTATATCCAATCTGAACCTCTCTTTTTTCAACTTATGCCCATTGTTTCTCACCCTCCTGCCGTGCGATGCTGTGAAAAGCCTGTCTCTGTCTTCTTGATGGCCCCTCCTAGGTGCTGGCAGGCTGTTAGGTCCCTTCGAAGCTGTCTCTCCTGCAGACTGAGCAAGTCCAACTTCCTCCTGCTCCTCCTGCTCCACATGCCAATGCACAGGCATTGCATGTCCTTCTGCTTCATCCCCCGAAGGTGAGCAAAACCACCTCGTGCCCCCCTGGACGTGGGAAGCTCAGCGCCCCCCCACATCCCACTGGTGTCAGGGGCTTTTGAGGGCTGGGTCTTGTGGCATCCACTGGGTCAATCTGGTTCCTACACTTGTGCTTACAATTCTGTACAGGCATTAGAAGTTTTGGGGTTTTATGATAATGCTGTCTTTGTCTCCCCTTCATTTGAGAGTGAGAGGGAGAGGCTGGATTGCGTTATCTCTCATCCTCAGCTAGGTGCACTGTGCTGTGGTGTCATTTTTCAAACAAAGCCGAAAGACTTGCTCTATCTGGGTGATTTTGATTTCTTACTTTACCCACTCCCATCTCCCTCCTCCCTGCAACAAGATGAAAACATCAATATCTGTTTTCAGCTCCCAAGGTATGACACAATGTCAATGGAATTTGTTTTTAATCTGGGTGACTAACAGTTATCTGACAATTCAAGTAATATTTCTCCACATCCATCCGTCAGACTCCAGCGAACTTACAGGGGGAGACGGCATCAGATTTAGCAGCCGAGCAAGCCTATTAACACCCTGGGGTTGCAACTTCAACTCCCTGCGATACGATTTTCCCCTAGCCTGTCCTGCGCTGCCCTTTTCATTTTTTATTTGTGTAAAATTATAACTCTTGCATTTGAAAGTCATCCTCTTTTATTTCTGAGGCTGTTTCCTACAGTGAGTCAGGTCAGGCAAACTATTATTAGGACCATGTTTATTTATAACGGGTAGTTTAGCATTAAGCAACGAGTTGTGACAGGCTGTGCATTTCTGGAGGACGATGGCAGGCTTGGGGTGCCTGCGCAGGCACGCTGCCAAAGGCGGAGGGCTCCTGCCGCCCCAGCCAGCCTCCGGACATGTTCTGCCGCCAGCAGCTCGCTGCCGTTACGAAACGAAACATTGAGAGCAAAACGAGGACATGCTGGAGCCAGCACTGGTGCTGGGGGACGCAGGCAGCGTGCAGCCGATGGCTGCCCGGCTGTGTCATCCCTGCCCCACCGAGTGTCCTGGTGAAGGGCAGCTCACAGGCAGGACTCACGAGACTCAGAGCAGTGTCCAGAAGCAGGAGTCTGCTGCCCCAGGTTTTTCCTGGTATCCCTCTTTTTTACCCCCTGCACGCTTCCCCTGACATCGTTGGTTTATTGCCCCCTCACCACCATGTGCAAAGCAGCTGGCTCTGCTGTACTCCACGGAGTTTTCTGCCTCTACAGCAGCACTTTCAATATAATTAACTTATTTATACATTTTTATTCTACTCCGTCTTCCCTGACAGCTCCGGATCCTTTGAGCCTGACTGGAGGGTCCACCAAAGACTCCAGAAGGCAGAGGAGAGGGGTGCATTCCTGCAGTGACACCCAAACCAGAGCAGCAAAGAGGGCCGAGGACCACAGAGACCCTTCCTCTCAGCAGAAGGTTAAGCAGACAATAATTCCTCACTTGGCTTCCACGTGGTGGGGCAGCCTCTGCAACCCGCCTCAGCTCCCCTAGGAAGAAGACGCTGCTTCTTTTTTGCCATCTTTCCTCTGGTCCTGTACTGTGATGGGGAGTTTGTGTCGGTTGAGTAACTCCTTGCCAACATGTGTCAGCTTCAGGCACGTCATATCCCCTCTCTTCCATCCCACGGACCTGAGCGTCCACCTGCAGCTGGCGTGGAAAAGCAGCTCATTTAGCACGATGAACCCTGCTGCTGGAGGCCCAGGCAGACACACACTGCTGAATGTCTCCTTAGGAAGGATTTGACCTCCCCAGGTTGGCAGGGGTAGGATGCAGGTGTCAGGGCCCCGACCCACGGCCGGTTACTTGCCAAAGGCAGGCCCAGATGGCGGGCTTGCAGCTGTGGAGGTTTTCACCTTTCCTCTTAGCTGACTCCAGTACATCCTTTATTTCCCTGCGAATGTGAGCAGCGGCAGGCAGCGTGGTGCTGGGGTTTGGTGAGGGGCTAATCTCCTGCTTTTTTCCTTCCTCTAGTAAATCTCCACCTGCACTTTTCTTCTTACCTATCGGTTTGCATTTGGTTGACTTCTCTTCACGTTTTTTTGAGGAGATAGTGGACCTACTTGGATGTTTGTCAGCCAGCAAACCCAAGATGACATCTGTGCTTTTGCATCCATCCCTCTAAGTGAGAAGCTGTGACCATGGCTGTCAGGAGACCCATGTCCAAATCAGCTACCACAGAGCTAAATCCAGCAGCTCTTATTCAGTTCTCAGCTTGGCAAAACCCCAATGAAGATAAGGAGAATTTTAACTGATTGGGGATGTCAGGTTCCAATAATGAGCATGGCCACGGTTCCTGAAATCTGTTTTCATGAATTTGCTCAAGAGTGTATTGCAGAGGTGTTTCTGACATTTGGCAACATTAATATTTAAGCCTTCCTGTGTTATTTTTGCTAAAGGAATTAGAAATTAGCATGTCATGATCATAATAGAGCAGCTGAAAATAAAGGGCCAGATTGTGCCCTCAATCCGCACGCCCAATTCCCACGGATGTCATTGGAAATTGTGTGCATATGCCTCTGAGGGCAGAATTTGGCCTAGCGTGCCTCTTCTCTTTCTGCGATGTGCACGTTACGCTCACTGCTGCTAACAGTGCTTCTGTGCAACAAGAGAGGAGCACGTGCCTAAATTATTTAGCACCCTGATAACCCGCGGTGTTTTTCCTTCCCTTTTGATAATGATTGAAACTGTAATTCTTCCTATAGCTAAAGCTGATGTCTTTGCAGACAAGCCCTGCACACCTCTCTTAGCAGAAGGGGAGTGAATTGCCTACAAGGCATGTCTCTGGCAGACAAGCATATTGGAGTCTGTACCAACGGGCTCGACCTGGTTCTGGCGGGATTGACAGAGGTGTCACTGGGACTGCCTTGGGGCAGGGAGATGGGCTCGATGACCTCTTGTTGTTCATTGCAACTCAGTGTGTGATAAATCATTGCATCTTTTCTGCCCTTGAGCTGGGACCTGATGGACTTGGCATATGCTAAATGTTATCCTAATGAAGGGGGCTTTCCTCAGCCAAGGGTTTTAGCTGTAAAGTTGTTTTTTTTTTTACTCTACAAGACTTCAGAAGAATGGCTAGTTACATCACATTTATAATGACTATTTTAAAAAAAGTCTCTGATAGAAGAATTGCTCAAAAGATAGAGATGGGGACAGTTCATTGGAAAATAGTTGACTTTTTACTTTGCTTTCCTCCTCCAAAATATTCAGAAGTAAACCAGTCCTGAAAACAGCTTGATTCATCAGCGACAGAGTACTCTCGTAGCAAAATCAAAAAAAGGTGTCAGCTGTGACAAGACTATATGTACTATACATATGCTTTAAAAGTGAGTGGTAGCAGACATTTTGAGACACCATACTGTGATATAGCAAACTACATAAATACTAGTCTTCAGCGTTGAAGCTAGGGATCTGACTCAAACCTTGATGAAGTCTGAATGACTGCTTTTCCATTGACTTTGTTGATGTCTGTCCTGCTCCACGTGCTTGGAAGGGCAGCTTCCGAGTAGCGCTCCACCAGGTCACTGCTGTGAACTGGAGAGAGCTGTGCTGGCCCACGCTCTCACTCCCTCGTTTGCCTCCAGCTGCTAAATTACAGTAAGAGAAACACACCAAATACTTTGCTAATACTATTTACCCATGAAAGTAGCGGCTTTATCATAGCTGCCACAGGGATCAGATGCCATTGCGACTAGAAGGAGATACGGTCCTTATGAGAGCAGATGGTCTGTTACGCATCTTGCTTTGAATTTGACTCACCCTGTGAAAATATTTGGGAGGAGTCTCCCATGTGCTGGATATTCATAACTGATTAGTCTTTCCTGTACTTCCAGTTTGAGACAGTGGATTTTCAGAAGATGGACATGCAGCACATAGCTCTTCGCAAACAAAGAACATGTAAACTTCAGCCCCTATCCCAACAAAGCTACAGCCCATCACTAGGCACTTCTGAAAGTTTAGGATTTCAAGCATACAAAAGCACACTGGAAAAAAAATCCAACTTTTTTGGTCCACAATTAAGTCACGCAATCAGTGAGACCAAAGCCAAAAAGCACCAGCAGCAGATTTATGCATCTGCTGGCATAACAAGAAAGAAGAATTAATGCTGAAAGTAGCGAAAAGAAAACCATTACACAGGATTCTGTACATTGTACTTTAGGAATTGGAGTTGATAAGAGGCTTTCAGAGCTCTGGGACAGCATTTCTGGCATTATTATTAAACATTTTGTATGAAATAGTTATGGCAGGTTTGGGGAGAGGGGGTCAGGGGTTGCAAATCTTGCTGTCAGTACTAAGGCCCTGCTCCGGCTCCCAGTGAAGGGAAGGGGACATCTCCCGAGGCACAGTGGAGAAAACATAGGAGTTGACACTTTAAAAATTAAGCCTCCTGGAATTGCTGTGTCGATTATTATCCCAGAGACAGCTTAAGTGATTTGCCCACAGTCACACAGTGAATTGGGGCTGAGCCAGGAATAGAAGATAGGACTCCCAGCTTCTGTTCTTGTTCTCTTACCAACTAGGCACATCCCCAGATGTACAGTATAATCCATGGGGACGAAAATCCAAAATCAAAGATTTATCTCACTTCCTAACACAGCTGTAGACAGCTCTGCAGCACAGACACAGAGACAAATCTTACTGCCCTGGTTAAGCAGTGTAACCCACTGATCCCAAAGGAATTGCTCACCTGGTGAATTTTGGCTTCACAATACCGAGTAACTCAAATCCCTACAACGTCAATGTCCCTCAGGAGAAGAAGAGACTGAGTGGTAGTCCGAACTACGCACCTGGGATTAGTGGCTTGAGCAATTTCAGCTAAACCTATTATATAAAATTACAGTTGTGTGTTACTAATGGGTGCTTCACTCATTAACACGCAAAGGCAAATAACGTTGCTGCAGCTCTCCGTATCACCTGTCTATGCAGGGAGGAGAGGTTAAATACATAACAGACCATACTTGTAAGAAGATTAATACATACAACAGGGATAGTATCAGGCTTCTGCTGGGTCTAATCTGGCATCTGACCGGGACAGAGGGAGAGAGAAGGAAACTCTAAGCCAGTTAAAGTAGTGGATTATTGATGACAGAGGATTCACAGCTGATAGGGGAGCTGGAAAGAGCAGGTAGTAGGGATGAAATGCAGGGCAGAGCGCATAGCAAAAAGGAGGTAGAAGTTACTAGGTTTTACAGGGAAGGTCTAACAAATGTGAAAGAAAACTTAGTGGGTAGGACAACAAAGATACGAGCTTTCCAAGACTACAGAATTGGGGTGAGCAAGGAGAGAAGAATCCATATATATCCTAGCTTCCTCTCTAAAATTGTATCTTACACATCAAGGAAAAAAAATCACACCAAGCTGCTGCCTAGGGATTTGAACTTGGACAAATAAATGATCTGAGAAGTCTTGCTGGGGAAAAAGCCTTCCAAGACCTCCTTGTTATCCTCTGCACAGATAAACACTGGATGGAGAACAACATTGCAAATCACTAATAATTACAGAAAGTCTGGCTAAGACTTCCATGTAGATAATGTTATCTTGGGTAACAGGCAGCTGGGGGTGGGCTGGGGTAGCACAGGCCTTCTGCAGCACAGCTGGCTAATCAGGATAACCCTTGACAGACATTTTTTAATGACTGATAATTTGAAAGAAAATGACTTTGTAAAGTTCTGGAGCAATGTTTAACAGAGACATTTGGGAATAGCTTGCTTCTTTTGGTTTGCTTGCTTGTTTCTGGAGAAGAGTGGTTGAGACACTGAGTAGGGCTCCAAGGTATCAGGAGCAGGTGATGGCTTTGAGGGGAGAAGTGGAAACCAATTGCCTCCACCAGCAAGGAATTTTGGATAGCAGAATGGCAAATTCACAGTTGGGAAGCATTTATTAGGGTTGTCCTATTATACCTGACAGGCTGGAAGGAGTTATTAATAAAACTCCTTTAGTATGCTTCTAGGCAATCAAAATCAACGCACTTACAGTGTTCCTGCCCCAGGGTAGAGTCTGAAGCCAACGCTACCACTACTTAGTTTTGCAATTTCTTGCTGTTCCTTCTCTGTCCATCTCTCAGGTCCTGGCCAATTCTGACTGAGCTGGCATATCTGCTTCAGGTTGTTGGTATTTTAGTAAGGTTTTTCTCTTCATTTGGGATGTGAATAGGACAACTTGCCTGTAGCAACGTGTTAAGAAATCATACTACAGTCTAGGTCATGATTAAGTTACAGTAAAATTACAGACTGTCTAGAAGAAAATGAGCAATCTCAGCTGTGAATACTGCAGAATGCATTATCTCACAGATTTATTTATTTTAATACTGCCTGATTAAAATTCTGCAGGGCTCCTTGAGCTGTATGTAGGCACTAATTTAAATCAGAAAGGAAAAAAATGTGTATGTTGAATTATATTTGGGCATAGAATTTGCAAAATGAGATAGGATTTTGATCCACTTAGTTTTGTTGAGACAGTAGATACTACTAATAGTTGATACTTCAGAATAAGTTAAAGAAACTAAAATCTCAATGGCTTGGAAACGTAATCTTCATTTCTGTGACAGCTTTGTCAATGTACAACCTGTTACTGATTTTCTTACAGGAATGTATTGACTATGTAGATACTACAATTTAAAAGCAACTAATTTTCTTTTATCTTAAATCAATTTCTAATCAACTTAGCCAAACAGAAATAAACTAGGCTTAAGTGTTTAAGTGCTTATTGAACATCCACATTTCTACTCATTGGCCTATACTGGTTTAAACTGACACCTTTAGTTAAACTACCCCAAAGATGTGTGCAGGTAAGTGCGTGCCTCTCTGCAGCAAGTGCAGGGAGGTGGGTCTGGGGCAGTGTGTGCCAATAACTAAAAGAGAGCCAGGGACTGAGAGGGGCACTGGACCCCTGGTCACGGACACTGCTTGATTGCTAGCTTGCTCCTTGGCCTGGTGCTGAGCTGTTGCGACCAGGGGACAGGTCAGCCCAAGGACAGCTCCCCAAGATCAGTCTAAATAAGAAAGCACCAGGTTTTGACTCCTCTACCCTACCCAGCTCTCCTGGGGGCTCCTACATGCTTCTATCCTACTGCCCATTGCCCTTGGCCCTCTCTTGGTCAGAAGTAGAGACATAGCCTTCATGGCTGTCTCTTGAGCAATGGGGGACTGGGACCTCCAGGGGCAAGGTAACACAAAATAAATGATGAAAATAACAATAATATCAAAATTCCCTCCTGATTTTTGATGTGCATGTTCAAATTCATTCAGCTGCATGCATTAATGTAGTCTTGCTGTTGGTCAGCAACAATCCGATGATATTTGCTGAGTGTCTACACTGAGTGCTTAATTGCCATGGTTAGTCGATGTCTGTTGCCTACCACCTAGTACCAAAAGCATTTCTTTTAATAGCACCTGTTCTTCCATACCTTTAAGAAATGAAAAAAAAATTCACTCTTGTCTTTGTACTAGAAAACAGCAGGTGCAGAGAGTCACCCCTGGCCTCCAGGCCAAGTGCAGACCCTGGCTCTCCCCCCAGGGCTCAGAGGGACCCCCCTTGGGCGCACATTACCTTGCAGGGTTAGCGAGGTACAAAAGAGATCGAGGGAACGAGCCAACACTGGTGCAGCCTGCACTGTCAGGAAGGGATTCAGCGCCTGCACTCAGTCCATGTCCCTCTTATTTAGCTGTACAGACGTTCCCTCTGAGTGCCAGAAGGGCTCAGAAGGTCCACAGCACCCTGGAAATCACCATGCTCCAGGTACCACACCTTGGGTGCCAGGAAAATGCACAAACATGGGCTGGGATGCGTGGGGTTCACTCACAGCATTTTGGCTGTTTATTCCTACCAAGACTGATTCCCTGTCACTGGCAACAGGAATATTGGGAAAGGCTAAATCAATCTTTATCATCCTGACAGTCCCCAAGAAAGTAGACAAGAAAAGTTAGTCAGTACAGCAGGAATTAAATAAAGTATGTAAGAATCTGGATGAATATAACCAAAATATAGCCTTTCAAGCTTCAGCCAGGTTGGAAAGGGTACGATTTTACCTGGAAACTGCACATTAAAAGGCACTGAGCCATCCTTACCATTTTCTCCTGGTCAAGTGATGGAAATACCTACAAAAGGAAAAAAACCTCCCACCCCTGAGAGGAAGATGGAAACCAGGATGCCAAGCTCTCCATCCCCAGTTTGCTTGGTCACTACCGAGTTTGGGTGACATTTTGAATGCACCAGGGAGGTTGGCTTATACCTGAGACTCTAACTGTGCCCACATATCCTTGGGGAACTTTGAAATAGCAGAGATAATGTGAGCCCAGTTACCATATGCTTTCAGTCTGCTCGGGCAATGATTGTATAATAATCCCTAACAGAAAACTGAAGACGAGATTTCAAGTGGCTGCCAGAAAACAGTTTTTCACTTAGAGTGGCAACTCGGAATAAGGAAGCATCTGGCACATTTGATCAGACAAAGAAAATTAGGTCACTCAGAAAAATATTTGATGCTCTTCCTGAGGAACATAATACTAAAAATGTGTCTATCTAGAACGGCAGCATTCTTCTCTTCAGCACTGTTTCTCATATTGTGATATTTTGTATTGTTCTGAGTAACTGCACTATATTTAGTATCTGTTAAATAGTAGAATATAGATTATATAACCGATCATTTTCCTCCTGCCAGTAATAGGAGTTTAAGACCAAAGAGGGTTTTGTTGGCTGTGGGTTTTAAAAAAAGATTCAAGAACAACTGCTTTGATGCGATTGACTGTTGGATGTTTTCTATGAGGTTTTTTAAAAAATCATGTTGAATTAGAAATGTAAATGATCTTTTGTTTAATATTTTTTTTCTCTTGCTTTTAAGCATGTCCCGTTTTTTATCATTCCTGGACAGGCAGCGGAGTGAGACTTCACCAAAAAGCTCCCAGACGGAGGAGTACACTGCTAAACAGCCCCTTGCCAGGGAGAGAGGCAGGAAGAGGGATTGCAGGGATGGTCATGCCCTGAGCTGAGCCTTGCAGAAGGGATGGAGTAAGAGTCCGACCCTGCAAGGCACAGAGTAATATTTCAACTGACTGGTCTTTCCTGGGAGTCACATGCCCTCCCTGTCCCAGGGAAATACCTTCTTCCAGGTGTTCAAAACAGTTGGGGGAATAAATACCAGTATTAAGAGTGTTTGTTGAGGTGCTCTGATTACTTCAACGAAGGGAAAACCCAGAAGCTGAAAAGTCCAAGTGATTGCACTCGTACCATAAAGGTATGCAGTGAGAGAGGGGCTTGGGCCATTGCTTAACCCTGGGGCCTGGGTTATCTCTTGCACCAGCTGGCAGTTCAGCAGAACAGCCCAAGCATTTCAGGCAGCTGGCTAGTGAGCTAGAGCTGAAATTATGCTATTAATCAGCACCTGGGTGGCATGGCTCATCACTGGTTTCTGCTCTGGGAGATGAGGGAAAAACAGGACTCCCAAAGACAAGCCCGGGCTAGCTGGAGAGCCAGCCTTATGTGTGGCTTACAGTCTAACTGCTCATGGAAAAAACACACATCTCCAGCAATCTTTCTCCATTTAGTTAATTTCCAAGAATCTCTCCTCAAAGGGAACAGTGTGGTTAATTAATCTTGATTTTTCCAGCTTCCTAAAACCAGGAATGGAAGCAGTGACCACAGAGTTTTCAGACTTTACAGACAAAATCCAATCTGATTTAATGCATAAAGACATCACTGTCCTGACACTAATTCTTCCAGCTGGTAAATTAATCAGTCTGTGATATTTTCATTCGATTGTGAAGACGTCAGGTAACCGAAAAGGAGTTCCAAGCTGCCATCTTGGTCTAATTTATTATAGTGTGGTACCATGACTGGTTTAGTCACTTCAAATCTACGATACTTTAAATACTATATAAAGACTTGAATTGAAGTACTTACATGGTACACATAGAAAGTGGTCTTGATTTTCAAAATAGTTTACACACAGAAGTGAATGTGTCCTCACCCCCTGGTATATTTAGTGTTACAAATTTTAGCAGCAGATGAAAGAAACTTTAATAAGGTAAAAAGCTCGCCCAAGGTCAAGTGGCATGTTAATTCAGAAGTGGAATTAGGCTTCGGGAGGTTTCTGGCACTTAATCATAAACTTAGTTCATTGGTCCTGCCTCTTTCCAGATTCTCTCATTCAGCCTTTAATTTTGTACAAGGGTTTAACTGCCCTCATAAATCATAAATGCAAAGGTTTTGAGAGGCTTATTTACTTCAACAGCCTCAAAATGGACTTTTAGCCTGAAAAGGTGCTTTTGAGACTATACAAATGCCAAGCATCTAGTGTAAAAGGTGGCTGAACAAACAGGATGGTCTCAGCTTCCCAGCACCCATCCCCTCCTCCCCAGCCTGGAGAAGCTGCTTCACCACATGCTTCTTTTTTCCCTCCTTCAGGCTAACCACTACATTTCCAATTCAGATGAGTTATTTAACTTTCTCCTTCTGATGGTGAAGTTGTATAAGTGGGTAAACACCTACTTGCTGTTCCGGGGTCAGGCCTAGCCCACATCGGAGAGGGTTTGCCAGGATGGGTATGTCAGTGTACTGACATTTGGTACAAACTCTGTTGGCAAAAACACATTTTTACCCCCGGAGCTGTAGATTGAGTAGGAGTATTACTGGTATTTATATTTTACTGATATTTATATTTTATCACAAGGATGTCCCTAACCAGGACTTTATACCAATGGCCATTACTGTTGCAAGCTTTGGGCAGAATCCTTGTATTTTGCTGCAACTCCCAGAGAATACGTCACCAAAAGAAAATGCATTTTATTCCTTATTCAGTGTTTAATTAGGAAAAAAACCCCCACACTTCTCTTGTTGCACAGAAACATTTTATTTCTTTCCTCTATCAACCAGAAACCCACCAAAAATGCAAGTTCAGAGAGGAGAAGTCAGCTAATCCCAAAGTCTGTGCTAAGAACATGATGGCAATTCACGGAGAGTTCAACAGAATCTAAATGTCTTGCTGGTTTGGTACAAGATTATGCTCCGAGCAGATAAGCCCCTGCATTTTAACTTGGGAGCTCGAAAGGGATAAATAGCATTTCTGGAGCCAGGCAGCCAACAAATGGAATTTCTTACCACAATGGAGTCTTGCTATGGGGGTTTTCTTGGGCATGTGTTTCCCATCAGGCGTTATTACACTGCTGTGTACATAGGGCTTATCCCCAAGCAAAGGTGGTAATACTTGGCCATTGATACTGCGCGACTTACTTATTGAAGTTGCAAAATGGATGAGGAAGAATGAGTTGAGCCATTTGATTCATAGCTGATACTTATTAAATAAGTTTAAGGATGTGACATCACTATTTGTCATGTGTTCTTGTTGTGGTAGGGTGTGTATGTGGCAGGAGGGGAGAGGAGCTGTCATCACGTAGATAAACCAGAGAACTCTAAATCATTAGTAATGAATAATTCACTGTGCAGAAAAAATAACAGACAATGTCAGCCAATGGAATAGTGTTAGTTCAGTTACATCTTTTTTTGTGTCTCTGATGAAAGGTTTTTAACCCTGATTATACCCTGTCTTTACCATGAGGTTTGCTTTCTGTAGGGAAATTCAGCTCCAGGCAAGATAGAAGGATGTTCCCAAATCTGGTAACTGGGTCAAATCTAATTATCATAGATAATTTGCACATTTCATTTATGGTAAACGGAAATGTGTCTCAAGGTAGGTGAATCCAGTTCGGTTTGTCAAAGGCAGACTAAAATAGCTTCTAAACAGAAAGAAAAAGGTCTTTTGCTAGACCCTATCACTGAAATGGGAAGACAATATTAAAACCTTCATTCCAAACCAATTTCAACAATAAAATTACACAAAGCTGTGGCAGACAGTAAAATCCCCCTGAATTTCCAGTGTCCAAAACCTGGAGTTCCCCTCTTGGCTGAAATGCTGAGAAGTCCACATGCCTCAGAACTCAAGGGAAAAATCAGAATCTCCTAAATATTTTCTGCAGGACAATACTACAGGATGTTCTCTCACAAATGTAACCATCTACTCCACCTAGATGTAACCTTTGGTTAGGACAAGATTAAAACATTGACAATGAGTCATTTTGACACATAATCTGGTATATTACAAATAATCAAAGCATTTCAATGTGTTCTATTCTGAAATAAAAGTCAGAATAGTGGTGCTGAAATTGAACTTCTGTATCATTGGGAAAAAAAATAGCTATAATCCCTAAACAGGTTTGATAAACTAATACAACCCTACAGAAAATCATTGGTTTTGTTAAATCAGCATTTCCATTCGGAAAACAGTTGTGCTGCATTTTAAAAGTTGTCTATACTACCTGAAGTTGGAGGTGGGATCACTGTTCATCAATGACTTCTTTGCAGTCTCTCTACATAGTATTAAAAGCAGTCCAGCCAGATGTGAAAAGGCTACAGAAACTTTCAGTGAAGAAAATTGACTACAAGAGTGTTTTGGTTACAGGAGAAAGCTTATTTCTTTATATAATCAGTTTCTTTAAGTGGCTTTCCTAGAGTACATGTTTGTTCCCTCTCTGTCTCCTTTTTCCCTCTGCTTGGGTAAATAATAAATTCAAAACCCCTCATAAAAATGTACACAGCTGTAATGACTGGAAATTTTATAACATTTTAGCACTCAGTATCATCAAGTAGCTTTACAGAAAAATATCCTGTGCTCTTGGATAAGCCAAATCCAACACACATTCATAAATGTTCCTAAATTTAATATTCTGTGTACATATCAACTTTCTGAAAAATGATGTGCATCTGGTATATGAGATGCAGAATTTGTTTATGCACAAAGTGTATACGTTTAAGTATTTGGGCCCAGGTGCTTGGTGAGAGCAGGCTCAATCAATATGTCTATGTGTTTTCCTCTGCTTCATTTTTCCACTGTAAGGTATTTGTTCCCTAACATAGAGATGTGATGAAAGTGTTCAAAAGGCAAGCGCAGCAATTCATAATAGAGGCTTTTTGAAAAGAAAGGAAAAGGGGAAAAAGGGGGCAAAAAAGGAAAAAAAGGAAAAAAAACAGGGAAAAGGAAGAAGAGGGAAGGGAAAGGAAGGGAAGGGAAGGGAAGGGAAGGGAAAGCAAGGCAAGGCAAGGCAAGGCAAGGCAAGGCAAGGCGATAAACATGACATATTGTTCCATATGTGATGTATGGAACTGCTGAAAAATCAAAGAAATTGAGGGAAAAACTCCTTATGGGGTTTTTGTTGTTGTTGTTGCAAAGAAGACTAACGCTAAAAGTGTATTTCATCTCTTCACCATAAAGTCCAAGGATGTTCAGATGCTCTACTTCAGCATGAGTCCAGTTTTAATACCCAGGCTAATTTCTGCCTCCTGACTTCTTCTTTCTCTATTCAGAAACAAGTGGAAAGGCAGCTGGGCATGCTGTCATGCTAGGAATCTCAGAAGGTATCAGCTCTTTCATTAATTACTTCTTTTCTCTCCCTCTGCTTTATGTTAAAAACAGCCTAGTTGAGTATGTAGAAGTTGCATAGGCTTCAGTGAAAACGTACTTATGGGACCCTTTAAACTGTCAGGTTACATCACATAAACTGAGGGGATCATATTCAAACAATTGTAAAACTATTTTCTTGCCCGAAAGAGCACACCATGATGCCATTTAGCTGGAACCTGAAGCTATGGGTATCCTGCTGTGGTATCATGTGTAGCGAGTGCATGTGATTGTTCTCCTGAGGCATTTGTTACATGCATCTTGTTAACCCTAGTTCAGTCAAAATAACTGCCTTCACTGCTGCTTGACCTATTTTAGCATAATTTAGCCCTGAATGCAGTGTATTTCAGTTGCAGTAAGTTATTCTGCTGGCATTAATACCTTGGGAGCTTAAAATGGAACCATAAGAGTTTGCAAATATCATTCTTATTAACTCAACAGTTTGGTTTCAGTAATTTATGCATCTTTCAGAACTGACCTAATACTTAAACATACGTAAAAGAGCAAGCAGTAATCAATCCCAGACTTAAAAAATTCTTTTCCTTGCAACAAGCCAGGCTTTTCCCAGGCTTTGGAAAAAGGAGTCTGTTTCAGAGTTCTCTAAGCCTTGTTAGTAGCTGCGTCTATAGGACTTGTAAAAGTGTTAAAAGTGCAGTGAGGATTTACTGCCATTACTGCAGCAGCAGGAATAGAGTTAGATTTGTTTAAGACTTGAGCACTAATGGCAAGATCCAGACCACTTCATTACCATCCGTGTTGGGACTGAGGCACCATTCAGGCACCTGTTCAGAAAGCCCCCAAATCTCAGCAGGCACCTCCTAGCTGGCCTAGGACCTCTCTGGGCACCTAGTGCCGGCTGCTGTGACCCAGCTCTGTTGCTGTAGGGAGGGTAGCACCTGGTACCCGAGGGTGTCCAACTGGCACCCGAGCCCACGGCATGGGAACAGAGTTCAGTATGAAGAGCTGCAGCACATCTGCATAAACATCCAGGGAAAATCCCAGGTAACAAATCTTCCCCAGGATAAAGGTTTGAACCCACCAGCTCCAGGTACACTGGGTTACAACCAGGCTAAAGAGGAAACAGGGCAAACACAACAGGGTAACTCTTGTGTAAGGGCTGCTGCGTTAAAAGGTCCCAGACTCGCTCCCAAGACTGTTTCTGATTTTCCCCAGTAACTGTTGCATGACAAAAGTATGAAGGGTGCAAGAAGCAAGAACGTCCCAGCTGGGAACTGTAACCACCATGAAGGGATCACACTTCCCCAGCTCCTAGAAGATGCACACTGAGCAGCTGTGCCTGCACAGCCCAGTCCCTCTATACCTGTTCAGCTCACTCCACCAGCTCCTCAGCCTGGAAAAGGTGTAAAGCCTCAGGTTTCTCACGAGCACAAACTCACCACTGCACTACTCAAGGGCACATGACAACACCAGTGCTTGTCAGTACCTTTCAGATAAGAGGGTGTCGTGGTTTATTCCCAGCTGGCAACTAAGCACCACCCAGCCGCTCGCTCACTCCCCGCCCTGGTGGGCTGGGGGAAAGAATCAGAAGGGTAAAAATGAGAAAACTCGTGGGTTGAGATAAAGACAGTTTAATAGGTAAAGCAAAAGCCACGCATGCAAGCAAAGCAAAACAAGGAATTAATTCTCTGCTTCCCATCGGCAGGCAGGTGTTCAGCCATGTCTAGGAAAGCAGGGCTCCATCACATGTAATAGTTACTTGGGAAGAAAAACACCACCACTCCGAACATCTCCCCTTCCTTCTTCCCCTAGCTTTTTATGCTGAACATGATGTCTTATGGTATGGAATATCTCTGGTCAGTTGGGGTCGCAGCTGTGTCCCCTCCCAACTTCTTGTGCACCCCCAGCCTACTCGCTGGTGGAATGGTGTGAGAAGAAGAAAAGGCCTTGATTCTGTGCAAGCACTGCTCAGCAATAACGAAAACATCCCTGTGTTATCAACACTGTTTTCAGCACAAATCCAAACCATAGCCTTATACTAGCTACTATGAAGAAAATAAACTCTATCCCAGCCAAAACCAGCACAGAGTGGACTATGTGGCCAGGTCCTGCAAGGCCAAGGTGTCTGGTTATCGGTCAAGAATCAGGCCTCCAAGCTATAGGGGAAGAGGTCTCCAGACTATTGCTGGTGTCCTGGCAACTGTGTCCTCAACAGAGAAGATTTCTGGAGTGCCCTTCTGCACCAGTTACCCTCCCCACTGGCAGAATCGGGTGCCTCATTACCAAACTGGGCAGTCGGGGTGCCTCTCCTGGGGACAGGCAACTATTGCTGAGACGTCACAAAATCTCAGCCACAAAATTAAAGTACAGAGTCTGCATCATGCACTGAAATCTGGTTCAGAAAAGTGCTATTTAACCAGTAAAACTGCCATAAATTTGTCCCTGTTAGTGTATCAGTCAGGACAGCCTTTTGGGGTTTTTCAGGGATCGCTGTGTGTTTAAGGTTAGACACATGCTTATAGACCTTGCTGAAATGGGGTCAGAGACTACAGCTCTTAGTCCTTGCTTCAGGAGTTGTTGTACAGTAAGCTATCGTGACCTAAATATTGTGCCCTGTGCTGACACTTTGTGTGAGAAGGCAAGATCCAGTTCAGAAGTTTTAAGGGTGACATATTCAGTGGTGGGGAGAGACAGGAGACAGAGTTAGCCAATATTGGTTTATTGGGATGGCGTGGCAAGGTTTTGGTAGCTGGGGAGCTACAGGGGTGGCTTCTGTGAGAAGCTCCTAGAAGCTTCTCCCATGTCTGATATAGCCAATGCCAGCCGGATCCGAGACAGACCCGTCACTGGCCAAGGCCGAGCCCATCAGCGACGGTGGTAGCGCCTCTGGGATAACGTATTTAAGAAGGGAAAAAGTGGCTGTGCGACAGCAATTGCAGCTGGAGAGAGGAGTGAGAATATCTGAGAGAAACAACTCTGCAGACGCCAAGGTCAGGGAAGAAGGAGGGGGAGGAGGTGCTCCAGGCGCTGGAGCAGAGATTTCCCTGCAGCCCGTGGGGAAGACCATGGTGAGGCAGGCTGTCCCCTGCAGCCCATGGAGGTCCATGGTGGAGCAGATATCCACCTGCAGCCCATGGAAGACCCCATGCCAGAGCAGGTGGATGCCCGAAGGAGGCTGTGACCCTGTGGGAAGCCCGCGCTGGGGCAGGCTCCTGGCAGGACCTGTGGAGCTGTGGAGAGAGGAGCCCATGCTGGAGCAGGTTTGCTGGCAGGACTTGTGACCCCGCGGGGACCCATGCTGGAGCAGTATGTTCCTGAAGGACTGCACCCCGTGGGAGGGACCCACGCTGGAGAAGTTCATGAAGAACTGCAGCCCATGGGAAGGACTCACACTGGAGAAGGTCATGGAGGGCTCTCTCCCATGGGAGGGACCCCACGCTGGAGCAGGGGAAGAGTGTGAGGAGTCCTCCCCCTGAGGAGGAAGGAGCAGCAGAGACAATGTGTGATGAACTGACTGCAACCCCCATTCCCCGTCCCCCTGTGCCGCTGGAGGTGAGGAGGTAGACAAAATCAGGAGTGAAATCAAGCCCATGAAGAAGGCAGGGGTGGGGGGAAGGTGTTTTAAGATTTACTTTTTATTTCTCATTATCCTACTCTGATTTGATTGGTAATAAATTAAATTAATTTTCCCCAAGTCCAGTCTGTTTTGCCTGTGACAGTAATTGGTGAGTGATCTCTCCCTGTCCTTATCTCGGCCCACGAGCCTTTCATTATATTTTCTCTCCCCTGTCCAGCTGAGGAGGGGAGTGATAGAGCGGCTTTGGTGGGCACCTGGTGTCCAGCCAGGGTCAACCCACTGCAACTGGGACTATTCCTTCCTTCCCTCAGGCTTAAATTAGCATGACATAATTCAAGGTTCTGGCTTGCAGCCTTTTTGCAAGGGGTGCAAATTCCAGATTTTCACCTACAGTCTCCTGTGTGAGCTGTTTGACTGACAGAAATGCCTACAACTCAGATTTCCAGGTGTGGCTGAGGACTTGTGGTCCCAAATGCGCATCCTCGGAAGTGAAGGTCTGTCCCAGCCTGGATTCAGAGGAGGGAGAAGGAGCCGGAGCAGTGCTCAGCAAACCGCACAGCAGAAGGGCTCTGCAAGAACTTTGTATGAAGTCGAACTTGACTTCACTTGTCAGCCTGCTCTGTGTGACTCACCGAAGGTGCTGAACAGATTAACGAGTGGGAGGAGGAAACGGGGGGAGAGGAAGAAAGGGAGACAGGCAGCCGACTGAAACTAGGAACACTGATTTATGACCAAAAAAAAAAAAAAAAGGAGGCTGGTTTTTAGAAAGTTACTCTAGTCCTTTTCCAGCTCTAATGTGAGTGGCATACAATCCAAGATCTCCCAGATTTGAGGGAAAAAAAAAGTATGAATCAGAACTTTTAGCTAAAATGAGATAATAACACTTTTAACCTGCTGGTTATGATGGAACTTCAAGGGTTTGATTTATTCAGCTGTCACTTACTGCACATCCCAAGCATAACAGAGGACATGTTGGAATTGCAACATTTATTTAGGGTTTGTTGGCATGATTTCATTTTATACTGGCCTTCTGGGAGTTATTTTTCATCTTTAGGCAGTTACCACTGCTAAGAGGAAAAGGGAAAACCTTTTTTTGTTAGGTCCTAGTGGGGGGTGGTTATTAAGAAAGCGGGAATTCGAGTTTGCTGGGGTGTGTGCTGGGATGTCTCCCAACCTGTCATGGGAAGTGGATACTGCAGTGGTGGGTTTTGTTAGAGGATCAGAACTGTGGGGCAGAAGTGATTCCTTTGGGCATAGGAATGTCCTTTGAAGATACTGCAAAAGAGCAAGTAATACTTAACACCAAACCAGATTTTTTACTGGCATTGAAGAGAGGATATTTCCCTCAGGGAACTGCAATTGGCCCAGGGACACATGGTATCTCTAAAGGCCAAAAGTCATGTTTATTATTTTTCCTGGAGAGGCTCCCCGCATCCTGACCTGGCTACATTCCCCTCGTCTTTCCCCCACCCCATCCCACTTTCAGTCTCGCCTGGCTCTCCTGGGAGCTGTTTCTCATCAGAGCCTCTGAGTTTGCCAAACTCTGCAATGGCATTGTGATGTACACAAAGCAAGATTTCGTTGAGATAATTGTCTTCGCTTGAGGACTAGGTTGAGATTTATATCCTGGTGTCCATAAATAAAAGGCCACAGAGTCTGTGGTTTGAACGCAAATATTCCTGCCCACCCGATGTCCCCAGACGAACTTTGCAGGGGGGGGATGGGGGGTGCTACTGTAAGGTTCATCCAGTGAGACTCCCGCGAGGCAGTCAGTAAGTATTGTGAAGTGGCTTTTCCATCCAAAGAAGGGCTGACATGAAGGTACATCAAAGAAAACAATGAATGCCTCCTGCTCTGACCTACATATTTCATTCTGAGAGACTCAACTACATCTGCTAGATCACTTGGAACAACTGTTATCCTTTAGAAATGAAAAATCATTTCTTCAGGGAATAAGATGGGGTGGGGTGGGGGGCAACCCTGTAGTGGCTTGCTAGGGCACAGAACATTTAAACTCTGCTGTATTGATTGTAGTTTATGATTGAATGCAATCATTACTGTGTCTATATTTTTCTGTTTCAATGAAACCATCAGGCAGTGAGTCATGCTGTGCATGTAACCCGGAGGAAAGTGCAAAGAGGCTGCTGAGGAGTAGCAGTACAAAAATACCATTGGCATCCTTTCCCTAGGAGAGCAGGGCTCTGGACAATTTCCACAGTCTATTGCTGTTTTTCTATTACATGCATTCACCACTGAAATGTGTAATAGAATCGAGGACACAGTTATGACTAAAGAGTCTTCTCGCACATGCTGTTCCATAATTAAAGTACAGCTATAATAGAAATCCTACTTTTTTTTTTTTTTTTTTTGCATTAACGAGCTCAAATTCTTATAGGCATTAAAAGGGCATATGCTTTTCTTCTAATTTAGACATTGAAAAATCTCACAGCAGATCAAGAGGAAGGCTGTAGTCTGAACTCTTCAGTGAAAGAAGATGCACTATCATTAGCAACTAAACAATTTTAATTAGCCCATTCCTAGATCTGCAGTGACACATGACAAATGGATAGAAGTTTGGAAGAATGGGAGATATTATCCTCTTGGCTTACTAAAGGGGGTTCAAAGTCATAAGAAATTAACACCTTTCAAAATATTTTTATTTGCAATTTTTAATTACGTTGGGTTTATATTGTCTTTTTGTTGGGTTTTTTTTTCACTAAAGGTACTAAAATGCAATTTGAGGATTCTCCCCTCCCCCCTTGAATTGTACTTCTTTCAGTCCCATTTGTGGGTGGAGCATACTTTTATTAAGCTAAAGAGAAGAAAGTCATCCTAATTAGCAATGTCTTGTTGCATTAGAAATCAAGGTCTGTGGCTACCAACCTGTGGAGACACAGTGGGAAGACGTGATTGCAGTTTGATTCAGCTGTACCAAGCACTGAGGAAAGATTCTGCACTCACAGACGGGCACCCTGTCTCGGAGCGCAAGCGAAGAACGCCATCCTAACTGTACTGTGCATGAGCAGGGACAGTAGACCCTTTCTTTTGTGGTTTGAAATCTCAGCTCTGTTGTGTTAAAAAACACAGGATTTTTAAGGGAGTTTCCCATAAACCTCATCTCTGGGACATGATACATGCCAAAACCATCCCAGCAGCTGTGTGCTGCAGCACAGTGGCTTGCCTTCTGCCCCAGCGGAGCCTGGAAGGATTTTAAAGAGAAAGGCTAATTGCAACACAGGGTAGCTGCACGCCGGAGCTGGCTAACATATAAGTTCCAATTTCTCATCCCCCTGCTTGCCGACGTGCTTAATGGAAAGCAGCTGTAGAGCTACTGTAATGGTGCCCAGCAGCACTGTTTCTGGGTCTCCCACCCCACAACTTCCCAGCTGAGGGGATATGCTAGAATCAGGCTGGGAAAAGGAGGATGAAGTTTGTGCATGCCTTCATGGCCACAGTGCATAACACTCACACTTCCCTCCCGCATTGCGCTACTAAATCACCCTCTTGATGGCAGGAGGGGGAGCTTGCGTTTCTACGTTGGGTGATGTCATGGGGTGGTTCACGGTGCAAAGGCACAACTGGGGACCACCTGTCTGCTGAGGCGTCTGACACGCAGGGCTCTGCAAGCCAGCATGCCTGTGGCATAGGTCTCTGCATGGTGGCCCTGGCTGCTGCCACCCCTCCTGGGCCTCCAGCCCACCTCACTGCCCTGCCTGGCACCCAGCACCCAGTGCAGCACTGCAAGTGGGGGCTGCACACCAGGGCCATGGGGAGCGCATGAAGGGCAGGAGTCATGCCAAGGCATCCCACGCTTCAACTTTGTAGCTGAGTCAGATTTAAATTTCTTCTTTAAAAAAAAAAAAAAGAAAAAAAAGAAAGAAAAGAAGCTCCAGTCCTAGAGGCATCCTCAGGAGGAGCAGGCAGCACTGGGTGCACTCAGGAGCCCTCCCACACACGTTGACACAGGCTCTTTAAACATTTAATATGTCTTGAGGTGTGATGTGTTTTTCTGTCTCTTGGGAGACTATTTCTGTGCCCTTTTTTTCTGATGGCCACTTTAGTCTTCTGGCTTTTAAGTCCATTCTTGGTATCCTGGCACGTATTGGTATGTCCTCTGAGGTCATACAGAGACTTACAGACTCCATAAGTCTAGCAGGGGTAGCACTGCTTGTATTTTGCACAATTTACTTTGATGGGGATGCTTCTCCCTGTTTCTGAGAAGGATGCACTCAGATACTCTCAGCAGAGGATAAGTTTGGTTTTTCACCCTCTTTTTTTTAGTAGAGCAGTGCAAGGTGACATTTTGGCTCATGGACTGTGGTTAAACCAGAAGATGTGACTTGGAAATAGAGGTAAACATGAAGAAACTTTTTTAAAAAAAAATCACTAAATGAGAAGCAGCTCAGCAGAAGGATATCCTTTTTTTTTTTTTTTTTGAAGCATCTGCTTCTTAACAGCTGTGAAAAAATATAGCCAGTCACCACTAGCTGTGCAAAAGACCTTGACCCGGTGGTTTGCTGAAAAAGGGGCCAGCATTTCGATAGCAACATCTTTCTAGGTTGTTGAATCCTATGTTGCATGGAAACAGCATAAAACAGAAATACAAGGGCAGAAATCAGAGAAGTTGCTAAAAAAATGAACTGAGAATTTTATTTTTTTCCTTTATGCTGGGGAAAAAGTACATTTTACAGCTGTCACATGTGCCGCTGACCCTAGGAGTGACCCAGGCAATCTCCCACTGCCACCAGCTTCCTCCCTGTCCAGGCTGGTAGTCAGAAACCTTGTTCTTCTGCCAGTAAACAGAGCAGATTTCAGCTAGTTGTCATTGTGATGGCAGAAACCCCAGAATATCAGCATAAAAGTCTTTTTTTTTTCCTCTGTAGAACTGTATTTTAAAGAGATTTTTGAAACTTACTGGGAAAATACTTCCACCTTGAAGAAACAAATGAATGGTAATGGTAGTCTGCATATTTACATGGACAGCTGTTATCTATTTTATTAGTCAGTGCTTGGATCTCAAAATCAAAATCTGAAATTCATCAACATTGGCAACACCCTACAGTGGCTTCACAAGAAATAAATAATTCTGACCATAAGCGTTCTGAAGCAGCTTTGATATTTGCATTGAATTCCTGTTCAGTATTATTTGTTTGGGATCAGATTTCACAAAACTCCTTCCTTTGTTGAATGGCAATGTATCATATCAAAACATAGGCGTTTGGATCCAATTCACAACAGCAAGATTTTTCTTCATGAAAAAAACAGAGCACCACCTTGGCCCACTCTGTGTTTCCTGCAGATGGGTTAGATGTTAGGAAATAATTTCTAGCATCATCTTCCCTTTGCCTTTTTATTTTGTGTACCCTTCCCTGGCAAATGCAGCATACTGTGGTAGTCGTGAAGCCTTTTCAAAATGCAGGCAAATGCCCCTCTTTTTTTTTTCTTTCCTGAAGTTACATACTAATTATAATGAGGGGCTATTTCATTTTCCACTCATCTGTCTTAGGGAAATAAACATTAAAAAATCAGAAGTCATTCATAATCTCCAGACAACATTGTTATTTTTAATGCGAGGGAAAATATTTTCCTTCTATGTTACTGCCACACAGCCCTCCCAAAGAGCACTTGGTGAGTAACTCTGATATTACACTAAAGCCTAACACTCAGGAAAACTGAGCTGATCAGGAAAATATTCAGGAAAGTACACTCATGTGCCCCAGAATGATCATTTTTCTATTAGAATAGCAAAATACACCCAAAGCTGGGGTTCTCCAGCTATGCACCATCCACAAGTGTGCCTGGATTTGTATGCACATACATATGTAGCCTTTCGGTCCCCCTTTAATGCTGAATTTTCTGATGGGTAGATGGATAATGACTGCGCCTATCTCCAGGTGCTTTGGTACATATGCTACAGAGATATTTCAGTAAAGGAACTTATCTGCAGAGGCTAATTTCTGAACACCTCACATGAACTGTGAGTTTTTGCAAGTCTACTCAGTGTCCTCAGCTATGAAGAGAGTGGTTGAAAACTGAACTAGCTGCGTGAACAAATCACCGATGAGCCTGAGAGGACATCCTTCTAAAAAAAGCACCTTCCTGGGTCAAAAAAAGGCAACCGGGTCTTGCACCGTTCTGCACCAGCACATCGGTGATCATGTCAGTGATCGGCTGAGCTCCCCCTTCCCACTTTTGGAAATTCTCTGTCTAGAGAGAAGGAGTCAATGGCCCCTGCTGCACCTTTTCTCTGTGAGTGCAGCCCAGTGCCAGATATTGCTACCCTTCAGCTAGCCACCACCTCCAGCCCCTCTTATCTGCTCCTGGGTTATCAACTCTCTGAGTAGATGAATTTCTTCCTTATATCAGTGACATGACATTTTCTGCAGGATTTTTTTTTTTTCATTTAAATGTTCTTCAGTGTTCCTCCAAAATGCATATTCATTTTTCTTACCTTTTGAAAGGAAGGCTTGGCCCCTCTTCTTTATTACCTAGAAATATTGAATTAGCTTCTCCACTGATAGTAGACAAGATATACTTCACATTCCAGAGGCAGTCTGACTACAAAACCTGAACTGAGCAAGAGTAATTCAATTGACTTCACTGAAGCTGCACTAATTTACACCAACTATAAATTAATCTTTTCTTGTGAAATATGTCTAGGAGTGACCTTGCGGTATCCAGCTGACTGAATTAACTATGGGCAGCATCTCACCCTCAAAATAATGCAGAAATTGGGGAACTCCTTTTTTAGGAAATTGGCTGAAACATTGCATTTTCACCTTCACAGAGTATGTCAAAGGGCAGTACTGGAATAAAGACAGGGGCAGAATTAGGCCAATGTCTTACATAATTCACATGCTAACCACAATTTATCCATGATGCTCTTAAGGTACAGATGAAGAAAACACAGTATTTTTCAAAGTAGCTTTCTTTCCTCTCCTTGCCTGTTCCCTTGTTTTCACAGTAATTTTTTTATTCTCTTCAAAGGTGGTTTGTTTCTGTAAAAAAACCCCACTCTGTATACTTTATTGATTATTAATATGAAATACCACAGAATATGAAAGATCCAGGTGGCTACATAAAGGCTGTGAGGCTGTAAGAGAGATCTTTGCAACCTTTTCTTAAGTCACCTGTGTTTTGTTTATCTGTGCAGGGTCACAGCTCTTGACAGGAGTGCCAGTGCAGACCATGACACCAGAGGACCAGGGTGCTGTTCTAGCCAGGCAAGGGAAGGCAAAAATGAGCACAGGCAGTTTTCTGGAAGGGGCACCCAATTTTACCCAATGAACTAGGGCTCAGGCCAACCAAACTTGGCCATGCCATGCTGCCTGCGGTTTCTTGACCATCACCATAGAAATACATATCCATCGGCTCATTCAAATTGAACGTTGCTATGCTATTCAGGACTGCAATAGCAAAGGCCCCAGTCAGCAGGAAGCTTCCTGGTCTTCCTATGCCAACCTGAAAGGGCCACCGTCAGGAGCATTCAGGAGAACAGGGGAGAAGAATATATATGTTTTTCTATATGCATGCTATATATTCTAAAAACCCCCACAATTCAGCAAAATCTGACTTGATTTACTGTCCCTTCTCCGATGAAAAGTTGAACCAACATCCCATCTGCCCCTTCTACTTGGCAAATGAAATCAGAGCTCTTTACTTAAAGTAAATAACTGAATACAAAGCTTCCCTAGCTCCTTTTTAATCAGGGAAAGAAAGCATTTACAGCCGTTAAAGCAAAAACCAGTGTATAAAAATCAGCTTATGAATTAGTTTCTCTGCACCGTCAATTATTTTAAAAACATTTTTGACTGCTTAAATTAATTCCAATTTGAATTCAAGACACACACTGCCACAGAGTGAAATTCAGGATACCAATTTTTTCTCACCACTACTGAGTTTTACAGTTATATCTTTTCTCTTTATTTTTTTCTGCTTGTCTTGAGTCATCACTAATGAAAGTTCTAAATATAGGTATGACTAACAGTGCAAACTTTAGAAACTGTATGCAAACTACCACAAGAAAAACAGATCAGAGAGTTATGTTCACCAGAAATTCAAACAACTGTTGCCAAGCACTACATACAAGTAATGATTCCTGCATTTTTCTCATTAGAAAGGCAGCTGTCATATAGCTTACGGTTTGGACAGAAAGAAATAAGTTAGCATATTGCTTAAGAGCTGTCTGCTATATCCTTAAATGTGACTCTCTTACTGCATTTTGCCAAAAATATGCTAGAACATAAAATCCTTCATTCTGCAGAATAATAAATGTCATGTTTCCATTTCCCACTGTCTCGTCAGATTGTTTAAGACAATCAGGATCAAATAAGACAAGCACAATGAGCTCAGGACCTCAGACTTCAGAGCAGTGGTTTTGACACTGTCAAAGACAAGTTACAAACTGAGCAAAGACTAAATGCCTGGTACCATCTCCGAACCCATCACAAGGATATGGTTTTTATCTTTTAGCCACAGCTTTTGACAAGAAGCTACCAATACAACCCATGAACGCTGCCATCAGACAGCAACACTTGAAGACTGTGGCAGACATATGGTCAGAACCAAAAGTAATTAGCTTGCATGCCCAAGTAGAGGCATCTAAATCAGACTGGCTACCAGGCGTCCCTTTAGATGTCATGTGCTGGAGGACCCAAATCAACCACCAGTTCCATGAATCTCAGTGAAAGAAATGCAAAAGCAAATTTTCAACACGTGTTGCTTGTTCAAACATACCCTACAGACACCAGTCATGAGCAATGGATGAACTCTTCTCTCTGGATCCAGGGACTTTCTGCAGATAGAGTGGAAATAAAGCTACTTAACACCATTGCAGTTGGGACCAAAATAAGGATGCGCTATCTGTATTTTATCCATAGTACCTTCAGGTTTTCTTTAAAAAGCCCAGCAACCTATAATTCAATAATAATGCTGATTTTCCTTGTGGATGGGTAATGCAAAAGAAAGTTCACCACTGAGCCCCTTTTCTCAGTCATTCTTTGCCACTAACTCCCCCATGGTCAGTTCCATCTTCCCCAGTATCTGTCAGCACAGATTATCTGAGTATTTATTTTCAGTGATCTGTACATTTAAACACGTGTGAGTTACCTGTGGCGCAAGTCATTCCTGCACAATTGCAATACATAGTCGGACAGAAAGAATCAGGGTTGATTATTTCTAGCATGCAGGGTAATTGAGTATTCTGTGTTATTAGATGCAGCTTATTATCACCAAATTGTGTGAAGAAATAAAAACTCATGTGAAAATAACTTGACCAATATCTAATCAGTGCTAATGCCGGATTTAGTGAATTCAGTGATGTTGAATTTAGCAGAATTCTGCTGTCCTGTGTGGACTTTCACTGGAGTCTTCTGTTCTGTACTATCTTATTCTCACCATATTCAACACTGTAATAGCTGAACCCATAAGGCTCGCTTTGAACGAATCTGTCAGCTTGACATGAGATACTCAGTGGGATTTTCAAAAGAGCTTATGTGCTTTTTTACCTTGGCGTTTATAAAACTGCCACGTTGATGAGAACGATTCCCCAAGTTTTGGTATACCATATGGTCCATGTGCTGTTAGGAGGCCA
This sequence comes from Fregata magnificens, assembly GCA_013389945.1. Taxonomy (NCBI): domain Eukaryota; kingdom Metazoa; phylum Chordata; class Aves; order Suliformes; family Fregatidae; genus Fregata; species Fregata magnificens. Next base: position 62,209 of record WAAD01025069.1, read on the forward strand.
TCTACTCTGTTTCTTTGTTAGTCATTCAACTACATATTGCGTCCATCTGCAACTCTCATATGTAGTTTCACTGTAACTGCCCTTTTCAGAGTAGTGCTTTTCATTCTGCTTTGTGCTGGCTTGTGATAATGTTCTTTCCAAGACATACTTCACCATATACTTTTTAAAAGGTGCAGTAGTGCCATGCTGAATGGCACAGTAGATGCATACGCAGACCACACCTGTGATGTAAAGGAAGAAGAGGATTGGTGTTCAGCTTAGGGATGAAAGGAGCGCATTCCTTTGCTTGCTCTCCTCCCCCTGAACCCGGCTTCAGCAAAGCATTTCAGCTATTCCAGAGATGCAAAGGATCTCCTCAGCCAGCTGGGCTTACGCTACTCTTTTGCTGCTACCACTCTACCACACTTCAGAAGATCTTGTCCTAGCTCGGTGCCTCCTGAGGAGTCTTTAACAACACCTTCCTCAGCCACTACCTCACGGCATCTTCAAGACCCCTGGAAGCAGTGGTATGACTGGCATTCATGAGAGGCTGGAGCTGTGAACATATTATTATGCTGGAGCCAGATAACTCTGTGCTGTGATCACACCACAGGCTCCGACCTGGGCAGGAGCAGCCAGTGTGAAGGTCGGACACTGCACTCTGGTGTCAGCAGCGTGAGCAGGAGGCACCTTCCCCTCCACCAGCGCTCTACAAATCCTCCAGCACAGTACTGGCTTTCGGGATAATTCGAGGCTGACACAATTTGTATTCCCTTAAAGACCTCATTACACATATTGCTCATTTAACCTTTAAAAAAGCTGGAAGAAAGTGTGCCAATGGATTCTGGCTGATAAATATCTAAATTAAGTAAATTTAATTAAAAACTGTTGTAAATGTCATCTAATCTGTGGATGCTGTGACAATTATGGTTGTAGCTTTGAACCAGTTTCCAAACGTGTGAGGATCTCCTTACACAATATTGTACCAAATGATTTTTTTTCTTCTTGGTTTCAGGAGAAGAGTCAGGTTGGACTTACATTTTATTGCTCAATAAAAATATTGAACTGAAATCTTGGAGAACTTTCTTGCATCTTGTTACTGCCAGGTGATGCTGGCTGGAACAGTGGTTTCTCTCTAAAGCCATTAACTGTTTTTTGCCAGACAAAAGATGGGGGAGGAAAGAAAGATATGTGCTAAGTTTCATCTAGGGAATCCTACTTCTCAGTACACAGGAAATGAAAAGATCAATGCATTTTTTTTTTCAGCTTCTATTCTGGCCACATTATGCTGTTTGGGTGAAAACACCATCAGCCCCTATGTTGCTTTAGTGCACACCAGCGATAGCTACTCAGTGGGGAGCACAGTTTGATGAATTTAGCAAAATCTTGTTGGCTGACCTTTCCGTGCTGGAGACATGATTTCATTTCTGTTGTCTGAAAATGAGCACCAACAAGACAAGTTATTTCCATGTCCCAGCTGGAATATCACAGTGCTAATGTGTTTCCAAACATTTCTTTATCTGTAGAATGCTATTACTTTCAGGTCTATCTAAGAACAATAACATTTCTTTCCTTTCTGCTTTCTTCATGTACCAGCAAAAAGTCAGTTTATTTTTCTCTGTTTTTTCCAGTCACTCCGAATGCTGCAAATATCAAACCAAAAAAAAAGTGCTTCTTGGAACAGCAAGGTAGGAAAGCTCCCAGAGATGTATTCGCAAACTGATGCTAAGGCACATGCAGAAACTGGTTCAAGAACTAGTTCACTAGTAGTATCCACAATATGTAGGATCCCAGACAGACAAACTGAGTGGAGTACTGGCGATCCGAGTTCAGTCATTATTTTACTCTAGTCACCATCTGATATTGCTGCCAAATTAGTTCTTCTGGTTTAATCATTCCTCTGATGTCATTAACCCTCAGGTTTAAAAGCCCACTCCTACTATAAAGGGTTTGGGGCTTTTTTTGGTTTTGTTTTTGATAAAGGCAAGAGGGATCGTTCAACAGATCACTCACGTGGAGAGTGACCAGGCAAAGCCACACCAGCAGAGCTGAGGTGGTGTGCCGCAGGGGTGACCAGCGGCCGGGAGAGTAAAGGAGTAACAAACAGCTACAGCAGGGCAGAACAGGTAACTCACACCAGCAACAGGAACAGCTTACCAGGCTGTGCTTTTAAATTCACTGTCCTCTGCGGAAGTGTCAAAAATAACCACCACTGGTCTGTCTCCCTAAGGCCTACACTGATGTAAGGCAGGCATCTCCGGTAAGATTTCAAAGGGCGGTAAGTGCCTAGGTGTCCTTGGTGCTTTTGCTAATATTCCCCTCCAATTGCATCCTCCAGCAAAGTGGTTTATGAAGAAACCCAAGGAGGATGTAAAAATGTTCAGATAATTCAAAATATTCAAACCACTGTTTACCAGGTCACAGGTCAACCTCTACCAAGGTCTGAAAAATACTTTCATCTCATTTAATAATTCTCCATTTGAAGACTTTTGAAACCTTTCTCTGCTGCCAGGGAACAGATTTGGGTCTAAGGAACAGTTATGGTTTTATTGTTTATTGTTCAGATAGTCCAAGGCAGGGTACCAATCCTGCTCCCAGTGAAGCCAGTGACACATGTACGACTAAACCTATGGAACAGATTCTGTATAAGGTGAAATAATACAGCTAATATGCAAATGGATGTATAAAAACTTGTGGTTTGGGTCAATCCTGTTTTGCGACAAGGAGAGGGAACACGGACAATGTTTCCCTTTTTAAGTACATCTCTCAGGTCTTCATGGGTATGCTTATTCCAGAGAGAATTCTTTTCTGCCTTTTTTCCTGGTACCTCCCGTGCAGAGGTGAGAAATCTTTTCTTCCAGTTTCAGTTAAGGATTACTATAGCAGGTACAATATAGAAAATCATAGCTAAGGTAGATTGATTTCTATTTACAAACATGTTTTTCACAGCTTTGTCCATGGCTTACTCTTGAGACCTTATTTCTTTACTTTTATATCCTACTACTGTTCACATCCCCCAACTAAAAATAGCCTTTGCCTAGAAAGAAATCCCACTAGCACTTCCAGACCTGGCTGGTATACACATCCCAGCTGATTTCAGGATCTCCTCAGACCACGTTTTTCTCTCTTCCTCTTGCTAACGCTGCCTTTCTTACCATTTCCTACAGTTTGGTCTTTTCCTGGGAGTATTATGACCTTGCACATGGCCTTTCTGCCCACATCTGTGCTCTCACCCAGACCCTTTGCCTCAGGAAGGCATTTCCAGGCAGGAGCTCCTGCCAGAGCTGGGACCTGGTTCCCGGTGGTCTTCAATGTACAGCCAAGAACAGGCCTCAGTGACAAGACCAAGTGTGTCTTGCTCAGGTCTTGGGGCAACAGCAGTGGGATCCCACCAACCACCATCCTCCTCTGCCAGCACAGCCCTCCTCTGGTTGGTGCTGCATGGGGGCCAGAGGGGACGGAAGGAGGCATCAGCCTGCAGGGGCATCAGCCAGGGAGCAAAATCTGCCCCATGCTTGCTGGCATCTCCACACGCTTCCCAGTTAGGCATGCAGGAAACCCCACTGCTGTGAGTACAACTCGTTTCCCTCTTCAAAACCTGATTCCAAGGAGCAGGCCCATAGAAACTGAAGAGCCAATATATGAGAATAAGCTCTAGCCATGTTAGTAACAGCTTTTAACACTGAGCTGTAATGAGGTCAGCTCAAATTTGAATGTGGGTAGCCCCAACTCTTACTATCTGAATTTCCATAGAGACTGTCTTGCATTCAACAGAGCAGAACATTCAAGTGAATCAGACTAAAAATCACCATTCTTTAACATTAATTTGCACACATTTTCTTGCAATGCCTTCTCCCTCTTTGAAAAAAAGAAAAAAGACGGCTATTTTCCCCCTCAACGTTCACACAAAGTCACCGAGCTGATTCCTTTCCATGCCCAGCCAGCAACAGAAATGGCAGGTGATCCACACATTCTCCTGCCTGCAAGATGCATATCATATTGGTCCCTTATAACCCATGTGCTTTTCCACTGAGCTGGACACCCAGCATTGTCACTCCTAAAACATTTGTGAGTGCTACAGGATTTTCTAGGGAAAGATTTCTTGGGGCGAGATTTAGTCAAATTTAATCCAAGTCACTCGGTGCAGCTCCATTTGTTAAGAACAGCTCCTGTGCTGAGAAGAGCCCGTCACTGTGTTTTGCCTCATGATGCTGCAGAACACAATAACAACAACATTAAATTCAATACCCTTAAGGGGCAGTGGTAGTCAAGGGTCACATTTTCCTTCATTCCAATTAACCTACTTGTCATATTGGATGGTAGATGCACTCCACAAACTGCCCTCAAGTGCTTCTCATGCTCTTTTAGTAATAGAAAGTGGGGAGAAATAAAATAGTTCATGCTTTGCTGTTTGACTTGTCCTTGGTATTTTATCTTATTGGGAAACCCACAAGAAACGAATACTGTTGTGAAGATTTTAAGGTTCTGAAAGCACAAACAGGCTTCTGACTTGTGCTAGTACACCTGGAACAGCAGCGCTGGAGACACCAGTCCTGGGGAGAAGAGGGACCAGGAACCTTGGGTTCCCTTCCAGATTTTGTTCAACCCATCTGCTCTCGTGCCAAATAAAGAGTAAATAACAGTTTGGCTAGACTGTGCCTTCTCCAGCATAATGTTACATACAGCAGCATAACATTACATGGGAAGAAGAAAAGGAGTCACTTAGGTACTTCACTGAAGAGGTCTCTTGGACCATGCTGTGCCAGGCCCTCAGGGCACCACCAGCCCTTCCTGGTCCTGCCCACCTCCCCAGGGCTCTCCCCACCCTGCCCAGGGCCCAGGACCCCATGTCAGCCCCCTGGGCCATCAGCCCGTGCAACAACGCCACAGCTCCCCACAGCCCTGCCCTGCCCTGCCATGGGCCCTGCTGAGCCGGGCCCACCCGCAGGACCACATCCCGGCCTGGCCTCGGCCCATCCCCATCCCCAGGGAGGTGCCCGATGCCGGCGACTGGGGCTGCCCCAGTGCCACCCAGCTGCCCTGCTCCTGGCTGGGGTTGGGACGGGCCCTGGCCACCAGGCCCTGCCCTGACCCACCACGGGGACTCCCCAGCCCCACTGCACCATGGCTGTGCTGGAGGGTGCCATGGTGGATGCACATACCAGGCATCTCATGCCCTTTCCTTCTCATCTCCAAATCTGTGTCCCCTGCAGTTACTGCTCCCAACACCGTATCTGCCGTATCCCACCTCCTGCCAAGCTCTCGGAGACAGGCTGCTCACCGAACTCACTGCCAGCGTTCGATTAACCTTTGAGGTTCTTTCCGTAGCCACGTGAACCTTTGAGTCCCCCTTCAGACATGAGGGGCTGAAGTCAGTCAATCCAGCGCCCTGTCCTTAGCCTGCCCCAAGAGGGCTCGTGTGAGCCTTTGGGTAGAGGAGCAGACCCAACGCCCTCTGAAGAGATCTTCTCCAGGAGAAGAAGTCTTGTCCATTGCTGTATGTCCCAGAGGGCTGGACAACTTCTCCAAACAGCCACATCCCTCTTTGAAAGCATTAGTTTCCGTCCCCAGTTGCACCTGGGCTGTTGTCCCCCTTTCCTTTGACCCCAAATCGTGATTTCCCTTGATTGGCCTTATCTGTTTCTTTATATGCTTGCATATCCCACTTCCTCTGACATGAATTTTGGACGCTGTAGGCATTCTGACCCTCAGTTTTCTGTTAACTAAACTGTCAGCTTGTGGTCATGTGTGTTTTGCTGGCAACATCCTCCAATACTACTACGTAACATATGGATCTGTGTTTGAGTCCGCCTTGTTTTACTTGGTGCTTTATTCTTACTCCATTTCCACCAGTCCCCTGGGCTGATGTGATACAGACCGCAGGTTTCATGTCCAAACCTGTGCTTCTCTGCAAACCACTTGAACTCATGCCATTGAATTGCTAAACAATATATCAGACACATCGACTGATAATGAACTTGACATGAACACAAGTCTTTTGGACTCTAATATCCACTAGTAAAATTTTCTCTAGGGAACAAATAAAATAGCTTGGAATAACTATGTGCTTTTCCCAGACAATTAAAAAAATAATAACCTATGCTTACTTTTTTTCAAGGGAGCAGTGGTTTTCATAAATGTCAATATCCACAGGACCCTTATCTTAGATTTTTAAGTCTCTGTATTAGCTCCCAACATTTTTTTTAAACATTATTTCCTGTGTTACCTAGGGAGTTAGCATCCTGGTGTCTCCAAGCAAAGGTCTGTCTAGAGCTGAGAGCTCTCCTCTGGATGGCAGAGGAATCCCATAGACACCTGTTTGCCTGGCAGGATGGGCAAGTACTTTATCACTTTCTGCTTCCTCACAATAGTGTTGGCCTGTGGCTTTTCTGAGACTTCTTATGTTATTTTTCACATCTGCAAGTTTTAATTCTGGACTCTGTTCTATGGCAACTTCATCAAATGCTCTATAGCTGTTGTCCCTGGACTAGGGCAAGGCATTCCTTTGAGGTTCTCCAGGGTTGTTTCTAGGTCAGCAGGAAAGGCAATGTACAAGTTTGTACACAGCACATCCAAAAGTACGGAGAACACTGTTCTAGAGAGTATATTTGCAGCCAAGCTGTTTCTTTCAGGTTTGCATTCAATTTCTAAATCCTGCATTTGTGCTGGAAAAACTATTCTCTACTTTCTGGACCTGGTTTTGCATGGTATCCATTAAAGGCCTGTACCCATTTTCAGCTAACTTGTCCCATAAATACAGGCAGGAATTGTTTTGTACCCCTATTCCTCCTTCCTAAACTGAATGTATTGTCTTTTGGGGAAGAGTTTGATCCACCTGTCAGAGGCACCTCATTCACCACTTTATTTTACCTGCCTAGTGAAGCACTCCTGAACCGTGCAAGTGCCCTATCAAGTCAACAGAGAGAGGTAGGTGCCTATGGAGACCAAACATCTCCCTTTCCTTGGCGACCCCGTGGACTGTCAGCTGTGTATTCACCAAATCACCACCTTCACTGCTTTTCCTGAGAAATGGCACAAATTGAGCTGAAAGACACGTCACCACTTCATCACTGTCCCTGTAACCGAAGGAGCCGGGGGGCACAGCAGTGTGTGCTGGCATCTCGCCCCTGGCTCGCTCCTCCAGCCTGCACCATGCTGCCGTGCAGGAGCGCGGCTGCAGCCCGGCCCAGAGGAGTCCCAGCTTTGCTCTCGTTGCTACCTCAGAGCAGCCAATGCTGTCATTGACACCTTTGGTATCTTGAATTGTTTTTAACAATGTGCTCTGTGCTCATTGGACATCTTTAGGAAGATTACTGATTTAAGCGATTAAATTACAAATAAATTTCACCTCTCCAGTTCACAGTTTCAAGGAATGTTTGTGTCTTTTCTTCATCTGGTTAGAACAAGCATTGCAGCAGGAACAGCAAGCTTATGTGAGCTCCCCGTATGCTCTGCTGTGTTGATTTCCCTCCTGTTCATTTTTGTGTGGAGTTTGGCACTTTTAACATTTCCATGCTACAGTTTTAGCGTTAACTTTCCCTGCTTGAGTTAACTGAAAGCTATAAAGCACCTGAAATGCCTCAGAGGCTTCCACTGTCAATAGTGAGATGAGCTTTCTGCATGTCTTCATTTCCCTTGGAACACTTTGCTTGCAGATACAGAATAAAATGCAGCTGGAACTTTGCCTGGTTTTTCCTCCATTTCCAGATAGTTTTGAGCTCAGGTGAAGCTCTTAACTGCTCCAATAATCCATAAAAAGCAAAAAAAAAACCACCCCAGCAAAATGAACCTTGATACTGTGAGATGCTGGGATATGTCTCTGAAAGCAATCTCTGTCCTACAGCCAGGAGATGCACTGATATTTCCAGACAGAAGAGACTTGTGGTTTTTCACAGTTGTGAAACACACTCTTCTCCTTGCTGGCTCTGCAAGAAGTGGGAGCTCTGCAGGCCTGGACGGCAGAAGCCTGCCGTGCTTTTTGTTTTTGCTTTTGCCCAAGCTGCGGTTGGACTCTCCTCCTCGCTTCCTGCCAGCATTCCTCTTTCACTGCATCCCTGACCATCGTCTGTTCTTCTATGCTCTGGGTATTCTTGATCTTAAATCATAATGCCCAGCAAATTGGGTTTTGTCTTGACTGTACCCCAAGCCTGAAATATCCCTTTACAGAAGCAAATTATCAGCTAATAAGCAAAAAGATAAGGGGATCCCCCTATCTTCAGCCTACAGATGGCTGATGAGACCTGCTAAGCAGTGCAGAGCACTGGGCATCCATGAGGACAGGAGCCTGCTGGGACACCCATCTGCATGTATCTCCTTCCCAGATGGCTTGCAGGTGACCTGGCATCATACTGGGGCAGCAGCAGAAGTCTACTCTCTGCAGCCATCTTCTTCCATCCTTCGGCTGGGTGTGAGCAGAATGACTGCCCTGCACCTTCTTCCCCCTCCTCATGGTGTGGGGCGGAGGGCTGCCACATGCAGCCATCCCCTAATGAATTGCCAGCTGGCTGAAAAAGCTGCGTACCATTTCCTTGGAAAAAAAGGTGTTTAGCAGTCCTGCAAGGCCACCAGGGAAAGCAGGGAGCCCTGCTTTGTCACCAATGCCTTTTGCTTCTGGAAAGGAAGGCTTTTGCCTGGAGCTCTGGGGCTCAGCTTGCCTTGAATGTGAGAGCCATGCAAAGGTAGCCTGATTTAGCAAAGCACTAACACACATAGAGCCATACACATGCTGAATTTTAAAAATACTGCAGTGAACTGTGGTCTAATATCCATCCAGGCTGACAGGGCTCCTTAGATGGCTAACCTCCAAAACTGGCCACAGAGGAAGGGTCTGAGCTGGAAGCACTTTACCCTCCAAGAACTGGAATTTCAAAAGACTGAATTATTGTATGATAATAGAAAACATCTTCCTCTTAGGCAGAAATCTGGGAGCAATCAATATGGATCTGCCTTGCCAGTTTTTTCCGCAGAGCACGGTGGTTTTGCTGTCTGCTTGTAAGCAGGATGAGGGAAAGGGCTGAGCGGAGGCTCACGCAAAGTGGGGATCCCACCAGTCAGATATCAGCCTGCTGCCACAGGGAAAATCCTCACAGCTGGGGGCCCAGCCATGGATGAGTAGTCTCCTTATCTGGCTCATGTCTTGAACCCATACAGTTTATCCTGACCCTTGATATTCAGCTCTGCTTCCTAAGGAAGCGTTAAGTTGCCTGAGTTTGTATGAGCACAGAATCGCAACATCTCTTTCATTTACAGGGACCTAATCGAGAAGGCAAAGTGACACCCATACAGATAATTTATTTCTATCATCACTTCCCCAATTTTTTCTCCCCAGTGAAACTGCCTTGAGCATCTAGTTATACTCTGACAGCTAGAGTGATAATAGGAGGATTTTTTTTTTTTAACTACGGTGCTATTCAAGATCAGAAGACTTCACATCATAAAACATCATTAGAGTGTGAATTCAAGGTTGGGAAAGATGAGGTCTTTACAAGACTAATGCAATTAATTCTGCTCGTTAACTACAGCCTCAAAATATGTACATAGAATCTGATCTCACTTCTGCTGTGGAGGGTTAGGTCTGAAAAATGATTCTTTTCCAGTGGATTTCCCAGTGATAAGAGAGCATGGAAAGCTCCTTGTATTACATACCAATGAACACAAAGTCATGGCAGGAGGAACACTATATGCTCTAAATCTTTCGGTGTGCAGCAACTTCTTGTCAAAGTAAGAAGCTTAAGTAAATTAAGGTCCAATATTAAATAATTTCAGTAACTGAAATGCGTTAGATTGAAAGCGGGTTTCTTTGCTTTTTTTTTTTTTTTTTTAAAATATAATCCTTCTCACTGTGCCATCCGTCTCAGCACTTGAATTCTGGAAAGCCTCAGTTCTTTACAGTTTACCAGAGCTAATTCCAACACCAGTCCTTTTTGCTTTCTTTTCACAGAGGAATTCACACAGTGGGACATTTTTAATATAAGGGAACCTTGATGCAAAAAAGCAATTTATTTTTCCAACAGCTTTCAGTATTCCCTTTGCTATAGCCAAAGGTATAGCAATAGCATCCTCATAATGAGCCTTTTCTTTCTATTTGGTCCTACAAGAAAGACTATGCTTGAGTTTGCCTGCAATCATTAAATGAGCATGTTTGCATGCATGTGAGAGAAAGAAGAGAAGAGGAAAGAAATAAACATCTGTCCTATTGATATACAGCCCTGTTAGCAGGGGCCCAGGGAGCTTTCATCTTCTCCCTTCCCCCTTGCACCCATTCACACGTCTTTCCTTCTCTCTCCAATGATTACCCACATCGTTTTTCCACACTCTGGCAGCTCCTTGGGGCAGGGACTTCATCCCATATCCCAAAAAGCATAATGTCACCACCATAAACTAGCCATTCTGCAAGCAGCCAAAGTGATGAAGCCTGTTCTCCTATGGACGTGAGGGGAAGGGTGAGAAGGAAAGGGAGGGAAGAGCAAATCAAGAAGCTCTTAGCTCTGGCCGCAATGGAGGGGGGAGAGAAGGGTGGCTTTAGAAAAATGAACTTGCAGACAGATTTCAGAGCTAACTCAGACTAGTAGCTAAAGCTAATGGTGACCAGAAACTTGATTCAGTGCAGTATATTTGGTATTCTCCCTTGCTCACACCGAAAATGTTGTCCTCAGTTTAATTTTTTAGCTCGTGTGAACGCATCTCTTTAATGCTTGTTTCATAGATTTTTGTTTCCATCTTATGGCCTTAATGTCTATTAGAAATACAGCCTTGAGGCAAACTTTCTCACAGTAGTGCCTTACTTTGTTGTATGCTGCAGTACACGTAGTTGGCTCTGACAGCGTTAGTTCTGCACTGGTACACTGTCAAACTGGCTGCAAGAAGTACTGTGAAAAAACCCCATGCGCTAAGTGAAAAAAAGAATCCTAATTTGGGTTTTTATTGACTATTCAACTCCATTTTAATGTCCTCTTTTCCCACATCTCAGTTTTGAAACCAAAATCTTACAGCAGCAGTTGAATTTGACCTGACTTTGCCAACCGGAGTCCAATTGATACTGCTTAATGTGCCTTTCAGACTCCTCGTCTCATAAGACTTTCTCTGAACTGCTCAAAACTCAAGCAAAGTTGTGATCTGACTGGTTTCTTGGGTCATTCTTTGGTCAAAACTACCTGGGATAATACATTTCAGCCTGAGGATAAAACTCAGACAAATGTGAAAGTTTCTCCAGACCCAAGTGCTCTTTTAGTAAACCTAGACCAAATATTCGTATTTAGTAATGACATTAAAAATCAAGGAATTTTGCAATGAAAGTATGAGCATACACACTGCTCGTACTGTATGGATAACTTAAATGGCTTCAACAGTGTCAAATTCATGTCTGATTCAGCACGTACCCAAAGCTTTGGAGACTAAATGGATCAGCCATAGAACTGTTTCAGACTGGGGTACTGGGAGTGTACCTCTGAAGGCAGGCAGGATACTCCTTTGCGTGGGAAAGACCAAGTAATCTGTAGACTTCTTGCAAGCACAAAAATAAATGCAGAAGTTTTACCTGCTGGGGAAAATAGTATAAGAGGTGATACCTTGCTTGCGCTTCATGGCTCTGAGGTGTTTGGGGCTGGCTTATAGGTCCTCCAAAGGTAAGGATAGCTCACAGGACACCACCGCCTCCAGAGAAGGAGACAGACCATTCAAACACTCACGTTCTCATGAGGCCAAAGGATTCTCGTTGTCTTCAGTCCCTCTTTTTCATTTAACAAGCAGTGAAGAGACATGACGTTACCATCACCATCCCAGAGTGGTTTACAAGCAACAGCTAGCTGTGTATACAAATGAGCTTTTACATCTTGGCTGTGGGGTCAGGGTACGTGTGTGCAGAGTAATGTCCTTGTTACCTTTTCTCTCTTCTCCCTGGAAGGTGTATATTTATGCAGCATGGGTAGCAGGGAATACTTTGCATTTCTCATACATTCTTTTCTCTGGTCGCTCTAATGTTGCTCATTATTTCTTCTCACATGACTGGAATTCTCCAGTTGGCAGAAATGTAATGAGAAATTTACTCTTGTGAGGGCATTAGGTAAGAAAAAAATGTTGTTTTCAAAAGGATCTCAGAGATGAGATCCTGAAACCATGTTTGGATAGCTTTTAATGTTTTGCCACATTGTTTATCCTTAGTGAAGTGTAAAACTGAAGCACATCACTGTTGCCTAGGAATTAGTATGAGGCAGCTAAGACAATTTGTTAGTATTCACTTCTTCTCTTACAGAATTTGCGTGTATTTGTGTATGGAAAACTACAATGAACTTTCCAAAACACTGCGACTATTTAACTGTACTGACACCGTGGTTTTCTTTTGAAAGAAGGAAATGTGTCTCAAACTTATATAAAGACTGTCACCCTTGTCCCTGCTTTTACTATAACTCATTGTGCTGTGGCACTGACAAAATCCTTATCTCTAAAGCTAATATAAAATGTAAGAAAAATAATGTATGTCTCTGTATTGCTCTCTCTTTAGAGTTGCAAGTGTTTAACTTCACAAAATACTATTTAACATGTCTCATATCTGAAGTATTTTTAGAAATGTAATCAATAGCATCAGCTTAAAACTGCAGTTCCAGTTTGTGGTTGGTTCATTTTCTTGGCTAAACTCAGGTATGAAGTTGGTATATCACAGCTAGAATTACAACTGAACGTAGAAATGCGTAGCCAAGCCTATTACGTTCTTGTAAGAATAAAATAAAGAAAATCTGAAATAAATAAATATTGTTTGACTTTTATGTTCACTTTATTGACTCTCTGCTTGCAGAAATTTAGAATTCTACTGCGGTCTGGTTTCAGTTTTCAGTCCACGGGTTTACTTGGATCAAATACCGATGAAAAGTTCTGAGCTTATGATCCCAGACTCACAAGGATCAGATTCTGGCCCCACTAACATCAGTGGTAATTATGTCATTTAACCTCACAGAATCCAGATTTCTTGCCGCTTTGCAAGCACCCAGGCAATAACTGTGCTCTGTTTCCACCTGGTACCTTGCTTCCTTTCCATCTTCCTCTCTATCAGCTGGTCTGAAAATCGTGAACCTCTTTCAGAAACCCTTCCTGACCAAGGTCCTGGGTTACTCCCTCTCAGGAAGAGTTTTGCACCTGGATGAATCATGGAAACATGCTTGGCTATGATCAGGAGACTAACCCACAAGTTCTTGCACTGACTCCATAAATTAATTTCCAGCAAATTGTCTTAAAGACAGCCCACAGCTGTGACTGTACATCAAACCAAAGTTTAAATGGTGACCAAGGTGTGAACGTGTTTGTGGCTCCTGATGCACCTCTTGAACATGACAGAGCTCATGCGCAGTCTCAGCTTGCATGCTGGGACATGTCCCTGCAGCAGCATGTCCTTCTGAGGGCATTCTGGCGAGCGTTGCAGGGATAGTGTTGGCTTTTAGAGCAGCTGCAGCTGGAAGTTGCACTGAGGGATGTTTACACCAGCTACCTTTGGGTATTGAACTCAACTACTTGAGCCAGATGCTCCTTAGGCTCTCCACATGTCCAGAGACAGAAGCTGTGCCTACAGTAAAAAGTAGTGTGAACCCACAGACATGGGTCTACAGAGCAAAACAGTCAGTGTTGAGTTCCACATCTCCACATTATACACATTTTATCTCAGACTAGGCCTGGTCAGTCCTGCATGCCGAGCACGCACGCACTCGTGGCTCTGTAGCACTTTGGGTGCCCGCCTGGAGTGCTTCCTCCAGCTTGGTTTCACCTGGAAGGAAGCCAAGAGCTGCTCTGCCATGAAAAACAATGTTGTAAGTAAGTGGGGACAATCAGGATAGTCCCTCCTAAAGTGCGCTCCTGATCCGAACTGAAATACCAATGTAGTCAATCCAGAGGCTCTGCCAAAAAATGACTCACAGCATCTGCTCTGAGCTGCTCTCTGGAAGTCCACTGGCTAAAGAGAAACGTAAGGGAAACTATGCCTAAATGTCACCGGCCCAAGCTGGCATGAGCTGTCCTTCCTCTCTTCCCTTCCTTCCCTGCCCTGCCATCCCCCACATCACTTAGATCATTCTTCCATTGCAGCTTTTTGTAAATGAAGAAACAGTTTTAGTTATTGGTTTGAAAGACTTCTCCTGACATCCATAGTCTATGTTTTGTGGTGCATATATCTGGTATCCAGCTTTTCCTAGTCACAATGATATACTGCAGTTAGGATGTACGGTAAAAGTTTGGGAATTAGGTTAAACAAAACTCACCTTTAGCTCTTGATTTTTCTGGCAAAGTTACAATGGGAAATCAAAGTTTCCATTTCCCAATTTAGAAAAAAGAATGATCAAGCAAGAGCTCAGAAGACTTTCTGAATTCTTTCTTTTTTTTTCCTATGGAAAATCAGAGAAGGACTTGAGTATTTGGGACACAAACACCGACTCATTGTGTACTGTCCTCATTTTCCCCAAGCAAAGTGCACTTGGGAAGAAAAGCTCTAGTGGGCTCACATGCTAATTTTTCTCATTGCCTCTTTAACTTGCACAGGTTTTTCAAATATTGACTAGGCTTTGAACCTGACCTACTTAAAACACTGGATATGGTTTTCACTTAAACCAACACCCCTTCAGATCATGTCAGTATTATAAAGGGGTCTTGCAGCTACTGTGAATGTTGAGACTACCAGTATCTCAATACTTCTTTATACTGCTAGACGTATTGTGTGGGAAGTCAGCTGTTGTTCTCTGCTTCACATGGCTTTCATGGCTTTCAGTTTTCCTCAGGACCCATTTATACTAATTGGTATGGGATTGAATTTATTCTCAAGTCTGGACCTGCTGATCACCTGGATGTTGAATCCTCCAGATCAACCCTCGCCTTGAGCTGCACCTCAGGTGGGAAGCTCTTTGTGAGAGCTGGGTTGGAGGCTGAGGAGGCCACAACTCCCCTCTGTGTCCTCTCCTCACCTGCCAACAGCAAACTCACAAGTCATCTTCCTTCTGCAGCTCATCTCTCCTCTCAACTGCCGGGCATTTAGCCTGCTTTATTTACTCCTCATTGTTCAGGGAGGCATTTTGTGCTTTTCATGAAATCTCACCAGGTTTCTGATTATGCTCCATGGGCAAAGAAGCAAAACACAATTCAAAGCTGGCCTGGTGTGAAAAACTCGTAGGCATCTGCTGACAGAAAGAAAGAAAAGTGATGCAATGCTGTGGCTTGCATGGATTTTTGAAATGGAAACTTGCATGGATTTTTTGATATATAAAATCCTTTTCCTTCTACACAGTTTCACAAGGAATACTCTTGCTGCCAAGAGTATTCTCAGCTCACCTGAGAAGAACAAAATAAATTACCTTTGCAATCTAACAAAGTTTCAGTCACCCAAGAAGAAAAAACCACATTTTTTCCACTCCAGCAAAATCGAAGTACTCCAGTCTAAAAAGACAAGGAGAATGATAATAGTAGTAACAATAAAAGTAAAATTTTACCTGTTTTGTCTAACCAAAATTTCTGCAATGAAACTAAGCATTATCTAGGGTGCTGGAGGACAAATGGGGCAGGGCTTTATCCTCCGCGAGTGGGAGGGGGTGGCTTGTGGGCTGGGGGATTACGAAGGGAAGGAGACCTAGGGACCCAACAAGGGCTAGAGAAGCAGGACCTGTGCATCGGCTCCACCTCTGAGGAAAGAGGGAGGTGGGTATCACACAGCTCTGGCTTTCAGCTGGAGGGTGGTGGAGGGTAAGGGAGGGCTGCAGTGGAGCAGATGGGCTAATTTAGGTGGGGACTGGGGCACACTGATGCGTGACTGGCAGGTAAAAGGCCGAGCAGCTCTGCAAGTGGGGATGGAGCTTTGTACCCCTATCTTCTGTGGCTCCCAGCTCCATCTCCCGCCTGCTCAGCCCCTGCCTTTGTTCCCTCCAGGTCTCTCCCCTACCCAAAGGACTGCAGGATGCAGAGTCTCACAGGTGCCCCGCTTGCCACCGAAGCACATGAGCAGCGTGGGGTTCCCGTGCCGCTCTGCCAGTGCGTGCTGCAGATGCTCGCAGGGATGCTTGTGTGCTGCACGGCCCCCTGGGGCGTATGACAGCACCATTGGCATGCTGTCACAGCATGACCACCGGCCCCATGCCGCGACAGCCGCTTTGGGCGAAGAGCCTTCACCCATCAGCTGGGTGTTGTTTAATTCTTAAACTTATGTGTACTTTAACCAGATTCTTTTATTCAGCCTGATGAAAAATATTCTGTTTGATGTTTTCACAGACAGCATCTTAAGGCGTTACTTCAAATTCTTCTCTAGCGCTGCCCTTTCCGAAGTCATTATTACTCATTAGGTATACTGTGCAGAAAGCAAAGTAGGTCACGGATGAAAAGCCCCATCTTAGTGAGAGGCACCAGTACTGCACAAAGCTATTTTCAACTTTCGTGAGATAAAAAATGTTTTCTGTAGGATGAAAGCTGTCACTGCCAACTTACAAATGAATGCCAAGTATGTAAAGACTTTCATTTCAGGTTCCCAGGCTTTCATATGTTAAGCGCATTGTTTTAGAAATCCGTTTCAAAGATAATTCCCCCTGTATAACCCACACTTGCCGGCTGCCCAGTAGGGTATATGCAGCGAGTTAAGGGACAGGTACTCAGCTGGTGTAAATCACTGTTGGCTTCACCAGGACTGGACCATTTTCACCCCATGCGGTTCCATCCTCAAGAGTTCCAAATGGGGAGCGATAGAGGAGATGGTCCCCGGGTGGGTACCTGGGGGCAGGATGACAACCTGGAGCTTTTCTACCGTAAAAATCCCCTGCCTATCTGCGCATGGCACTGAAAGAGTGGATTTGCGTATGCAGTCCAGGCAGACCTCTAAAGCCAAGATGACAACTTCAATAGTAGCACCTCAGTGCAAATTATTCTTACATTGCTACTACTTTGCATCGTGACCCATTAGTTAAAAGGAAGCTTTAATTTTTATTTGATTGCTCACCCAGCTTCTATTTTCATGTTACTTGGAGATGTCAAATAAATACTTAGACTTTCTGGAGTGATCCTTCATCTCTTTAAATTGGTGGGCATCCCTCTTCTGGCTCTCAATTTAACAAAACACTCAGCAAATGCTTCAGTTTTTTCGATTTCCACAAGGACTTAAACAAAGGATTTGAGTAGAAATTAGACTGCACTCCTAGTATGTCCCTTCATCAACAGAATATGTCTGAAGCACTTTCAACTGCTAGAGAGGTAATTAATAAAATTATGCTTTCAAGTTGTTACTGCATAAAATAATTTTACATATATGGCAACAGTAATGCTACTAAATTTGTTTTGTTGGTGTAATCACCTTGCTCTGCTGATTAGAGGAAAGTCTGTTACTCTTTTCATTAAAAATTTGGATATTACAGTTGAAATTAAATCTTATTTTTCTCTTTAAAACAATAGTTATTTAAAACTAAAATGCAAAATATGACAACATAAGGGAAGGTCTAAATTTATTATCATATATTAGAATAATATAAATTACATTAAAAGTAAGAAGCAATGTGTTTGCAGCCACAGTTTTAAAGAAAGTCATCCTACAACTAGGGGAAGTTACTCAGGGTTTGCTACGGTGACAAATCAGTTTTTTTAATCAGAGGTAACTTCTACTGTAAGTACAAATGGAACGTTTTCTGCTTTACATTTTTTTCAAGTAGCTCTGGTCAAGGACTAGATCATTTAAACTGAAAACCAAGTACTCATTTAAAAACCAAAAAAACTAGTTTTCATCCTCAGATCTGTGAGTAAAAAATAATGTGAGAGGATGAAAACTACTAGTTCTAAGACAATCAAAAGGCAGGTGACTGTAAATAACCAATGTAATTAGACAAACAGAAATGTTACCTCCTTTGTTTAATTACGTCGTTTAGTTGCTTAAAGTGCTATGGCACATTCACTTTGTCCCATGCATACAGCACGTCTAAGTTAGCATTACTGAGATAATTCAAACAATAACAAAGTGTTGATTTCACATATTTTAATTAATTCCATTTTCATTCAAATTGTAAGTAAGAAGGAAACCACCTAATAAATAAGAGATGCTTTGTCTGGCATTTCAAAATTAAGTAACTAACAAATTAAGGATCTGAATAAACGTTTGTAAACCATAACTCCACAGATAAATTCATGTGGATTTTGTTTACCTTCTAGTCTTGCAAAAATAAATATAAATTTGCATCAATTATTGAGCACAGGCCTTTATGTGGGGAAATACTCTAGAAGTACAAATTTAAAACAAGCGGCAAACAAGGATTAGCCATTCTTTGTTAATGACTGCAATCACAATTTAAAAAATTGCTTAAATCATTTTGATTTAAATCAGTGTCTACAACCTGTAGGTATCCACTACTTTATTATACACCTCTTTCAAGACACACAAAACCAATTATATGCTATGCAATCCAGCGGTGAGGACCATGCATGGGAACCAGGAGGCTGAGCATCCATTCCTCCTCCCGCTGTAGACCTGCTGTCTGTGCCAGGCGAATTATTTCACCCTTCAAGGGATCAGAAGCTATCCTGGCCAGGACAAAGCATTCAGGTCCGTGATCTTAGTAGGCACCCAGAACCACTTTGGTATTGAGTAGAGACATGCTACACTGCTTTAATGTATGCAGTTATCTGCTGTTGCTGCACGCACCATTTGGTTGATTATCTTACTTGTCATTTCAGAAAAGTTTGAGCTAAACCAGGCAGGATAGTATACGGGATGCGTCTGTCTTGCGGGTTTTTTTATGATCCCGTGTCTGCATTCAGGTTTTCCAAGTGGCCTAGAAAAGATATAAGGCCAGCCAAAAGAAAAGTCAAACAAGTGCAAGGAAATTACTGTATGGAAGAGAAATAAGAAATCTTAACTCCAGATATCTGTCCTTGCTTACATGTACTTTTTTAATGACTCTACCCACCAACTATTTTGTTGTCAGATGTTTCCTAGAACTAACGTATCATGAAGGATTTCCAAGCTGCAGCAGATTTCTTAACCACTGGCTCTGGATTTCCTGAAAGGGGCTTTTCAAAGGGCGAAATCCAAAACTCTGAGGGAAGGAAAAAAAAAAAAAAAAAAAAAAAGGAGAGAGTGAAAAACTTGGTGCCGAACTAAAATAGTACAAAACAAGAAACTCTGATTAAGTTAAACAACAGGGAAAAAAACCAAACCACTTAAGTGCTTGATTCCTTGATCAGAAGAGAAAAATGTGTAAAAAACCCCAGATTTGCTTGACTTAGTCTTAAAACAACAAAAAAACCTAAGTAGGTCTTTACCAAGAGAGGTGAACTAAGCATAAAGACAAAACATTCAGAAAGCCAGAAGGCGGAGGTTGCCACCGGTGGCTTTCAGCTGGGGTGGCCTGGACGAGGCAGGTGTGAGAGTGGAGGGGACACGATGAGCAGCAGGCAGCGATGCAGGGCTGCAGAGGGGACTATGCCACAAGAGGTGCCTGCAGGGCACCGGGGAGCTCGGAATGGCATCCTCCCCCCCATGCCCAAGGGAATGGAACTCGTTTTCCCTCCCCGCCACATGTCCCTCACCATGTATAAGGAGAAAGCTGCAAAGCAGCTAAAGGTACAAGGCTGCAGGTGGAAATTCCCAACATTGCGTCTATCACGTCTTCTTGGAAAATGAAATGTCAAAAATACTTTGGGCTTTTAGGAGGACATAGAAAGATGGCAAACATTTTAAGGGTTAAGTGCCTTGGTCAGTAATAGAAATAAGGCTTTATAGGTTTCTGAAAATGATTTGCAGTGTACTTAGGCACACAGAAATTGTAATATATGTTGCTCTTCGAGTGTGAAAACCCCACCATCTATGTAATGTGATTTGTGAGGTCTGCACAATATGAGAGGATGAAGGTATTTCAGTCTCTGAGATGTCCTCAGATCTGCATTTCGGCTTGCAGTGCTTGAACTGCAATGCCTATTTAGAGGAAATGATATGCACAGAGTGTGTCGAATGGACGAATGTGCTAAACCTCCTCCTTTTCAGCGGGTTGGGGTTTCTTTCCCGTCAGGTTTGCCTTAATGACCCACTGACCTACTTTTCCGATCCACCTGGCAGAGCTCTGCATCCCTGAAACCTGAGACTTTGTCTGCTTCTCAGATTTGTTTTGCTTAGGTTTTGTGACAGAAACCATTAGGAGAGTGACACTGCAGATAAAAATGAAATGTGCTCTGCTCTTTGGTATTGCAAGTGTATTTTTATTTAATTGTGTAAGTGTTATCCATCATGAGAGAATTGTCTGTTTCTTTTTTTTTTAATGGCTCTATGTTTTATAAGGTTTTCTTCTCCTTCCCTCATATTACAGAGAAAAATGATCTGTGTACATTTATCCAGTGATTTCTAACCAGTGCTGCTGCTTCGCCTGCTGCAGACCAAGAGTAAAGGAAAAAGGCAGACATAATGGATCAGTGAGGAAAAGGCATCTTCTGCCTGTCTTAAATCATCTACTTTACAGAGAAGCTTAAATTGCTAGAAATAAAAAAAGCTCCTTGGCAGCTCAACAACTGCATATAAAACAAATCATATTTTTCAGTGAATCGTAAATGTCACCGTCTCAGATAACATTTATGCTTTCATAGAAATAGGAACTTAATTTTCTCCAGTTATATTATTAACTCACTTTGGTGAATCAGATTACCTACATTAAAACAGAAGCAGCCGGTGACTCAGAACAATGATACGTTTAAAGATCAAGCGCAACGTTTGCAAGTACCAAGCTGCACGCAGATGGAACTGCTTCTTTGAACCACCAGATAAAGATTGATCTGTTAAAATCCTGCTAAAAATGGGCACCAAATGCTTGTTGTCAGAAGTGACTGACAGTCCGTGTCCCGAGCCGAAATGAGGTTGGGTTTGCCTATTCACTCAGTGGGTGCACAGTGACAGCACAGGAGAGAAGGAGGGCTGTGATGGGCTGTGATGGGCTGTGATGTGATGAGCCGATTGCCATCGCTTTACTGTCCTTTTAGAAATTCTCCTAGTTAGAAAAAATAAATAAAACCCACTGTTATTGCAATATATTATTTAACATTTCAACCTTTCTGTTTTGCTCCCTCTGGCTTGGTACTCGTATGGCCCCTCATCACCCTAGTGCGCGAACCTGTCACGGCTGTTTATAAAGTCATCCTTGTACTAATTAAAAGTCAGTAGCTTTATCACAGTTTTTCAGATGAGGATTTAAGATGGGAGTAAAAGCAAAGACTAGCCCAACACTGCACAGAAAAATGCAGATTCAGTCCAACACCACAACCACCACCCTCCCCTCCCCTCATCTCTATGCATGTGCACTTTGTTTGTTTAAGAGCTGGGAGATGTTGACTAGGATATGTCCACGCCGCTTTGTAGGCAGAAGCAGCCTTGCTCTGCCCATGCTCTAGAGCAGCCAGATGTGTGGTGTCATGAATCAAAACCGGAGTGGCCATAGCCAGCCTGGCACCCAGCATCAACCGTTCAGCTCTGCTGTGTCTTGGGGTATATTGAATTAAGCACTAAACTCATGCAGCTCCAAGGATGCTCAGAGCATTATCAGGACTTGCTTGCTTTCTCCTGTAGACATATCTTTAGCAGGAATATAGCATGTGGGGCAGGAATGTCCCCTACAAAACATTTCCCATAGTACGAGCTCAAGCAATTAACATTCAAAACACTGAAGAAAAGTATTTATCTATCTACCGCAGTCCTGTCAAGTAAGGGGCTGATGGTTGCATGTAAGATAGGTATTGCTTGATTATAATTTAATTTCTGCTTGACTCATCTCCACTTTAGAGTAAAGAGATGCTGCTGATGACACTGCCAATCTTTTTTCATGAAGTTATATATTTAATTCAAAGCAAAGGAGCCCAGAGACTGACACAAATACTTTGAAAATATGAGCTGCAAGTCTAACTCACCCAAAAATGTATGTGTGAATGATGATAGCAAATCCTGCATGCCAGCAGAAGAGTGGCTGATGGTAGTATTTCAGAATTATACCTAAATGAAAGGTTTTCTGTTAGTTTAGGGGTTGTGGCATCTAATTTGCATTTTCATGAATCAGTGGTTTTCACCACGTGACAGAAACATCTTGATATATTAATGACAGCAATGAAAAACATGTGTCACTGTCAGATTCCAAGTTGAAAAAAAGTGATTATATTTTCTCACCATGTATATTCCAACCATTCCAGCTACATGTATATTCCATTTCATCCTAGCATCCCTTATTCACGAAAGCAAAATGAATCACAGGATAGACTGTACAGCTATTTGATTCAGTCCCTGCAGATTGCATTGATTCTTGTAACACAATAAACATTCTTTTCACCAGTATGTTTTGCTCAAAAGATGTTTATATTGCATTTATTAGACTGCAGAGCTGTTGAGTTTGGAGCTATCTTTTAAGGCAAGTCTATAGGGATTTATTTTTATGCTTCTGATTTTAAAGGCTGTGTTGACATGTGGCTGATTTAAGTCTTTTTTCAGGGTGCTAATTTTGAGTAAAACAATTTTTCAGGTATCCCTGGATTCAACCATGGTTCTTCCAGAAACCCCAAAGGCCCCAGGGTGCCCACAATTGACCTCAGAAACATGGAGACACAAATGATGGCACGATTTATTTATTTAACTGTGCAGCATTAGACTCTGTGACCCAAGAAGCAGCTGTCAAGGAAAGATGTGGAATTGCTGAATGCTTGTGAGCTAACCCAGTTTGAATGTTTATCTCTATTCAAGTCCTATGGCTTAAAAATATTGCAGCCTAATACAAATTTCAGGCATTTGAGATTCTTTTTGGCAATTTCTATTCATTCCATCCATCTCAGTCTTCATTACTTGCCTTCATGATCTTTGGGTTAGTAATGGCTTGTTTTTCAAACTAAACGTGTGTTGAGCTACATCCTCAAATACCCGCTGGCATACACACGTGCATAGATCTTCCTTCATAAAAAATAGAGAAGTACTTGAGAAGTAGCAAATTCAAAGGTTGCACTTGGCTTAATGTTCTTTGAACCGCAGAAAATGATATTTGCAAAGAAATGAATGTTTACTTCCCAAATGGGAGCTCCATCCCGCACTCGTCTGAGGGGTTAAGTATCCTCCTTTCACAGCCCTCAAGTGGAAAAGGCGATACTCAGCACATCTCAGCCTGGCTTGGCATTTTGCAGAATCAAGCCCCTGGGCCTCTCTCTTTCCTCCATGCCTTTTCTTTCTCGTCTTCAGCCAGAGAGCTATCTATAATTTTTGTCACTTTCATTTCCAGTATGTCACCACGGATTATGAAAAGTAAGCCACCGTCCGCCCATTTAATGGAGTGCATCACTGCGGATAATCGCTCTGGAATGTAAATCAGTTTACTGTTACCTGGTTACTGCTGGTACATGCACAAAATGGAGAGGAGATGGCTCTAGCGGGCTGTAGGTTTAATGTATGGTGGTGAATATATATCAAACTCTCCTTATTTTAATAGCTGTGCTCAGAACAGCGCAGCGGTGTGATGCATTCGTCTGCATGCATGGGAACATGTCCGCCTATATTTACAACATCACGCTGATGAGAAGTGTTCCCACAAGTAGGCTTTAAATGGAAGTTGCCTATCACATCCATTTGTCTTCCAGAGAAGCGGCTCGTGGTCTTCCCAGGAGGTGGCGGAGCAGACTGGCTGCAGGGGAGGAGAGGGCATCGCACCAGCTGGGAGGAAGGTCAGCCTGGGTCACATACCTCCTTTCCTAGCATGGGGTCCAGCTCCAACAGGCTGAAGGAGCTCACAGCAAACAGCCTCAGGAGGCACGTCAGAGTCCCTCTCATCCTTGCACATCACCTCCAAATTGGAGGAAAATGTTGCAGAAAGGAGCAAGACCCAAATCGAGCCCCAGTAGCAGCTATGGGGGCAGGAGGTGTGGGGCTGAGGAGAGCATGAGAAGGTAGCCTGGAGCAAACGTGCTACAAGCTCTGGGCACAGCAAACCCATGCTGTCATACCATGGGGCAACTGCTGTACAGTGGTGCTAAACCAAGCTGTTCAGAGAATCCACTAACAAATTGCCACACGGTGCAGGGAACGTGGGGCAATTAAATCCTTCTGTGCCCAGGACAGGTCACTCTTCTTTTAAAGGAGGAATGTGAGATCAGCATTGCATTTGGTGCCACTTACTCGTCTGACAATGCTGCTGCCGCTGTAGCTTGAAGCTGATTGTCACTGAAGGATCCAACATCCTTTTAAATCAGTTTTTCTGTTACAGGCAGACTTTCTCCCGTATAGTCTGAGAAAAGCTCTGCCCTTGAACCAGAGGCATTTTTCTGGCAGTGCTCAATGGAAAAGTACTGGATGGATTACAGTAATGATGCAGGTTTGCCTTGCTTTTGTCCCCACAAAGTGCTTAAGTTAGACATAGAGATACAGGTGTCCAGGTTCCACAGTAAGGGCTTGTGAAAAAGCAGACACCTGTGTGTGCATATATGAATACACACACACACTGCTGTGGCCACAGAGATACTGGCACAAAAGGATACTGAAACTCTTAATGGACGTGCCAAAAATTAATTTTTTTGTATTAAAAAAAAACTGGTGGTGTTCTAACGGCAGTATTCAACACACTTACATCGCTACCCATGTAGAGAGGTGTTTGCTACAAGAAGCAAGGGCATTTCCAAGCAACAAATGCACTGCATGTTGTTTGTTATACCTTTTAGCACAGAAGGGTGCAAACCTTACAGGAGTGACCAGCACTGCCTGATGTCACCAACTTGTGTCTGGGGACACAGTGACAACCATGAGGCTGACCCCTAATGACACTGAGTAAAACCTTTTCTTACTCTTACAAGGTGCCACTTCTTCAGAAGGTTGTTTATTCACCATGCCCAAGCTGTAAGACTGTCATTTCATATCTTGCGTTCCTGGATATGGTCCTCAGATCCTGCCAGGAGGGAGAAATCCCCATTGGTAAGGAAGTCCCAGGGAGGAGGGTGAGGAGGGAGGACAGAACAAGGCTGCGAAAGCAACTAGTTTTCCTTCATTGTTTTGGGAAGAATTCAAAGGCTATCTCACAAAGAAACCTAATTTGTCCCTATCTCTCCATAGTGGTATCTTGGACTGCTGATTTAATGGGTATTCGCCAGATTGAGGCGTGGTCTAACCAGTACCTAACCAAACCTCTGATTATTTGCCAAAATTTTTAAAATATGAAGTCCTGTGTTCATAATGTATCATTACTTTTTATTGTGAGCGTTTATCTCATGCCATTGGGCGATGACTGATTAGTGAAATTTTTTCTTCAAATGGGAAAATATTTTTCTTCCCCCTCTCCCCCAAGTATTCAAATTTCCTCTTTCTCTGCCAACAAAATCACTCCACGATAGTTCTGATTTTACTGCCAACATGAAAGAATTTAGAGACACTTTTCTGAATTATACTTGACAACTCATTCAAGTAGCCTCTTGAGCCCACAGAGGTATCTTTTACATTATCTGTTGGCACAGACACTTTTCCTACAATCGTACCTAAAGTTTGTGCGTATTCCTTTCAGGTTCCTTTCCTTGAAATGCATAAAGTTAAAAGAAGAAACATTTTTGACAGCTTATTGTGTAAATCCTTCTGACACAGTTTCCACATTTCTGTAGGAGATGAGAACTGATCAGTACAAAGTAGGTCAAGAACTCCTAAGAGACACAGTGACTGCCTTTGATTTTTCTACCTTGAAGTTCAAAGAGCATGAGTAAGTTCATTGAAAGAGGAAGAAATGAGTTATTTAAAGAAATAAAGATTCCACTTTGCACGTAGTACCCGCAGAACTTACGAAAGAGCGGGTCATGAACCAGGCGGTGTGTGCATGCGTGTGCACATGTCTGTATGTACTTTCCAAATATTGTTTTGAGACAGCACTGTCATTAATTGATGACGAACTCTTCCTAGCATTGAAAGCTGTTCTTTTAATAATGACTTCAATGAGAAGTTTGTTACTATATGCTACACCTCTACACTATGCCTCATATCAACGAGTAGAGCAACTACTTCTTCAAACAATTTACTTAGGCTAAGGACCACGTGGACTAAAATTTAGAAAAGACAGCAGCTACCCTCTCCTTCAGCTTGTGTGAACTCAAGGTAGATAGGCTTTCAGGATGGGAACTGTATATTTGTATAGGAGCTGTACCCAATGAGCCACTTGGCTTTAGGGCCAGGCATTGGTACCTAATCCTCTTTTGTTTGCAGCACAGACATCGCCTACATGATTATGGTGTAGAGCAATAGAAATGTGAAAGAGAGTGATGATACACACAGGTGAGGAGTTACAGAACCGGGACTTAGATTAGCTGTGAGAGGACTACATCCATCAAGAAGAACGACATTTTTCACTGTTCTGTTCAAGGGACAGATTAACTGGCGGACTCTTCAGGGGCTTCAGTTAGCTGCCACATAAGCGTTGCCTGATGCCTGTGTGCCAAGCCAGGCAATGAGGAAAGAGCCGCACTACCTCAAGGCGCTCCTGGCCACATTGTTCGTCCCTCTGACCCTGGTTAGCTGGCATTTAGAACAGACAAATCAGAGGAAGGTTAATGTGACAGATGGAGACAAATGCCAAGAAATTATGGAGATCTTACCCCAGAAACACTAGTGTGGTCAATTTAAAAGCTGTTACTTGGATAAGTTCCCCTTATGAGCAGTGAAAGATGTTCTGAGGAAAGCTGTGTAGGTGGCTGAATTCTGTTGTGTATGGCTGCATCACTATTAAAGATGTTCCCTTTGTTTCATACCAGAGAGAGACAGCAAGTAAACATGTCTGCTGAATTGGAAGTAACATGAGTAAAAACTGAGAGTAAATAGTTTCAATTTACCTTGGCTTTACTTCATATATTTTTGTTAAACACTGCGCATTACTGCCATATGAAAGGTAGGTTTTTCAGGCTCCACACCACTGGGAAGATGTGCTATAATATTACAATGTGCTCCTCCTCATGCATGTTTTTGCTGGCTCACTCTGAAAATAGTCCCAAGACACCAGGAGGACATACATCCGGGACTGTTCATGAATGGACTGAACTCCAGCTGTGCTTCAAGGGAAATGAGAGCAGTCCACCATTCACTTATCTTTCTCCTCCCACCCTGATGCTATGAGACTAGGTGGCCCAAGGAAGCCTCCAGAAGATTAACCTTGCATTTGGCCAGAAAGGGGTGGCCTTTGGAGCAGTTAGGTGGTGGAGAAGCTGTATACAGGCAGGACCAGGAATATTAGGGGATGATCTGTCCCTCCTGTAGCACGAAGTGGTGGTGTCTGTCTCTCAGTGAGTCCTGGCTCTGCCTCAGGGAATCCCTCTTGTCTTGACGCTTTGTGCTGTCAGTGTCAATCGCCCACCAGGCAGGTGTGTTTGCTGTGTGGTAGCACAGGAGGAAAGGAGCTTCAGCACGCAGGGTACGCTTTGCTCTACGGCTTTCTCAAGACAGAGGAATGACAGGGAAAGGTTTCTCTGAGATATAGGATTGCTTTGCCTCCATAATACGTCACCTACGGGCCATGGCAGGACCTGTTGGAGCCCCTAGCTCTCCATGAGCCCAGCACAGGGCAGCTGGGCTTTCCCTGGTGACCTGAGAGCACAACCCATGCCATGGCACCAGCAGCCCTAGCATTAAGAGGCAGCGCCTGTAAAACTTAAACAAAAGTGTTTACAAACAAAAAAGCGCCGAACTTGACGAGGATGTTTTAAGAGGGACCTAAGCCATGCAATTGTTGAATAGTGATAGGAAGGAATTAAGAGCAACGTTGCAGTACCTGTGATTGTCAGAGATAGAAGTAAGTCATGATTTATAGTGAGGTGATATTTCTTCCTAGACTGGCTGATATAGCTGAAAGAAAAGCCCAGATGAGCCCCTGGGAGCAGAAGCCCTTCTTCTGGTTGCCAGGTTCTGTTTCAGACCTTGCTCACAGCCCAACAGCTAGTCTACTCTTTCCTAACTGGATCAGCTGGTGTAAGGAAAGATGCTACTTCTGGCTCAAGTGGAGAAATCAGACTTTGCAGCTCTGGGATATGTTGTTTGTGAATAGCTCTAATTTTTTTTTCTGCTGTGCCGTGACCTCAGCCAACATGAAGTACATAGCTCTCGCTTGCTAACCTAGGAGTCTAACTGGTATTCTGTAAAAGTCCTCACAACGCCTTTTAGTTAAAGCAAGTGTCAGAAAACACAAAGTCTTGTTTTCTTTGTGAAAATTCCTCCAAAGGGAATTGCATGAACCCCAACTGCACAAACGCTACCTCTCAGCACAGGCTGCACATCCAAGCACTTAATTTGTGCTTTTGAAAGCAGGGCTGTGCAAAACAATCTTCAAGATGTTTACTTTCCTAAGTCTTTTTCTGGCCAAGAAGAATGACTTAATTCACGGGGTGGTCCAAGCTTTGTTTTGTGTTCCTGGAGCCCAGATGCCCGTTTGGAGACTCCCCTTGCGAGCCATGTGGACGCAGCACCTCTGCGGGCTGAGGGTCTGGCTGCACGCAAGCACGGTAGGAGGCGTTAGAAACTGCTGGATTTCACCCAGGGTGCTAATAGCTGCTCCCCATCACCTCCCGTCACACCACGTAGCTATGGCAGAAGCAGAGCTAAGCCAGATGGAATCAGCCCACAGGCTGGATTTGGCCTCCAGTTGGAACTGTCTGACTTCATAGCTTGGAGCTAATTAAGCTAATGATTGATTATTAGGTGGCATTTTTTTTCCTCTAATGCCATTTACCTCATCTGTGAAAAGCATTGCAGTTTTACTCTGATGGCTGCTGGGAATCTCGCCTAACTTTGGGTTCCTGTAAGACAGGTGTTGAAGCCTGAAGTGGTCACCCGAGACTCCTTGTATAGATGATGCAGGGAAATGGGCATCTCCAGAGGGTCAGTAGTCTGCTCTGCCTTCACCATCTCTTCTGTTTTCCTACTAATTACAGAGTAGAAGGAGGCTGGCTGGCTCAGGCTTGGATATTTTTATTTTCAGACACCTAACTTAAGGCAGATGGATTTCCCACTCAGTAAGGAAGATTACCAAATTAACTAGAAGCTCTTGCTGGCCCCTTTCACCAAAAACTACCCCCTAAGAAAGCTGATAAACAGGTAGGAGCCTCACTCAAAAAAATCCTTATGCCCTATATGTGCAAAAATAAAGATTACAGTCTCTGGAGTATGGTGGTTTTCTGGCCTGTTTCTGGGGCAGCCTAATTTCCTGTGCTCAAGAGCTTTCCTTTTATAAGAAAGGGTAGCAAGCCTCCACCAGATTTTCCTTTTCCGTCCCCTTTAAATAAGGAAAGCAGGACCTTCAGTGAGCATGGGAATCCCTGTGGCCTGCCACTCTCACCGATGTCCATCACATGCTGAGCAGCTCTGCAGTGCACCCTAGCCGTGGGGCCCGCTCCTGCCAAGGCTCCCAGCTCAGCTACGCCTGTTGCAGAGCCTCCAAAACCCAGCCGCGTCTTGAAGCTGAACCCTGTGCCTGGAAGTTTCTCTCCAGTAATTTCAATGGAAAAATTGGAGAGAAACCCTGCTCACCTCAGTACTTCTATTTCTCCCTCCTTGACAAGAGAGCTTTCAGATGGTGGACAGGTATTGAATTTCTGTGCGCCTGAGCCATTCGTGGTGTAAAGTGAGGTTAATAGGTTTTTACGGTCAGAGGGAGTATCTTGATCACCTCATCCGACCTCCGGCGTCACACAGGTCAGAGACAGGAGCTGT
Organism: Fregata magnificens; assembly: GCA_013389945.1. Taxonomy (NCBI): domain Eukaryota; kingdom Metazoa; phylum Chordata; class Aves; order Suliformes; family Fregatidae; genus Fregata; species Fregata magnificens. The sequence goes on from WAAD01025069.1 coordinate 91,850, forward strand.
AATTACACCAAGTTTCCAGCAGAAATGAAAGAACGAAGCCTGTACTTAGTTGTCCTGCCAATCAGATCATCCCGTGAGTCCCCAAATTCTTTGATCCTTAGTAATTTTGCTGAGGAGAGTTCATAATCACAAGGTGTCTTAACATGCGGCTCGCTTCGTGTGCAAAAGAAGACGTGTCTTTGGCTTCAGAAGAGGAAGAGAAGTAATCCGCGTGTAGCTTCCTGCAAGTTGATTTTTTCCTTTCCATTTTTTTTCCCCACACAAGTCAAAAAGCAAAAGGTAGGTGCAGCTTTCTCCTTCCCTGACAGCTCTTTACAGCTGTTTACAGCTGTGCTATGCTCTCTCCAGCTGAGCAAGGCTGAAAGGTAGCGTTTTGGCTCCTGCCTAGCTGCAAGGTAATTAATAGCAGCCGTTGGCCCTCCGACCTCCCGACTGGTGATGTGTCTCCAAATGCATTTCCACACAGTTCCAGGCCACAAATACCCTCTAAGACAAACTCACAGACCTACTTTTAAAAATTCCTAGAGGGTGGGGAGACAGTTCCCAGACAGACTTCTTGCTGATTTTTTTCAGTCAGATATGTTAATACAATGGCATTTTGGTGTAAGGAAACTTGGACCAGAGAATATTTAGACACTACTGAAAATATTCCTTGGAGCTGGTCTCACGTAAGCTTCTGCATTAATGAGGGATCATCTCTATTTGTACCAGTTTGCCAGCAGCACGATCAGCAAGCAATTAAATTCTAAGAAGCACAAAGCTTGCAAGAGGACTCCCTGCACACAGGCACAGGTTGCTTGGGCTTAAACCCAACCAAACAGGGGGTGTAACTCTCCTTTTCCCACCCAGCCACCCCCCTGCCCCAAATATATATGGGTTTTTTCCAGTTAATACTGTAGCGTGTCCTTATCCATTGCTATTTCATCAAGTCCTATGGAATGTGTAAATTCTCCCTCTGCCAGAGTGTAATCCTATTTGGCAGAGCATTACAAGGGACGTACCAAGGGTGATTGAGAGGTTGCAGTGGAGAGGCAGGGAAGGAAGCTTGCCAGTGTGTGTTCGGCTGCAGTGGCCAACTTGGCAATCTTCTTATCGTCTCTTCCCATTTCCATCCTCTTACGTGCCCAGCTCAGTGCTCAGCCACCATTTAGAGCAGGTGTAATTCTCCTTTCTGGATTGCCCCGATAATACTCTCCCAACCACCTTTGGCAGCACCAGGCCCCCTGAAGAATACAGGAGGGAAATCTGCCTTCCTCACTTGAATGATCTGGAAAGAGATCAGCTTTCCAGAGAGGGACACTGCTCCAAGTGCCCCTGGGTAAGTCAGTGGCTCAGAGCTGCCAAGTGCAGTTCAGTACTGAAACCTATAAACATCTCCCTTTCACATTTTATTGTTTTTGCGTCACCTTCTAATGTTTTAATACTGACATACCTAGTAAATCTTAGGAGGCTTGCAAGGATGATATAAAAAGTTTATAAGATGTAAGAAAGCATTAATGAAAACGTTATTCATTTTTTTCAACTTCCCTCTTTACCAGTAGCTGAATTTCCAGGTGAATTACTTCCCTCTAAAATGTCATAATAGTCCCTTTAACTTCCAAGGTCATCTGTTCCTTTCCTTTGCCCAAGAGGAACAGTTGCTTAATTTGGTTTTAAAGACTTCCAGTGGGGTCTGTAACATGTCTCTTCAGACAGTCCTGTCCAGTGCCTCATTTTAATTCCTGTTAGAAAGCTTTTTCATAATGCCTAACTTAAGTCATCTTTGCTGTAATTTGAACCCATTATTTCTTTTGCTTTCCACCAGGGAGAAGAAATTTTTCCTTCTCTCTCAGCAGCAGTCTTTTGCATATTTGAGGAATATTATCATTCTCCCTTCCCCCATCCTTAATCTTCTTTCCTTTTAGCAAAGCAACCCCAATGCAGTCATTCTTCCTGGTAGGTCGTGATTTCCAGCCCTCTGATCCTTCCTGCAGCTCCCTTCTGGATTCACTCCAGCTGGTCCATATCTCTCTGGGAATGAGGCACCCAACGCTACACCAAGTACTCCAGCTGAGACATTATCTCTGCTGACTAGAGCAGACAGATATTTGTTCAAGATGCTGTATGAGTTTTCTGTGCTACATTTAGTAATTTCCAAAGGTAAAAGAGAATCTGCTCTTCTACAAGGAGCAATAAACTATCCCTTTGATCCTCATCCAAATAGGTTTTCTTACTAAAAAAAAACTGGGAAAGAGAGAAATGAATAGAATTCAAAACTTATTTTGAATCTGTCTAAGAAAAGAATACATTCTTAATCCTGTGCACAGTGCACTAGATACTCATGCATAAATAGACATTTGCTGAAACGTACTGGCAGAACAAGTTCAGGAAGTGAAAATAAGAAGTTTTAGCTGCTAGTGGGGAAGGAGGTCTTGCATTTTCCCAGTGGTCTTGGGTAAAGAGCAATCTTTAGGCTCAGTTTTCACGGCTCCCGAAATCACCACTGTTTTGGGGAACCCTGGGGTATGGTTCACAGTACCAAACTAAGCAGCACATCTAAGGTAGTAGTCACTTCTTTTTTTGAACAGACTAGCTTAGGATCTAGCTTTTCTTCCCCCTATACTCGTGTCCTTCTAATGACCATCACCAACAATAAGGGTCAACATATCCAAAGCTCAAACAATGGTGTTTAAATATGGATGATGAGGATAGCAGCATAGCAAGGTGTTTCAGCTGGGCTATAGTGAGGATGAAGTCCACCCCACTTGCCCAGCGCTCGAGGGTCCTCACGTAAAGCCTGCATAACACCAGCCTCCTTTCCCGTGGAGGCAACGCTGCCACGGTATTGCTGCTGCTCTTCCAGTAGCTCAGCCCCACTCATACAGCAGAGCTGCTGAGCCTCCGGGTGGGTGAGCGGCCCAAGCCCACGTCTGCCTCACCATCCCTTTCCCTGCAGCATGGAGCACTGGCACCCGCAGCCAGACGCAGCTTTTCTGCTGGCAGACTCCTGACATGGTCAGCCCGGAGCCCCATGTGTCCCTCTGCAATGTGTGAATGTCACCTTTTAGCAGAGATTATTAGCAAGCTTTGTCTGACTGACAAGCACTTGTGTTTCTCCTCGAATCTTCGAAGGCAGGCAGGCGATGGGGCAAAGAGCACTAATACAATTTTTCAATGTCATTTTAATAGGATCACTGTTTTGTGATAGCTATTTTTTCCCCTCTTTATCTTTCTCTGTCCTCTGCTAGGCTCTGTGTTAATGCCCTCTGGCGATACTGAATTCTAAGTTTCTCAAAAAAAAAAAAACCAAAAAAATCCCACCAGCATTGATTATTGTTCCAGGAGGATATCTTCCCTTAAAGATGCAAGGTTTCTCTGAAGCCATCTGTCTGGATTTTCTTCCCTTGGGACAGAGAGAACAGTTAGCAACTCAGTATTTCCAAAAGGAAACTTGCAGCTCTTGTAGATAATACGAATGACCCAGTTGCCCTGGGAAGGGAAGTGCCATCTCGGGTGCAGTGTGTTCCATATGCTATCCATCCACCTTCCTCAGTTAATGAGGCTCAGACTTCTTCATGCTGGTCAAGATACGTATAAAGCTCCCTAGCCCCGAAATCACCATAGTGAGGTTGCCATGGTAAAAAGAAAAAAAAAAAAAAGTTCAGTCCATTGCAGATTAGGCTAAAACCTGATATGAAGAGAGACACTAGCATTGCACTGAGACACGGAAACATGGCTGTGATGTTCTCCAAATTACCATGATCTAGGTGATGTTTAGATATTTTAAAACATCCTGTTCTGTTCATTTTTCTAACAAGATACATTGGGATTCTGTCTTACGGGAAGATGTTTTGAGAACAGGGCTGGGAAATTGGAACTTCCTAAACATCTAACTCAAGTATTGATGCTGAGCTGTGACAGAAGCAGAAATCTTGGTCCACACCACTTGTATTAATGCTTTGAGACCTGGCCTGCAAAAGAAAAGGATCTCTCATCCAAAATCTAGATCCCAACTCCACATTTCAGTTCCACTGTTGATAACCGGGCGGCTTAATTACCTCCCAGAGTGATTATGAGGCTGGGTTATTTAAGGTTTGAAAAGCTCTATGGAGGTTCTAATAACAGAATGTCAGTCACGTTACAGGAATAGAGATGTACGGGGTGCTCTGCCCACGGGCATAGGCAGTAAGCTTGTATGGGCATCACATGTACTCAAACCCAGAAATTTCCTGGCCCACCGTGCACACCCATGCCATGCACATGCCCTTGGAGAGCCCTTCTGCTCCATGCGAAAAGCGTAAATTGTGGAATGTGCCTACTGCAGTTTAGTTTTCTCTCAGCTGCAGAATCCCACCTGGGCAGGACTCTGAGGGAGAGAGCAGACTGCCCAGCAGCCAGTCCATCTCAAGAAACTTCACTTATTGCTTGGTAAAATATTTTTTGTTCTGTTCTGAGTGACTGTCCATGTTCCAAGCAATAAGCAGTCCACCAAGACACAGGATCCTGAAATCTCACAGAACAGCACTACAGCTTTGTGAAGCACAGCATTAGATTCTAAGACTTGAGGGACCACACGTCCTCCTTGAAGGTAAGGAGAGATGTCCACCCTGCGATTCTCATTATTAATAGGTATATTGGATGCTGTGTGCTCCAGTAGTTCTAGGCAGGTCCTCTTTGGCCATTTCTCAGTGGCCAGAGTCCAGCTCTGATTTGGAAACTGTCCAGATTGATACTGCTTTTCTCATCATCATACCTGATGGTGAGGTTGAGGGGAGTTTCACCATAAAAAACTGCGGGTCAACCTGCATAGTTCCTCCCTCTGTTGTGGTTTAACCCCAGCCGGCAGCTAAGCACCACCCAGCCGCTTGCTCACTCCCCCCCGGAGGGGTGGGGGAGAGAATCAGAAGGGTAAAAATGAGAAAACTCATGGGTTCAGATAAAGACAGTTTAATAGGTAAAGCAAAAGCTGCGCACGCAAACAGAACAAAACAAGGAATTCATGCACTGCTTCCCATGGGCAGGCAGGTGTTCAGCCATCTCCAGGAAAGCAGGGCTCCATCACGTGTAACCGTTACTTGGGAAGACAAACGCCATCACTCCAAACGTCCCCCTCTTTTTCTTCTTCCCCCAGCTTTATATGCTGAGCATGACGTCATATGGTATGGAATGTCCCTCTGGTCAGTTGGGGTCAGCTGTCCCAGCCGTGTCCCCCCCCAGCTTCTTGTGCACCTGGCAGAGCATGGGAAGCTGAAAAGTCCTTGACTAGTGTAAGCACTACTTAGCAACAACTAAAACATCTCCGCATTACCAATACTGTTTTTAGCACAAATCCAAACCATAGCCCCATACTAGCTACTGTGAAGAAAATGAACCCTATCCCAGCCCAAACCAGCACATCTGTAAACAAAGTATCAAAGCAAGGCTGTCATGCACAAATGTGTCTTCAGGAAGAACAGAGGAAGGTGAACCTATGAAGGTGAGCTGGATCACCACCTGTAGCAGGGATTTAGGACAAGAGCTTTATAACAAGTATCACGTTAGGGCTAAGATCCCTCCTAGTCTACTCAACGAGTGATCGACACTGAAAGCTCCTCAGTGGATTACACACCACTATTCATTCAGGTGGGAGATGTGCGACCACACGCTTTTTCCTGAAATCTGCCACAACAGGAGTGCACTCTTGCTTACAGCTGCCAGGAGCTTCAGTACAGTTCAGTGGAAGAAACCAGCTTGATTCTCAGTTATTGAGCATCACACAGGGCTGTGCCTAGATACGCTCTCACCAAGTCTAGAAATTAGTTTTTGCTAGAGGAGATGGCAAGTTCTGCTGCTCTCCTGAAGAGCCCTCTCCGGTGCCTTCGTGCAGCTAAACAAGGGAGCAGAGCTGCAGCATGGAGAGGCAGCAGTGGCAGCTGTGTGGCAACATCCTCGCATGCGGCTCAGCTACGAGGAGGGTGACTGCTGCTGCTCTGTAGCAGTGGCTACCGAGGGGTCGGTTGTCCACAGGGACTGCAGAGAGGCTCTCATGTCTCTTCCCAGGCTGTCTGTCTGATGGCGTGGCAGCCACCCACCCAGACTGGTACCTGCAATGTCAAGCCAGGGACTTTCCTGAGGCTGATCAGAAAATCGAAGATCTATGAAGGGACTCTCACATATTTGCATAATCAATTTGGATGAATATTTTATCAATATTCTTCTTTCGAACCAATATAGTATCCAATACCAACTTTTTGGTTTTTAAGTTTCTGGGTCTTTTTTAACACCACTGACAAATATTAGCCCTCAGCTTCTTCACTCAATAAAGTTTTCTCAGTCTGGAGGCGTCTGCTCCTGGTCCAGGGTGCTCTCTACTCTCTAAATCAGGAGAGTCCTAATGCTTAACCCACGTAGCTCACCCAGTAAAAGCCATCTATGTAGGCATTTCTCCAAAAGCAAAGTAGACCATCCTAAAGAAAGGCATGGAAATGATCTTACCTCAGGCAGGGATGACAACGAGGAACTGGCACATTTCAGTCCTGTGAAGACTTTCAGATATCTCACGCACTGGGATGGGACTGCTCTGCCACAGACATGCTGAGCCCATTCCTCAGCCTTTACTGGATTTAGATCCAAGCTCTTTCTGGAGGCTGATTTAGATGTGATGTTTTTGTGGACAAGACACCTGGAGCCGTGGTGATGGGTGAATCAGAAGTGTGTATGGGCAGCTATTTGTGACCAACATGGTGACAGATGTATTCTTCCCGAAAAACAGTCTTGCAAAGCCAGTGCTATAGACACCGTGTTCATGTGCAGTAATAGTCAGGTCAGAATGCAGGAAAAACAAGCTGCTGTCTGGTGCGTTAGCTAAAGCTGTTAGAAACCTGTGGGACAGATTTACACATGTCTGCAGTGAGACATATTTGAATATACAGCTGGTGTGCATATCTCACTGTATGTATTCACAGAGACTTCAATCCCGCACACAGCAGAATTGAGCATCTCAAGTGCTGCCATTGATATTTCATTGAAACAAGCAGTATGTCTAAAAGTACACAGGCAGACTGTAGCAAGAAAGGAAGGAAAGGTCCTTTCTGTGGAGAACATTGCCATCTTGTGCACAATTGCATTTACTTTGCACCTGACATGCTTGTGAGAGGTGGTACTGCAGAAGTTTCTCATCCTTTCCGCCTCTCCTGAAAACTCCAACATGCCTGAAGCAGCATTCGAGCTTTTGAGCAGAGAAGTCTTCCTGAATAGGATCAGCTTCTTCCAGTCCTCGAACAGTGAGAACAAGATCTGAACTGCTTTCTGGGCTAGCAAATGTTTTCCTTTTTATCTTGTGAAGCGCTTCATTAAGTATATTTAAAGAAAAAAAAGCCAGCTGTATCACAATGAAATCAATAAAATAGTGGAAAATCAGGGCTAACAAAGTTCTACAAAAGTCTGTTATTCTTTACCAAGTGGAACAGCAGCATTTACTCACAGACTGCCTACAAGTGCTGACAGCCGTGCAGACGCACAGTAAGCATGGCAACAGCAGAGAATTCCTATACAGGAAAATCTGGCATGGATGGACAAATAGACAAAACAACGACTACCCTAGAGTAGCAATTGCCCTTATAGTGTTTCATAGCTTACTGCAGATATAAATTACTAAAATCCTGAAACACCAATATGTGGTCAGTAAACATAAACATGAATTTTACTGGTGAGGAATATGAGGCCCCGCGAAGCCATGGTATTTGCGTAAGGAAAAGTTGCCACAGCCATAGAAAGCAGCTGAACCCATTTCCGCACCTCATCCGTGAGCACATCCTCCCTAAACCACAGAGCAATGTATACCATAGCAGCCTGGGAGTCCTCCCGAAGGGGGTATGTGAAAGATCTGGCACCTCATACTCCGTGAAGTCGAGACCATTCCCTGGACTTCCACACTATGCTGCCACCTTCCGTACTTTTTAACCGTCACCTGCAAGTAGCCAGCTCTGCTCCAGGTAAGCTTTTGTCTTGCTGCCAGCAAAGCTGGGGTGTGAGAGCTGGTGGCTCCAAGCACATCCAGGATCTCGGTGGGCCTGAGCACCCGTCCTGCATAGCCCCACCAGCTGCTCGCCCTCAGCCAGGATCCCGTCTGCACTGACTGCCACACCATTACCACGGCACGATGAGCTCTGGTTTGCATATGTTCCCCGTTTGATGGGGTAACGGAGCAAAATCCACCAGCACTGACTGGGAGCGTGAGACTTCTGTGTCACCGTGTGGAGCTGCCCTGCTCCAAGGTCCTTTGCACTGCAGGGGAAACTGCTTGGCCTTTTGGGGGCCCTCTGTGGAGGGAAGTTGAGTCTGCAGAAAACTCTCAATTTCCCTCTGCCTGCTTTCTAAGCAAGGTAATCATAGAATATCTTGAGTTGGAAGGGACCCGTAAGGGTTGAGTCCAACTCCCTGCTCCTCGCAGGACTACCTAAAACTAAACCATAATGTCTGCATCCAGCTTAGTGCCTAGGTCTCCAGGGCACTACCTGCATCTCAGAACAAGGTGAATGAGACACAAGCCAGGGGATATGGCAGGGCCACGTTTCTTGCATGACTTCCTAAGGAAATCCCATGTGCTCCACACAGACTCGGAGTGACAGCTACAGATGATGTGGATTTGATGTTAAAGATTTCCCCCTTGTTGAAGCCTGGAGCAATGGAAGCATGCCCGTGTTTTAGCTAGGAGGACATCCATGTGCTTGCTGATTATCCTACCACCAGGAGAGGAGGAGGATGGGGGGGCGTGTTTTGTAGAGATGCCACCAAAGCTCTTCGTCGCCATTTTCTCAACAGGAGCACCCTGAGGTTGTAAGGCCTGAAGTATCAGCTACTAGTCAGCAAAAGGACAGAGATGTTTTCTCTCTCTTCCTCTCTTTTCTATATCTGCATTCAAAGTGGCACTGCTAGCAATAAGCCAGCAATGGCATTATTACTGAACTGTTTTTAAAATTGCCCTAATATCTCTTTCATAATATAACACAAATACACAGGGCAGTAGCTAAGTTTGAAAATGTCAGTGTAGTGCTGTTAAATTGAAAGTACCATTTGACATCTTAATGGAGAGAGAAAGGCCATCTTGTCCTCTGGGCTGGATCTCTAACATAAGCCAGATGACACGATGCCACGATGCCACCAGTGCTTAACGTGTCTTGTAAAACTGGATATAAACAGCTCCTCTCACCTGAAAGATTCATAGCTTTTCCTGAGCCTATGCTGAAGACAGTTTATTAGTATGCAAATAATACAGCTGTATCTTTTCCTGGCTTGAATTATGCAGGAATTTTTGTACCAATTGATTTTACTTATTGAAAACCTGCCTGATTACTGCTCTCATTAATAGTGGCACTTACTTGCAGTCTACCCCTTAACATGTCTCTATGAATCAGAGCATCCATGTTTATCTGACTTTTTTCTTCCTATACACTGAAGTCAGGGATGAAGCTTTCAGGGGTCTGCACCAAAATTCTCCTCTTGGTCTGTGATTTAATGCTCTCATCCACTCTGCTATCCTCAGTGCACAGTCTCCAGCTACACACGTGAAGCCCATCTTTGGAGAACAGTGCTTCTCCTAGTGTATCCCAGCACCAAATATCCCTGAATCTCCCTCATAATGCCAGCTCTCAAATTTTTCTTCATTATCTTCCTCACCTCTACCCTTCTTCTCTAGCGATGGACAGACTTCTCATTTAAGCCTCCCATCTGAGCTCATTACCTACCTACACCCGATGCCCTTCATCTCTTCCACTGTCTTGAGGGCTCTCCCCCTCCCTCTCTTCTCAGGGGGAGAAAGAAGACAAGAAGCAGCTTCTTCAAGCACTTCCAGGATCAGCCCTTTAGTCTGGACTTGGTTCACCCTGCAGGATCCGGTTCCCACCCCGTTCCCCAGCACTATTAAATTTGCTAGCTAGATGTGATCACAGGGAATGCACCTCAGCAGAAGTTGTTTGGGGACATTACCAGGTGGGAAACCCAACTCCACATTTTGCATATTCTCTTGGGTTTGCTTCATCACGCCAAACTTTGCACCTTTTTACCACCAGCACTTTCTTGGTAAAGAAAATAGTCGATGTCTTGGTGCTGTGGCAGAGACCAATCTTTGAAAGTGACTATTGCTGGTCTTCTGCCATGGAGGTGGCCCTCACAAGCACTCCTCTAATCACCTGAGGCCAGGAACAACTAACCCACAGAAAGTGATAGTCAACTTGAAGCATCCAGGACATCCCTAGTTTCAGCTTTACATAACAGAAATCATCTGCATATGGGCAGATAATTAATGAAGTTTCCCAACACCCCCAGGCAGTCTGTACTATTTCGCAGAAGGATAAACTGCGATCAGGCAAGAAGAAAAGTTCAGTAGCTGACTCTGCTACCCTCCTAGTAAATGAAAGTATTCCCATGGATATTTAGGGGAGTGGGATCAGGATGACACATGCCATAGCACGAGTCACTGTCACTTTGGGGATAGGCAACAGCTGTCTGGAAAATCAAGACTTGCTCTTGCGAGCAAATGCTGTAACTTTTGCCTCCATGAGAAGCATCTTTGTGTTTAAGCTGTTCAATATACTGGAAGAAATATGACTTCTTATAGTAGATATATTGAACCAGTTGCTTACAAATATGCATAATTACATTCATCTCATTAATTGTCCATTAACATCTGTTACATGGACTGTTCTGCCTTAGATTATATAATTCCTTGTATATTTAACATTTGAAGTGTTAAATAGAAACAACCTCAGAATTACTTGATATTTTTCCTGCCATTTTTTACCAGACCTCAATTCCTTCAGTCAGCTCTGTAAATGAAAATTAATCTGGCAAAGTCCTGAAAAATTTGGCATGGTGTCAAGAGATGAAAGTTTTAACATGTTATATGAAAACAAGTCAGATTGTTCATCAATCTCCCACACAAGCCTAGAGAGAGTCTCTCGCTGCTTGGATTTTCTTTTTTAATGGTTCTGTCTTCCAAAGGAGGGAATGAAGCCTCTCGCTGCATCACAAGAGCCATCTGCAAATAGATAGACCTAAGAAGTTCAATACTTTTTATAATTCTGTGAAGAGCTAAATGCATCAATAAAATACTTTATGCCTCCTGCAATCCTTTGATGACTGAATTAGCTAAATGAGATTGAAATGAGGAGTGATTTATAATGGGCTGTAATGAGAAATGAGTTCAACTGCCTTCCAAACAATTGACAGGGAATAGATTAGTTTTAACAGAGTAGTGATTTAAAAGAATGGAGAAGGGAAAACATTCCCCTTTGATCTCAGTGGGAGCAAAGTTTCTTTAGACATGCTCCGATCCCAACAAATACACAGCAAAAGGCTCATATAATGGTGCTTTTTCTACCCCCTTCACAAAACAAGAGCTAGTCCAAACTAAGTTACTGAGGTTTGTATTAGAAGTCTCATTTCCCATTGCTACACAGCCCATGAAATAGGAAACTTCCCTAGGTTTCCGGAGAATAATGACAAATTATCTTGAACTTGAGTTTATAATACAGGAATAAAAAGTACACCTTAACTTGCATGAGAATCGCTGTAGATGAGAGCTATTTTCTTCATGAACTCTATAAAAGACAAATATTTGTATTCAGATGTCATGCTAACTTATGGCCTTAATGTCAGGCGTTTATTCTGTACCCCGAACCAGCAGAGCTGGAAACACACACCCAGCTTCATCTTTGCGAATCATCTCATCTAAGCTAAACTAGTCCCAGCAGTAAGGCCAACCAAATAGCCACCTGACTGTATTTGAGAAGGGAGGCGATGGGCCAGACCCAAAGAGGAGGCAGGCGAGGCTGAACTGAGCCCTGGGGAAGGGGGATCTGACCAAACCAGGTACGGCACAGCACAGGTATTCAAAGGACACTCCTTCATTTCACCTCCTGCGATCACAGTCCTGCAGACACTTCTGCCTACATGCAGGCTCCCAACCATGGTGGGATTAAACACCTGGAGAACTGGCAGCTTAACTTGTCCCTCCATGGCCTTGCCCTGCTTGCACAACACCTGGCTCCCTCTCTCTATGTGAGGTGCACGTAAAACATTACCCTCCAGGTTTGGCAGGGTTTGGTGAGTGTAGATTGTGAGTGCAAGCGGGTCTGGGTAAGGGAAAATCAGAGAGGTGACTTATTTGGATCAGGACAGCCTGCTATGAACCTGATGTGGCTGCCCACATAACCTGGGTAAGCAGCAGACTTCAGACCTGTGCCGTGAAGAAAACACTTTTTATTACTAGTGATTCGCTTTCATTTCACACAAAAAACTCCAGAGTGACTGTACACTAATGGCAAATCATCTGCCCCTGTCTATGGCCCAGGATTACTTTTTTTTTCCCCCCACCTGCTGGCACTGCTGCAGTGTGGGATGAGTCAGGGATGCTTTCACAGCAGTACGCAGAACAGTAACTCGTACAAGCCTCAGCACTGTTTACAGGATCACTGCCTCTGATTTCTCCCATGATAGCTGACAGAAAGACCCTTCTCACACCAGTGGGAAGCGAGCATTGATCTGACACTAACTACTAACAAGCTGCAAAAATATTGCTAGTGCATTTCACAATAGTGCCCCAAATCTTTGCAAGTGAGAGTTCAGGCTCTCCAATTATTTTTCTCCCACTATACTGCCTCATTCTGCTATGTATATTAATTGGCTGTTTTCGTTTGCTACTTAGCAGCCGGCTTCCTTTTAAGCTAAAGCTCATTCCCCTTAACTGTGTGCTTCCGTAGCTTCTGCTCTGCTGAAAGGTTAAACAGATCTCATTATTCATTTCCTGCAGAGACCTAATTTCTACAAAAGGCCTTGAGCAGGGCAATATGATTGGCAAGAAAGAGAATAAGATTACAAGAAGCTGTTTTCACACTTAGCCAAATACCGAGAAGCACAGAGACCATTTGAAACGATGCTCCACGTGGGTCTCAGCAGCTGGGCAGAACATTCAGCCTCTTCTGGTTTGCGATTATTCTCACATCTGCCCCTTTCAGCAAAGCATCCTCAAATGGCATCCCCCAATGCGTCAATACACTAAGCAGCTCAGGACAAAAGACAGTACAAGTCAAACTTTGTCTCCATTTCTCCTGAATCGTTATACGCTGCTCAATGATGCCTATTAAATGGCGAGGCAGCCCCTGCTGTAGTCCTGACAGACAGCAGGTAGCAGGCCAGAAGAAGAGGTAATCTCCCCCTCCCCTATCATCTCCTGGGCAGGCCTGGTTCACTCCTTGTAGAAGATAGACATAACTACTACCCAGGGGTGCCATGAGTGTCATTCACAGGCACAAGGTATCTGGCTCACCCCAGCTGAGCAGCTTGGGGCAACCAGATGCCCATACACAGCCCTGGTCCTCTCCAGGAGCTCAGTCCTCTTGGTGGTCCCAGAGCCCATAAAACCCATTAGACTCCGTACAAAAGGGGGAGGCAGCTGCGGTTTTCTTTTAAGACCCTGCTGGAAGAGAAGACTGTGATGGAAAAAGTCCCACCTCCCCCTTTTATTTATCCACCAGTTTATCACACCACATGCCAAGGGCATCAGCAATTCAGTTCAACTCTCACTTCCACCTGAGGGGCTCAAACCTGCACCAAGGCAGTGCCTCATTCACCAGGCATGAGCCCTTCTGGTAGGGGACACCATCCCACGTAAGATGGCTTACTTTGCAGATTAGGGAACAAGAATCACTGTGCCAGTGTGGATAGGAGCAAGCAGGAAGCTTTTGAGGAAGACTTGCAGAGTTTCTGAAGTAGAGGGCTTGAGCATCCCCCTTCCAGAAGGGGGTTCAAGCCACATACTCTAAGCTGGGAGCCACTGGCTAAGGTCCTTGCAAGCTGGTATGGTCTGGTCACAAGATGCACTCTGTCCTTCAGCTTTCTCTGTTGATTAGCTCTAGCAGGTCTATGGTTAATATTCTAGGGATATCTGTCTGTCTGTGAAACACCAGGTCTCCTGATGATTGAACAACAAGATCAAGCTCTGGACAACAGATTCCTCTGTCTGTAGTTATTCTGGCTCAAGGGCTTGCTGCCTGTGCAGGATGCAAAGAACAGAGGGCTGCCCTAGAGCCAGTCAAGCACTGGGACAATTTGAGGAGTCTTCCTCCCTAGTTGTTTCCAAGACCCCGCAGGACAGAGCCCTCAGCAACCCCATCCAACTGCAGTGGTCATCCTGCTTTGAGCTCGTCTCCTGCTGTGGTCCATGAATCATCAATGGTCTAGAAGACACTGAAAGGGCAGCTGCAACGTTATTGCTACTCTACCTCCATAGAGGTGCTGAAGCGGGAGACAATAAAAGAGGGAATAATGCAAGTTAAAAAAAGTATCCAAAGCGTTGCCTACTTTTTAAATTAGATTTCAAATTGAAGTTGTCACAGCAACTATACAAGATGGATTGCAGATTCCACCTCCCCTTCCCAGGTTTGATAAACTTTAAATTAAAAACAAGTTGGGAAAAGTATGGCAGCTGCATCTGCATCAGCAATCCAGACAGCTCAAGAGCAGCAGATCTAGAGGGGGACGCTGAGGATGTGACATCCACTCTACACACATTTCAGAGGGCCTTATTTCAGGTTAGCTTTAGCCTAGCTCTTTGGACTGACTTCCCCTTTGGGGGCTGCTCCTCTAGATAGTTTGCTCCAAAAGGAACCCAGTCCATGTGCTCAGAGGTCACTCCAAAGTACAGTTAAATGACGGCAAGCAAAAGATAAGCAAAATACGCAGGGCAGGCTTCTACGGAGAGAAAGAGTTGTCCTCTTCCTACACTGTAAGAAGCTGTAGTTAAGTACAGAAGAGCATCAGGTCTGATAGCATTTTGGATAGTCCAGCGTCAGGAGAAGTGTGGTGCTACGTACAATAATAATATTCAGGATTTATCAGCTTGTATTCTGCTGCATTTGGCTCACTTGCACAGTGTTAATGTTTTAGCTATTTCGCAAAAAAACACAAGAGAAAAGAAAGGAGGCTGAAGTGACACCAGTCACCAGATCTCAAAGATGAAGCTCTCCATCGGCATCTTACAACTGCACCTGAAGGAACAGTTATTTGTTGTTTGAACTACACACTGATTTGACTGGGGAGACAGAGTGCAGGAAACATGCTTAAAAGTTGCTATGAACTAATACAAAACTAGGAAAAAAAAAGAATTGCTGCTTATTGAGTGTTGCATTCTGTACCATCCACCCACAGAATCCATCAGCAATATAACAAAATGTCCTTGGGGCAGCCTTGTTAGCAAAAACTCTTGGAGCTTGTTAGCCCAAGTGCAGACAAATTGAAAGTGTAGGTGGACGTTAAATCCAACCCAAAATAAGCAAGCACCTCTAAGCATCAGCAGATCTATAATTAAGGTGGTATTTCAGTTCATTCTCTTCTAAGGCCTCAATTATTCTTACTGTACCTAGAAGATAGAAGGCTTTAATATAGAAAGATGTCAAGTCTTCAAACATCATTTTCCCTCCCATTTGGCAATGGCACTACTGTAGTAACACACCAGACTTCTGATTTGTGGAAGAAATCAGCAGTTTCACACTTGAGCACCACCATCTTGAATTTTCTTTCCCAATTAGCAGATAATATGGTGCAGGAAGCTCAGCCCCTGTGAAAGACAAAATACTGCTGCTAAATGAAAAGGGGTTCTGGACTCAGCAGGTCCCAGGAGATGCTGGGGGTCACCAAGGCCTCTCTCAAGATGTCTGGGGTCCCAGCTCACAGCCTCATGCTGGTCCCCCTGCCAGCACACCTCTGCAAAGGACCACACGCCACCTTCAGTGGCACCCACATCATGGGTCACCTCCCCTACCTCTCCACGCAGTCCAGGCTGTCAGACGTCCACACCTGATGAGCCAGGAGAAGGCCCAACTAAGTGCTATAACCAATTGTTTAAGACCAGCTATTTAGATTTGATCTACACAAGTTAAGCCTGTCAAAACCAGTGCAGTTAAGGCCACTTCATATTTCAGATTTTTTTTAAAGAAGTCAGCAATTTAATAAGAAAATAATAACAAGAGACCTCTGTTTCTACTGATGTCTGTATTTTAAAATTTTGAGTAAGATTTACTCAGGCTTCATAATATAAAATGTCTTTCAGGATCTTAAGTGAAGCTGCAGTAAGTTTGGTTGGGGTTTTTTTTTGTTGTTGTTAAGAAAAACCTTTTTTAGTTTCTAGAAGTTTCTAGACAAATGGCTGTCTTGAAACACTACCCTTCTGGGGCTCAGCAAGATCTTGATGAGCATCTCCAGTGCTCTAGGTGGGAACACTGGCTGCAAGTGTACTGTATCAATCTTGATGCCGATGCAGGAGTTAGTCATCCTCTGAGTCACTCTCCCCGCTGGCTGGGACACACGCCCTGATTGAGGACATGAGCTGGTCCTGGATCTGCTTCCTGGGGTTCTCCTCGAGGTCTGTCTTGATGGCACCTGACTCCGAAATCTTCCACTCCAATTCTGTGCAGAGCGAAACAGGAGCGCCATGAATGTAGGGGAGCAAACTGGAAAAAGCCCACCCTTGCTTGCCCAGCTGACTTCTCTTATCACCCTGCCATCACCACCCCCAAAAACCAGGACCCTGCTCTATTCCTCCCCCTCCTCTTCCACCCCCAGGTCTCAGCCCCTACCCTGTCTCCCGCACCCGCTCCAGCCAAGCCCTCCCTTCACAGTCACTAGTGCTGGCACAGGTTTCAGCACAGGGCACAGAGCTCAGGGTACTGCTCTGCAGCCCACCGGTGGCATCCCTGCTCCCTCTACAAGCAGGAGTGTAAAAGAGGCGATTGATACAGAGCAGCAGCTTTAGACGAGGCAGCCCTCCTAGTGAGAGCGAATCTCACCTCCTTCAAACCACATAAGGGCAAAAAACAGATTTGCACATTTATTTACTGCTGGTGAAGGAATACTGCTCGTGTTACAGCTGTTTGCATCATATACCAAGTTAATCACAGGCCAAAGAGGCAGGGAAAAGATTTGCTGAGGGGCAAAAGAAAAAAAGTAGCAATTCCATTTACACATCTGAATTATAGGTATTTTTCAGGGATGTACTTTATAAATGCAATTCACCTCTTTCCCACTATGCCATGCACTGATTATTAGTTCCTCAGCAAGACAGCAAGAGAGACTCCACCATCAGTAGTAGGCCTATTACTATATGGACCCAAATTGGATTGCTTCCCAGAAGTGGCAGAAAGTCAATACAACACATTCAGTTGAAACCTTTCTCCGAGTCCTGCTGGCAATCCTATCATTAAATCTAATTTCCTTCAGACATTACAGACTAATGAATACCATCTCACACTTTCTTTACTCTCCAGTGGAAGTCACCTAGGCTTAGGGGAGAAGGAAGGACTAGAAGAAAGTACAGAATTTATCAATGATTTGGATGAGGGGATCGAGTGCACCCTCAGCAGGTTTGCAGATGATACCAAGCTGGGCGGGAGTGTCGATCTGCTCGAGGGAAGGAAGGCCCTGCAGAGGGATCTGGACAGGCTGGATCAATGGGCCGAGGCCAATTGTATGAGGTTTAACAAGGCCAAGTGCCGGGTCCTGCACTTGGGTCACAACAGCCCCATGCAACGCTACAGGCTTGGGGAAGAGTGGCTGGGAAGCTGCCCGGCGGAAAAGGACCCGGGGCTGCTGGTCGACAGCCGGCTGAACATGAGCCGGCAGTGTGCCCAGGAGGCCAAGAAGGCCAACAGCATCCTGGCTTGCATCAGGAATAATGCGGCCAGCAGGAGTAGGGAAGTGATCGTGCCCCTGTACTCGGCACTGGTGAGGTCGCACCTCGAATATTGTGTTCCGTTTTGGGCCCCCCAGTACAAGAAGGACATTGGGGTGCTGGAGCGTGTCCAGAGAAGGGCAACGAGGCTGGTGAAGGGTCTAGAGCACAAGTCTTATGAGGAGCAGCTGAGGGAACTGCGGTTGTTTAGTTTGGAGACAAGGAGGCTGAGGGGAGACCTTATTGCTCTCTACAACTACCTGAAAGGAGGTTGTAGTGAAGCGGGTGTTGGACTCTTCTCCCAAGAAACTAGCGATAGGATGAGAGGAAATGGCCTCAAGTTGCGTCAGGGGAGGTTTAGACTGGACATCAGGAAGAATTTCTTTACCAAAAGAGTGGTTAAGCATTGGAACAGGCTCCCCAGAGAGGTGGTGGAGTCATCAACCCTGGAGGCGTTCAAAAAAGGTGTAGACGTGGCACTTCAGGGCCTGGTTTAGGAGGCATGGTGGTGTTGGGTTGACGGTTGGATTTGATGATCTTAGAGGTCTTTTCCAACCTTAATGATTCTATGATTCTATAATTTCAGTGTCCAGCTTTCTGTGATTACTGAATCATGCTGGCTCAGTCACCTTTGGACCCTCCCAAAAATCAATTATTTATGTGCTAAAAATGGGAGAACACTAACTGTAGGTTCTCCTACCACTGCTCACTTCAGTACATAATTAGGCAACCGATGTAGTTAAGAGTTAGTTGTTCTCAAATCAGTGATCTCATGGGTGAGCTCTTCCCCTTCTGACAGTTGAAGGCAAGGGAGCGTTTTCTACGGCACATGCTCAAGATAACGTGTAAACTTCAGGGTTTTAGTGAAAAAACTCTTTGCATCCTATCCCAGTATAGGCAGTGACATCATTCAGCAGGGACCTTGAAATGCTGCTTAAGTGTGGTTCACTTCAGATAAAGATGCCCTTGAAGTCTGACCTCGAAAAAGCTTAAAGGCATGTGGACCAATATGCCTACTGAGAAAGCTCATGAGTATCCTTTTAAGTGAAGTAAAATCCACTAGGTTACATCCCAGTTGCATTTGCTTTCCAAGAAGAGCCTTTTTCACTGCTGACCTCTGTCTTCAAGCACTTGCTGTAGGATACCATCCCCAACCTCTAAACAGCAGCTTTTACTGAGGAGCCACAGTGCTCTGCGAGACCTGCATCCCACCCTCATCTCCTGAAGCATGTCACGCTGGCAAGGCTGCATGACCCAGCCTGCCTCCAGGCTGCTAACATGGGCAAGGAGAAACAGGTCTAAGGAAAACCGTGACCTCCAGGAAAGGTAACAGCCTCTCCCCGCAGAGCCCTGTGCCCCCTGAACCACTGAGGCAGGAGCTTAATGTGCTGCCATCTCTGGGAGATGGCAAGAGGAAAAGGAAGCAGTCCAATTTCAGGCTAGCAGCCCCATTTGGGCAAAGGGACAGGCTCTCTTTAAAGGTTAATATGGAGTAAAGCCTGCATGTCAGGAAGGTATGACAGACCAATATATGCCATCAGCTTGAAAAATTAAACAAGAAGCCCTACAATGAAATAGGCAAGCACCAGTTATCGAGTGCACAAGTTTATCAAGTAACCGTGGGCATGGTCAGTCATTCAGGTACAAGAGCCCCAAAGAATGTGCGTGGGTACTATTTACCCTTTAATATATTCAGGAAAATTTGTTTCACCTGACACAGGGTGTGAATACTTGCACACACATAAGATAAATATCTATATGTTGGCCTACTCAGCCACTCACTGCTTTTACAAGATAGCCTTAATCACATGTTGTTGAGCCATAAGGGTGGTGGTGGGGGAAACCATCAAACCAAATCTAATATCATTTTCAGTACCTCCCTTCTCCTCCTAAGCCTCGCTTCTGTCATTCCCAGCAAAGCAGTTTTGCTTTTCCTTTGGAAGACCGGAGATGCAGACACTCACCATCCCTTGTCAGGTTCATGCCACCGAACACCAAAGGCCCAATGAACTGAGCTTTGATGTCTCCCTCCAGGTAGACGAATATCGTAGGCAGGTTCTTATCGGGGTAGTTGGGAATGCAGGTCGTAGAGATAGCTTTGATGAATTTCACATCTCTGAACTTTCTTGCAAGCCCGCTCATATGTTGATTTATTAAGGCACAGAGTGGAATTCTGTGAAGAACAGCAACAGACACACATAAGGGGGGGAAAAAAAAAAAAGACAAATTAGACAGTAGTCTGCTCCAGAAGAAAGGTCAGAAATATCAGCTCGATAAGTAGCATTTATGGAAAGACAAAATGTACCAAAAGCAACTTCTGAACTCTTTCTGTTATCCACTATTCCAGCATTTGAAGGAAATCAGCATCACTGGAGGTTTTGGTGGGTGGTGGGTTTTTTAAGATATTAGCAATACAACCTTCCCCTCTATCATACAAAGAAATTGGTTTATGAAGATATGATATTTAGAAATTGCACGAGCAAGGGCAAAATAGAAAGAAAAACAGCTCCTGGAAGAAAGCACGCAAATGATGATGAATACCTGCGAGGCAACTGGAGACAACGAACAAAATCAAGTATTTCTAACCCTTTCCAAAAAATTCTAGCAGCTTATTAGACCTTTTTGACAAGTTTTTCCATCATGCTGAGAGGACTGGAAACCTTGTTCACTCTATTTTTATGCCTCTAGAAACCAGGCTAAAGACACACAGTGATCCTTCTAATGCACAACCCTTCACACTTTATCCAGAATAATTTCCAAAGCTTGGATATTTCAGCCTCTATGGTAGCTGTACGGTACAACTCACATTGTGCTATATAGGTGTATAAAAAAAAAAGCCACTTCATGGTAACATTGTTTGAGGGCTAAGTTCAGCAGTCTTGAGTCAACAGTAAAGAAATTACTAGTTCAGTTTTTTACTTCTTAGAACTCCAGAATCAGTTCCTTAATTTCCACAATAACTACGTATTTGTCTAGAATATTTTCAGCTATTGACAGTGAAGGGTTTAAAGGTTAAAAACAAACTCTTACCCTTGTTTGTAGAGGTGCAGGACTACCCATATACCTTTTCCAGCTTTCGTAACCTCTTGAACATAATCTTTTCCTGAAATCTCCAAAACTTCCCCAAATTTATTCTTCATTTGAGCTGCTTTCATTTCTGCTAACCTTTGCTGCCTGAAAAGCAAGAAATGAGAAAGAGATCTTGAGAATAGATGCATTTTTGACAGAACAACATTTAAAGGAGCTGGTTGAAACCTAGACTTCAGAGGCACATTACAAACTTCTTCAAACCCCAGAGCAACAAAAGCAAGCTGACATAGTCAATAGATGCTCTTATATTTGCATCACAAGTTAAAACCGCCAACATGCAAGTACAACTGTTTCATGATTTTTTTTCCCCTCCTTTCTGCCCTCAGCAGACATTTCTTCTGCAGATACTACACTACCAAATGGCAAAAACCAGGAGAGATGGTAGACATAAAGAGATAACAGAAAACCAACACTGTAATTATGTAAATCTGCAGCACCTTAATCTCATTCATGCAAAAATTGAGAAATATTGGAGGTGACTTTCAAAGTGCTCAGAATCCCCAGCCGTGCACTCAGCAGGTGCACATTATCTCTGCAAAACTAGGTTGTAGATAAAGGACACTGAATTCAAACCCAGTTATCCTATTAAAGACACTTAGAAGCTCTACAAGAGACCAGAAACACAGCCCACTTTTCCTATCATCAGGCCTAACAACATCCTTCCTCTCTTCAACAATATCTAACAGCATATAAAAGAGAAATCTCCAATTTTCATTAAAGCCAAATTCTGCATGCTGCTCTGACCTGTACATTTCAATAGCTTTCTCATCTTCCTCATTAAATTCATCTTCATTCTCTTCTAGCTCTTCCAGAGTCATGTCCTCATAAGTTTTCACTAGAATGGAAGAAACATCAAATCAGCAAATACCTCATTCCAGGCTTAAAACTCATCAGCTTTTATCAGTCCAACAGAATTTATTTACTTTAAGGACAGATTAACTATGGGAAATATGGCTTTTTTGAAGTATTATTGTTACTGGATTTTTAGAAATCTGTCTGCACTTTAGACATATAAATGAAAAGACAATGATGTAAAGGACTCTGAGCTGAAGGCTGCCTAGACTAGCACATGAGTACCTGCACTAGCTTTCAAGTTTGGTGGCTGCAGCAAAGACGTACCTAACACACCACCCCCCCCACAGCAGAGATGCCTGAACAACAGAGGAAGCATACAACAGGTAATGTCATGAGATACTTTTACTTGCGCATTCACATGGCAGACTCCCTTCGCACCGTTCTTATTTCAGTTTTCAAACATCTACTTCTACAAAAATACGGAGCTGACATCAAGAACAGAGCTCTCCTGTGCTGGAAAAATCCACATGTTCAGGAACATATTTGTTTGATACTGTTAACAGATGATCACCCTATACGAGAAGAAGCTTTGGTATCCCTTACAGACTTGGAAAAGGACACATTGCTTTACAGGCATACAAACATTACTGCTGGCCATTTCTTCGTACAAGCTTCCCCCAGGAGCCATTTCCAAGACTAGTCCTGCTGCCCGATTTGACTGGTCACTCACCAAGAGACTTCTGAAGGATGGCAAGCTGTTCCTCTTCCTTTGCACGCTCCTGTTCCTCCAGGTTTTCCTTTGGAGGAAGGATACCTTTCTTGCGCAGGATGTCATTCCACTCCGTGTCTTTATTTGGGTCCTAGAACAGAACAAGAAATCGATGATGTGCATTCAGGGTGAACTTCACCACTTCCAAAACTTAACACAAACAAGTTTTTCAAGAGACACAGCACATTGCTAAACTGGTAACTGTCTGGATGGCACCAGAAAGTCACAGTGTCCATCCTCCTGACACTGAGGCTTCTCTGCAGCCCCAGACCAGTACCCTGAGGAGTATTTTATCCCATCCCACTCGCAGCACGTACAGGAGGTCTTCGTAGGGTACAAAAGCTTGAAGCATTGTAACCATCGTTACAGCTCTCACAAGGTGAAAAGAAAGGGGAGGAAATCAGCTGGGTGACAGGGAAGCACTGCGCTCACATACAGAGCCTCAGCAGAACAACAGGCCACCAAATCGGCGGTCGTTGCATCGGGAAGCGCTAGTGAGAAGACACACAGGCGCCAGCCTTGCAGACCTAACTCTGGATATACGGGAAGTCTCCTTGGTAGATTCAAGTCAGTGTGACTACACAAGTGCTTAGAGAGAAGCAAGCACAGTCTCTGCCAGACAAGCCCCATTGCTAGGGAATCAGATCTAAATGTACGCCTAGACTGTTCCTGAAAGTTAAAAAGGGACTTTACTCACAATAATCCTGCAAAACAAGGCCAACAGGCACCCACGTATTGTTGAGAAGCTCAGCAGAAGTTTCTCCAAGTTAGATAGCAATTTTGGTTGGTTGTTTTTTTTTAAATAAATGAAAATTCAGCGATAAGCACTCACAGGCTGATTTTGGTTCCTTTCTGTCTTGACCTAAGTTCACTCTGAAAACTGAATACAACACCTACCTTTGCTATGGCTTGTATCAATATAGCTTACAGTAGGTCTGTTGAAGACCATCTCTCTTCTCTAGACCAAAGCACAGTACTTCTGGATTACCGGGGCAGGGTGCGTGTGCGTGTGTGTGTGTGTGGAGAAAATAATGAAAGAAAACTAAGCAGCAGAGCAAATAGCACACCAGACTACTTCCCCCCCNCCCCCCGCCCCTCCCCCCCCCCCCCCCCGACTGTGGTCATTTTTCCCTAGACACAGCGTTTCGCAGCATCTCTTGTCGTTTGTCAACATACTGATGAAGTGCATAAAACACCCACCCGCCCATCTGCTTACTACAGTAGCGAAATAAATATCGTACTTGGGAAAAAACCCCAACAAACCACCACAAAACCAATCCACGGAGCTTCACAACGAGACCGCCGCACGACAGACACCTCCACCCCCAAAAAGGGGGACGAAACCGGTCTCTCCCCC